>VYXD01008178.1:543176-562074 GCA_013397195.1 Hylia prasina | reverse complement strand
CTCTCGCCCTGCGCCCGCCCCCGCCACCGCCTCCTCCGGTCCGGCCCCCGGGGGAACCGGGCAGGGCGCTCCGGGCCGGGGGGCGCGGCCCCCGTCCCCGGAGGAGCTGGCACGGCGCGCCCCGGCACTGCCGCCCGCAGAGAAGCGCCCTAAAGGGAAGCGCTTGGGGCTCTCCTGTCACCGCCAGGCTCGAGGAGAGGGANCCATCCCAGATCCAAGGAGTACGGGAGGGCAGCTGGCGAGCGGAACGCGATGTCTGGCTGCGGCTACGATTTGCAATTTTAATTTCTAACCGAACCGTGCCCTGGCTATGATTACTTTGCTTGGCTGCGCAGCGATGCTGAGAGCGCGGCGGTGACCGCCTCACTAACTCCTTCCCCCGGCTGGGACCGGGAGAGAGGACACCCAAAAAGCCACGAGCGAGGCAGGCGCTTCCGCGGCCCCGCCTGGAGGGGATCGGCGGGGAGCGAAGCCGGCCCAGCGGGACAGGTGCGGGATGCGGCCGGACGCCGGCGGAGGATGCGCGGAGCTCCCCGCCAGGGCGCCCATCCCCGCCGCCCCGAGGGATGGACGGGCTGGCCAAGTCCCCAGCGGTGCCGGAACGCCCCGGCTGCCGCTGGCCCGGGGATCCCAGCGCAGGAGGGGGCTCGGGATCCGCAGGCACCGCCCGCCCCCCGCTCCCCGGCGCGTCCCTACCGTGTGCTCGCGGCTCGACATGGTGCTGCGGCGGCGGGCCCGGCGGGCCGGGGCTATAAGGGCTGCGGGACACGTAGCGCGGCCCTNAGGGAGGAGAACAGCAGCCCACACAACGCTGCTGAGAGAAAAAGCACCTCCCGAGGATGATGATGATAAAAATTATGTTTAGAACCAAGCGGTCCCTGAGGGTTTGGCCAAAATACCAAAAAAGTTGGAAAGAAGCACAGCGGAGCCTCCCAGCAATCAAAGAGCAGCAGGTAAGGGGAAAAGAAACCCCGTGAGTGACAGCTGTGCCCCAAATCCTCAGTTTTCCACTCGTGGAAAAGCTCAGGTCCCAGAGGAAAGGACAGGCAATGAATGTCCTGGTGGAGGGAAACCACAGTACAACCCTGGGATGGCCCCATGAGCCGAGGACAGAGAAAGGGAGATCCCCGTGGGTGGGTAATTCTACACCTGGGGTCCCACTGGGCATGGCACTTGTCCTCCTGGACCACTGCCTCCTGCCCCATACCCACCCATGGATCCATCCCAGGGCTACCAGCACGGCTGTGCCAGCTGTGCTGCCTCTCCTCTAGGAGGAGATACCTCACTTCTCATTGTGCCCAGAAGAGCAAGGGCTTCCTCCAGGTCCAACAAGCTGAGCCTGCTTTGGGCAGCTCCTGGGACCTGTTCATCATCACCAGCAGTCCATAAAATACTCCTGTTTCATCTCTGTCCTTCATTCCAGCAGAGTTTAAAATCATTGATGCCCTGAGTGAAGCCCCTCGAAGGAAAAGGAAAAAGGTGTTGGGATTCTGCAATGCTCCCCAAGGCTCATTCTCCCGATGAACTTTTGAAACAGAAAATGGGAAACCCCAAGGGAGCAGTGAAAGGATAAATGGGGTTCCTCAAATGATGTCTTGCTGCAGGAAGAACAGGGCCCACTGTGGGAACACATGGAGGTGAAGGAATGGGGCTGGAAGGAGGCAACAGCCCCTGCTGAACCACCTCTCAAAGCCAGGCAGCTATTAGAGTGTGATCAGCTATCAACTGAACTAATCCCCAGTGTAATTCCAGTTAAACCCATGGCATTACATTCGGGATTAACTCAGCTAAATAATACCAGGGTCGCTTTTTAGCATCACTCATTCCCTGCTTTTCCTCATATTGTTTTTCTCAATTAAGGGCAGATTAAATTTCTGCCAAAGAAACAACACAGCAAGGTTGGAAGAACAGGGAAAGAAGGCTGAATACAATATCCATTGGAAAAGTCCATCCTGTTACATTTAAATTCACATCTTTACTCCCTCTTTATGGTCCCTTGCCTTTCTGTACCTTCAGCAAAGCAGAAAGGTGGAAAAGGTGCCCAACAGCCCAAGGCCAGCAGGGAACCACATTTACTGGAGAACAAGGAGCAGCACAAAGGGGATTGTGAAGAACAAAAGGCACAAAGTGGGGCTTCTGTAACAACAGACCGCTCTAAACCATCCTGGCCTGACACACAACTGGTTCTAGAGAGGGCATTTTTGAAGGAAAACATCTTTTTATTCATTGAAAGTGAGCTGTAGAAAGGAAAGGGGAAAGAGAGAAAACTAGGCTTACAATGTAACAGAAAAATTAGCATCCCGAGCATGTAACACTTCCATGTTTCCCTTAGATACCTATCAGTGAGACGGAAAATGAGTCAACATTATCTCCATTTGTTGCATCATTCTTCACTTCTACCTTCATCAAAGTTATTTCTCTTCTAGGAATTAAACTGACTACTCATACCCTGCCTGGGAATTTGAGCAAATAATATTTTGTGTGTAAGAGATCCAAGGGTTTTTCACCTGTTTTTCACTTATTTTTCCCAAGCACAACTGCAAAGAATGGCGTGAACTTTGGTTACATTCATCTAGAATAACTAAATATGTTTGGCTATTGTCACAAGCTTTCATTTACGTGGGACTTTTCAAGGAAGTACCTGATGAAACAATCGGAAGGGAAGCAAGCAAGAAAAACGATCTAGTTGCTTACCTCAAGAGACATGCAAATTAGTGACACTCAATTTTCATCAAAGAACTTCTTGGCCTATTGAACAAGAGCTTCAGCCTCAGGCAGCCAGGGAAAGCAGCAGCATCCCAGCAAAGCAGGCAGGGGCTGCCCCTGGATCCCTGGAAGTGTCCAAGGCCAGGCTGGATGGGGCTTGGAGAAACCTGAGACAGTGGAAGGTGTCCCTGCCCATGGCACAAGCTGGAATTGGATGAGCTTTAAGATCCCTTTCAACTCAAACCATTCTGAGATTTTATGATTACAGGCAACATTTTTATTTGTGGGGATTCTCACTCTGATTACAGGAGACTCTTGCTCCTCTCCTTACTGGGAAGAACTAAAAGTCATGCCCCTGTGACCTGCCCTTGTGCGCTGGGATTCAGCATTTTCCTGCAAAGTCTGTACCACCCTGACACCCTGATCTCAAAGAGACAACAAATCCCTAGACAAAAAGCTCTTTTAGGAGCCCATTGTGCAACCTGTTACACTAACAGAGAGCAGAATCTATATATAAACTCCCCCAAACAGGCCCAGCAAGCAGCTGCTTGTGAGGCATTTGCTCCATTCCCAATCACCTTCTTAGTCAAAATTCCTGGCCCAGCATTACCCAAGAGATTG
This sequence comes from Hylia prasina, assembly GCA_013397195.1. NCBI lineage: Eukaryota > Metazoa > Chordata > Aves > Passeriformes > Sylviidae > Hylia > Hylia prasina. The sequence continues at coordinate 558,747 of VYXD01008178.1, read as the reverse complement.
CCCCAAAGCACAAACACTCATGTCAGTGTTCACAAGCTGGCCATGAGCTGTGGGATAGGTTCACCAACACATTCTGCCACCTACAAGGTAGCAGAGGTGGAAATTTAAGAGGCCACATCCTTTCTGCTCTGAGGTATCAGCCCCAGAAGTGCTGCAGCCTCTGGGCAAGTGCCATGGAAGGAGAGGGCTGTGCCTTGCAGAGTTCTCCCACATGGAAGATAAAGGAGGGGTCACTGCCCCTGACTTTGCACAACTGTACTGCTCTTAAATCCTTGCAGGAATTCCCTTATTTGATGACTGCTAGGTGGAAAAGCAGTCTAGTACTCCCAGCACTCAAAACCACTCCACTGCTGCTGCCTCTGCTCTTGTGAATCTGCTTTCCTAGAGCTGGGGAACCTGCAGATGAAGGTTCAGTGCCATGCTTAGTTTTTCAAATGATGGAGACACGGTTGTTGCCTTCAGCACCATTTCTTCTCAGATTTTCTGGTTTTGTTTTTCCAGAGTTCCAGGGGAAGCTGTCACCCAGTTAATGGAGCATCATCCAGGCACTGGGAGTGTGACAAATTCTGCTCATCCTGTCCCCAGTGCATTAGGATCAGTACCTTTGGAATCTGAATACTCTCCAATGGCACACACGTAACACCTCTGGCATCAGCCTGCAGAGATACCAGAGGTACAGAACTGCCCCAACAAGCACTTCCAGCTTATCCACCTCACCTTTCACCCTTTGCACAAAGGGGGTTGAGTTCTGTGAATAAGTCAAGGGTGGATCTGCAGCCCTAAAGCCTCACTTGTGAGATGTCAAATCAGGAATACGCTATGACAGCAAAGCACAGATTGATGGAAGCACCAGAGATCCAGCTCAGGGCATTGATTCCTGCAATCAGCAATCAGACTTCAAGGAGAACAGGAAACGTTTTTCCTTTCCTTGTTCTGTAATTCAAACACACGGGATCACCCCCAACTTTTAGAAAGCTGTTTGAGAGAACAAGAGCTCCAGAAGCGACAAGAAATCAGCCACTGAAGCCTCCAGCACTGGCAACACCCACTGCTGATGGGGACTGCTCCAGCCAGAAACCAAGTTAAAACCAGTTTGCCAGGATTTCACAATGGGAGAGAGGAGCCCAAGCCAGGAACACGCTCTGCACATACCTGGGTCTTCTCATAGTGCTGCAGAGCTCACTTGAAATAACCCAGGTTTTTAATGCCCCAGTGACACAACAGCTCCTGCTCCCCCCAGCAGGATCTTGATTTCCCACACACTCTCTGGGCTGCACTGACAGTTCTGAAGGTTCCCAGTGCCACTGGTCCAGCCCTGGGGATGGCATCCCACACATACCAAATCCCTATTATCCATTAGGAAAACGGTAAAAATGCAAAGTGTACAACCCCACAGCTGCTACTGTCACTTTCTTTCTTAGGGTGGGTACAAACCTGTCCTGTCCTCCGAGCACTGCTCAGCACAGGATCCCAGGATGTCTGATGCTGCAGGGAGCTCAGCGGGCACCTGGTGCCACCTCCCTGCTCCAGCAGGGCCATCCCAGAGCCCAGGGCACAGCAGTGTGTGCACAGAGCTGTGGCACAGCCCCAGGGAGGAGACCCCCCAGGCTGTGTGCACAATGTGCTCAGGGCTGGGCACTCCTGTCCCGATGGAACTTCCTGGGCATCAGCTTCTGCCCACCAGATCTGTAAACTAAGTTCTGACAGGAGTCCTGGATTTTTCTCATTCACCTCTTTTTTTTTCTTTTTTTGTATTCATCTTTCTCTTTTTCTCTTTGCCTGTCTATAAACTTGCAGTGCCTTTGAGGTTTCCCTGCCAGACCCACAGAGCCCAGAGCAATCCCAGCTCCCACCTGCAGACAGACCTCATGCTCTCCTTCTGACTGCACACCACAACTCCGAGATATGAAATATATAACATATAAAATATATATCCCTATCCCAGGGCTTGGACAACACTCTTCAAGGAAGGGAGTATTGACTTTACAAATATCTTCCATTGCAAGCAAGACAAGGATTCTTATCGTTTTCTGGTGTGTCATATTGCAGTAAAGATATGTATTTATGCAGTGTAATTATCTACTACAGGCCTGTTGCCTTTGCCCTATGTGATTTCTTATCCCTATCACAGACTTTGACCCGTATCTCCACCTTGTTCCTTTTACAATAACAGAATAAAGATCTCAGCTACTGAAATTTTTTCAGACTCACTTTCTCACTTCCTGAACTCAGGAAGTCAGATTAGAAGCCACATATATCCTCTTCCAAAAGCAGGCTGACAGAAAAAAAAGGCCAAAGATATCTACAAAGATAACCAGGCTGGCTAAAACTGCCACCAGGACAGTCATGATTGAAGCAGAATTAGTTAAGGAAGGGCCAATTTAAAATCCAGCCTTCTCCAGGGCCGGGCAGTGCTAAAGCTGGACGAGCACAGACAGGTAGGGATGTCAGCTCCTATCACATTTTGAAGTCTAATTTCATCTTAATCCTTTTACAAAGCAGCCAGCTGTGACAGTAGCTCCTACCTGTCACTCCCTCCCATCTCCAGACACTTGTGAGCAGGAGCACCAAGCACTTTTCCAGCCAGCACAGGGAAAATCCCACAGTCCCCACCTGTTTTCACCTGCCTTCACTCCTGTGCAGAAGCAGATTTAGGATCTGCAATACACTACTGGATCGTAGCACTTTTCCCCCTGTGCCATTTCCTAGTGGGATTTGTCACACAGCTTTCCAGACAAGCTGTCAACCATGACAGATGTGTGCTGCCACCAACTAAGAAAAGCAACTGTTCTCACAGGAAATCATGTGAGGGGAAACTTCTTCTGGTCTGGTAAACTCAATCTCAATTTTGCTATTTTTAGAATAATCCAGAGAAGCCTTTTTACCACTCTCATAGAACAGCCATTCCTAGGCAGAGGTGATAAGCTTTAAATAATCAGGGTTGCATTTACTGTTCGTGACAGGTGTTGGGTGCTTTATGCAACACTGATTTGTTTGGATAAACAAATTTCCCTTGGGTTGGAAGGGACCTTAAGGCTCATCTCATTCCACCCCTGCCACGGGCAGGGACACCTTCCACTGTCCCAGGCTGCTCCAAGCCCTGTCCAGCCTGGCCTTGGACACTGCCAGGGATCCAGAGGCAGCCACAGCTGCTCTGGGAAAAGTGGCCCAAGAACCACGATGGAGTTCAAGACTCCTGAAATTGCCACACAGGATGAGAAGAGTTCCTCATTTACCAGCAGAGCTGTCTCCCCCAGCTCAGGTCTCTGCTCTGCAGGCTGTGTGGGAGAGCTGAAGAAGTAGGTCACATGAGCCTCTGCTGCTCCTTGTCTTGCCTCATCCAGCTGGAAGCTCCAAGCACGCCCCTGGATTTGGGCTTTGACACCCAACTCCAGCCCCATGCCCAAAGGTGGGTTGATCAACACATGCAGCACCTCCTAGGGGAAAAATAAAAGAAAGAAAAGAACCTGACCCTGTCAAGAGCCCCTTTGAGTGACCACCTCTTTCCTGCCTGAGGAGGGACATGGAGCACAGGACAGTCAGGCCATGGCGTGCTGGGAGGGGCCTTGGCTCCCAGCTCTGCCTGGAAAAGATGCAGATGGAGACAGGGGAGATCTGCTCCACGGCAACACTGGAGGATCCATCTCACCTGACCTCAAACCCAGGAGAAGAAAGGCAAAGGGGAAACCTGATTATCCCCAGGGATAATCAACCCCTGTAAACCCAAACTGGTGGGTTCAGGGCAGAGCCTGCATTCCCTACAGAGGAAAGATGTGCTGTTCCTTCCACTTGGCCACACCAAGGCCCATGAGGGCTGAAGAACAGCCTGATAATTCTGGGTTACGGGAGATGAAATCTAAACCCCAAAAGCTTTCCTGCAAAGCCAAGACCCAGCAGGACTTTGCATATGTTTCATGCTTAAGAGGGCTGGGAGCATGAGGCCCTGGGGAAGCAGGTTCTGGATAATAAAAGCAGCAGGCATGCAGGCAAATAGAGAAATGCAGGATATAGTAACACTCTTTATATTGCAAAAAATGAATTTTCTTCTATGCAAATCTATGTGCAAGAAATGAGCTGTGGCATCTGCTGAGAAAGCTCTGTAGCAGCAGATGGGAACCAAAGCACAAAACTTCCACAGGGCCACAGAAAACAGCCCCCAACCAACCAAATAAATATAACAAGCTCACTGGCCTAATGATTAACTTCCCCAAGAAAAACGGTGGGGAGATCTCCCTGCCAGCAGTGAGCTGTTCGTTAGACTGCATCTGGAAAACCAAGTACAATGGTGGTCATAAAGTTCAAAAGAACTGAAGTGAAACAAGCCACCACACACATGAAACAAGTCAGGTGAGGAGGAGAGATGAAGAGGGACCAACTTATCAGATCTGGCAAAGCAAAGGCTGAAATTAGATGCAAGCAGCATCTCCAGAGGGATCAGGCAGGTCAGTGATGTCAAGACACAGAACAGGGAGACAAAGGGTGAGTGTAATATTACAGGCTGAAAATCAAACCCCCTAAGGACTTCAAATCTCTCTTCTGGCACATAAACCAGGAACTGGAGCTTAGGGGGTTGGGTTTTTTAAATTGATAGGTGAATGAGAGGCTGGACATGACCTGGCAGCTCAGAAAGCCAACTCTGTCCTGGCTGATCCAGCACAAAGGTGGGATCACAGAGGATCAAGAGCCACCTGCCCGTGCTTTGGACAGAACTATCTGATTGTTTGAAAATATTCCCTCTACCTCATCCCTCGTATATTTATTCTAACGAACCAATTATTCATTTTGAAGTACCATAATTAAAAAATACAGGATTGTGCACATTCATAAATATTAGAAAGTTGTTCCACTTTTCAGAAGGATTTTTAGGCAACCAAAACCCTCAGAGAGCAGCAAATAGCATTAATAGCAAGAAGGAGCAATACGTCATACACAGAGGACACCTTTGGGATGCTATTTTATGCGGGGGAAGTGTGAAATAAAAACCTAGAAAAGTTCACAAGAATTATCATTTCACTCCTTTTCAAGTCAACAGCACAGCCTCACCTTGAGCAGTGCGTGCAAGTGTGACCCAGGAAACATATTTATAGGCACAGGGTAAAACCAAGCCAAAAATCAAAGTAGCAACGAGAAGAATAGAATAACTTCAGCACAAGGAAGAAAGAAGCCAGATGAGCCCCTCCCATGTGGGGAAAAGAAAATCAAAGTCACAAGCAGTGCAAGTGGAATGCAAAGAGGTCAAGTGTTTAACTCCTCTCCCAACAGAAGTGTTCCAAGGAATGGGATGAATTGCTGGTGTTGAGGAAAACAACACTGAAACAAGATCTGTATCACAAGAACTGCTCCAGAACACATGCCAAGCCTCACCATTTGCATATGGTAACTAACTCTGCTGAGAATGCTGGAAGCTCTCAGTGTTTTCAAATCACAGCTCCTGGAAACGTGGCTGAAATTCCAGTCTAGCAGGAGGCTCAAATGAGAGGAGCTGGACCTTCCCAAAGCTCCAGCTGAGCTCCAGCATCCACCACATCCCACTGCAAAGTGGTCATGGAATCCCCGAGTGGTTTGGGCTGGAAAGGATCTTAAATCCCATCCAACCTTTGGGCTGTCCACTATCCCAGGCTGCTCCAAGCCCCATCCAGCCTGCTCTGGGCACCCTGTGCCAGGGCCTGCCCACCCTCCCAGGGAACAATTCCTGCCCAATATCCCATCCATCCCTGCCCTCTGGCAGTGGGCAGCCATTCCCCCTTGTCCTGGCACTCCAGACCCTTGTCCAAAATCTCTCCCCACCTTTCTTGTAGTTCCTTCAGGCACTGGAAGGTCACAATGAGCTCATCCCAAAGCTTCTCCTCTCCAGGCTGAACAAGCCCAGCTCTCCCAGCAGAACTGCTCCATCCCTCTGATCATCCTGGTGCCTTCCCAGGACTCATTCCAACAGCTCCAGGTCCTTCCTGGGGCAGCTCTGCAGGTGGGGTCTCACCTGAGCACAGGGGCAGAACCCTGCCTTTGGGTTAGGAAAGCACCAGGAGAGCCATAAAGAGAAATTCCTTAGGAGAAATATATAAAGTTAAACACAAATTCACTGTCCTCAGCTCAAAAAATCCCTGTAGCCACAATCAGGAGTGGGTGGGGAATGTTTGCTCTGTCCTTATGGTCAAGGCACCACATCCCACCCAAGGCCAGAGGGCACCAGGCTGAAGGACCTTGAGCCTGATCCCACCTGGATCCTCTTTCTGGAGTGGTTCACCAGGATCACCTGGGCACCTTCGAGCTCTGTAAGAGATTCAGGATCTCTTATCATAGCCAGGGAAGCATTTGAGAGCTACAGGTCACTACTGTGGATAAGCCTGCAGAGCTTTTCTGACCCCTAAATAAATAATAAAAAATTCACCTTGGTCCCTCCATACTATTCCTTCCACGAGAATCCCTTCCCTGAAGACAAGGGATTTGTTCCTGTTATCTGAAGACAGTAAGAGGGGTGCTCTAACCTTTCAGCAGAATGTCAGAAAAACAATGGTCCCTTCTCACTCAAAGGAATTGTTAAATTAAATAAAATGAGTTCACCACCATAAATGCCACATGCTGTTGGACTGAACCTCCTCAGTCCTGATCTTCACTCCAGGCCAGTCAAGTCAGGAGAAAATCTATAATTTAAAGGCCAGGAAAGCAAGAATTTAACATTTTAAAGATAAGCCATTATTCCTGCCTCAGCAGCACCTGATAATACTACCTTACCTTTGAGAAGTTAGACAACTTTAATATATTATAGACCCAAAAAACAGGGAGAGGGGCAGAAGGACAGTGGTGATCATGTTCCTTCCCCAAAGGTTCTATATGGTGTCTTAATTTGAGAGGCATTTCACTCTTTTGCTGGTGACTGCACAGTTTGGGGGGGCTTTTTCCCTGTTTTAAACAAAACATCCTCTATTGTCTTCCATTCCAGCTGTCTTACAGACTAATACATTGTCACAGAAAATGCAGAAACAGCCCTTGATCAAAAATAATGCATCCCAGCCACTGCACCCTTTTGGCATCTGCAAAAACCTTGTCAGGAAATTGTTGATGCTTTTTATACCAGGGTTCCTGGAAATTAAGAGTAAATCTTTAGTCCCCTCAAAACCTAATTAAGGCATTTTCTATTAACCACCAAGAAATCTGATGACTTCAAATAATCAGAGACACCAACATATGTAACAGCAACCTGCCAACTGTATTTTGAAGGAAAACACAACCATGATTCCAAAGATCATGTCATTAGTGCTACACAGAAAACAGAGGAAGAAAGTGTGCAGTTTTATTTCACAGCACTAAAATTCCACAAGTTCTCCAAATTCATCCAGTTAGTACCAGATCATTACAAATCTGCATTTGACAGCTCCACACTAACCATAACAGCAGCAGCTCTTACTAGACAGAAAAAAATCACTTGCCAGAAAGATTAAACATTTAACAAATTAAAATGTCCTTCACACATGTTGAAGGCCAGCATACAAGAACACTGTTGGTATTTCCCATCAGTGAGAGCTTCCAGTTTCAGAAGGGTTGCAAAGAGAGTCCTTGACAGATGTCTGAGATGAGGCCTCCAGAGCCACGGGAAGCAGGAGAAAGCATTATTTGTCTTGCAGGATGTGGGGATGCACACTGCCAGGAGATGTGGTAGCCTGATCAAACACCGCATACTGAGCTAGTGTCCAACTTTGGAGAAGTATTTTGATCCATTTTAGTTTTCTTCTTAAGTATCTAAACAAATGTCTTTGTTTATTAGACAAAAGGATCAGAGTGAAGCCACCTCCCAGAGCTAAGTACCAGAATAAGTGCCCGGAGTATTTATGTCCCAGCACTTCTGCAGTGCCACAATGGTGCGAAGTTTCCACACTGAGCCTCTAATTCTGCCAAAGGAGTGAGGAGTCAGAGCATCCTCTAAACACAGATCAGAGCCCCAACAGCACATTTTTCTTCCCAGGTAACTGCTGACAGCCACGGAAGAGAGCTCTGTTACACTGGGGGTATGAGGGACCCAGGCCCCAAGGTGAAACAGGGAACAGCTTCAGAGGGCGCTCCACAAGAGAAGGTTTTTGGTTCCTGCACCTCATCTGGCACACAATCAAAAAAGCAGTCAAGTGCAATGTATTCCTCTCTCCATAAGGAAGAAGGATGTAGCTTTTAACAAATGTGATGTCTCAAAATCAGTCTTGCTGAACTGACAACAGAATCCTCCATTCATCTCCCATAGTCAGCTTTCCTTCTGTTCGTGAATCACCACTGACTCACAGAAAAAAAAAATATTTGTTCAAAGGTGGATTTTCTCACTCTCGTATTTGCTCTTTCCAAACTTAACTGCCTTGAAACAAAGGCTCATTTCTTTGTAGCCTGACTCAAATGTTGCAATAAAGTTCCTAACTGGGATCTGTCACAACCATTTTCATCAGTTGACTTAGTCTCAAGGTAGGATCATGTGAAAAAGGAGACACACAAAGGTGATTGAGCAGTAGTCATATGCAGGGGCTACAATTATCCTGACCTATATTCCTCTGGTTGTTGCAGCACTGAACTCCTCCCTAACCATTTCTTCAGCTTCAGAAAGAGCTGTGGATTTAACACAGGCAAGTGTTGAAATAGTTGAATCAGAACCTTCAGGGATCTCTTGGTCTCTGCAGCAAGTGGTGCACTAATCAAACAGGGCCCTACAACCACAGGTAGGGAAATGCCCTTAACTCAGAGAGCAATAGCAAAAACCAGGTGTTCAATTGCTCCTGAACACACAGGTATGTAAACACAAAGTGCTTTTATACAAGGTATATTAAGATGCAAAAAGTGACAAAAGGCTGAGCCCTCAGGAAAAAAAAAATTTAAAAACATACATTAAGTGTAACTTCTCAGCTTGGACTTTGGCTTTCTTTTTTCTGTTTCTGTTTTTGCAGCAGCTAAGTTCCCAGCTCTGGGGGTGAGCCTACAAAAAGGAATTATCAGGTGCACTATAGACATTTATATCGTCAACTGCTGCAGGCTATGCTGTGGTAATCACTTATTCCCAGTCTTCACCTCCTGCCCAGGAAACACAGCAAAATAAACCCCACTTTACAGGGTGAGCTCTGAATGTTCATTAGATGGTGAGAGTGCACACTTCAAGACCTACCAGCACTATAAACCCATGCCCTTATTTGCTTTGGGACAACTTGGTCAAACAGCTGTTCCCTTGCAGGTGATGAAGGAACCTTTGTCTGACTTCATTCAGACATTTCTCATCAGTTATCTTCAGTTTTCCTTTTACTGTCCCATTGCAGAGATCTCAAATACTTCCCAGCTTTCAGGCATAAGGGAACCTACTCAAAGTGCAGTTGCTTTAAAATACCACCAGTCCTCCTATGCCATTCACCACTTTAAAACCAGCTGCATTTCAAAAGCAAAGTGACACATAAATGTGTAAGGCCTATGTAAGTGGCAGCTTGTTTGGTGCCTTAAAGTTATCAGAAGTCAATTCTCAGCCCAATCTTTATACAGGTCAAAAACCTGGATTTAGAGTTAGCAACAATTCCACTTCAAGCAGGAGGCTGGAGACATCAGAGGTGCTTTCCAGCCAGAGCTGGTAGGAAAACTGTCACTACCTGGCCAGGACCAAGAGATTCAGAGCCATGGCACAGCATGATCTGAATGCCCTGGCCCAAATAACACCAGAAATGGAAGGCGTTAGTGAAAGGACACTCAAGTATTTCAAGAATAACTGCTGCAAGTCCCAGAGCACCTTAAAGGAAGAGTGGCTACTTTCCACTCCATCACTTTTATTTCTTTTTTTCCTACTTCTTTTTAAAGATAATTTACTTACCCTTGAGACTAACTTGCTATGCAGGATGGGTCGATGATGACCTTAGGACTTAATTCCTTGCCCCTTTTCAAGCAGGTGATGCACGCAGGAGCTCCTGCTGCTTTAAAATGCCCCAAATAGAAATGGTGCTGTCCAGGCAGAAGTTGTGCAGCTGTGGAGAAGAACTGTGTACCCTCTCCCTTCTAGAAGCTTGGGAAAAGGATCAAAAAAAGATTTGAAATATTTCATGCGTGGCACAGGAAAACAGCAGCAAGAAACACAGGCAGCACAAACCAACACTGAATCAGTCCAACCACCTTCAGATCCAATAAAATAGCAGCTGCCCCAGCTCTTAAATCCATCTATGGCCCATTCATAACTGAAGTGACCAGTGAAATCAGCTGATTGACACATATAAACACGCAGGTGTTTGTGTCTTGCATCACACATCTCTTACAACTTCCCTGTGACAGCAGTTGTTTATGCAGTTCTGCTTATGCAACAGAGAACCAGTGCACTGAGCTGAGACAACCCCCCAAATCTGCAAGGTTAGAAAATCGACACAGCAGCAGCAGCAAATCATCCAAAGTGCTTGTTCCCAACGTCTGTGGAACCGAACCCAGACCAACTTGACGATCGCTCGTTCCCCTCCATTCCCTCACAGCTCATCGACAGCAGTGACGTTGACTTTGGGCAATTCGCACTCCTCTTTGAAGTGGCAGTTTTCCAGGATGTCCTTGTAGTGGTCCCTGAGGTCCGTGTAGGTGGAGGTGGTCTCGTTGGAGTGCTGGAAGGGCAGCAGTTTCTCGTTGAGCAGCAGCTGCACCTGGTACTCCTGGCGGGAGGCGTTGACGTGGTCGCAGTGGTAGAGCACGAACACCAGGTTGGCCGCGTAAGGCACGATGCGGCCGCTGCGGAACTTGCGCTGCGCCTGCCGGGCGTAGTTGCTGGCCAGGAGAGGCTCATCGTCTTTGAAGTAACCCATCAGGGCAAGCAGGGGCTGCAGGGTCTCTGCGTGCCCAACTTGGACGATCAAAGGTGAAGAAATGGGTTTGGAGCTACAAAAGAAAAGAAGCGGAAGGGATGAGCAAGAGCCTGTGCTTTAAACAAAGCACCAACACGTCGCACAGCTGCCAGCTGTGACCATGGCTGAAGGGCACCTTGAACTTGTGTCACTCCTCAGAAAAACCTGCCTGGGAAATTCAGTCTGTTACAGACATTTTAAATGCAGCTTCCCAAACTGCGTCCAAGTATTGATCCGAGGCCAACGCAGTGAGGTTCAGCGAGGCCGAGGGCCGGGAGCTGCCCCGGGCTCACCCCAGGCCCTGCAGCTCCAGGCTGGGCACAGGGGCTGGAAAGGGCCCGTGGGGAAAGGCCCTGGGGGTGCTGTGCCAGCGGCTGGACAGAGCCCAGGGGTGCTCAGGGGGGCACGGGGCCAATGACCCCTGGGCTGTGCCAGCCATGGGTGACACAGGCCCAGGGCAGGGCCCGTCCCCTGGGCTGGCCCTGCTGAGGGACCTCGAGGGCTGTGCCCAGTTCTGTCCCTCCCGGCCAGAGAGCCCTGGAGGGGCTGGAGCATGTCCAGGGCAGGGAAGGGAGCTCACATATACAGTCAAGCCCTTCACTGGTTATGAGAGAGTCTCCCTCAAATCATCAGCAGCATTTACCAAATTTAGCCTGAAGACAGTGATCCAGGACAACAGTTGTCCCTCCCCAGTTCAGCAGTCCAAATGAGCAGCAGGAATAGTGCTATTACCAGCTCCTGAGCACACCGAGCAGTCCAGAAGGAGATGATGCTCCCTCAGGAACAGGTCATGGACTCGTACCATGACCGAGGACAGTTTATGTAACAAAAGCTTACATGCTGCTCAGCCAAAGGGGAGATAAGAGCTGGCTTGCTGTGTCAGGAAGCACCAGCCAAGAGGAAAATCTGACCCTTGCCCCAGAGAAGGATGATGGCTTTTGGGGACCGTTTCCAAGTGGCCCCAGGTCACTTGATCTAGCACAGGTAAATTCAGGTTTAGCTTTCAGGAGACACATCTTGATTGGTCTGAAAAGGTGTTTTTCCCACTACAACCCAAAGCAGTGGGAAAATAGTTAACTGGGAGACTTGCCTGTGCATTGGAACTTTGATCAGCTCAGCAGGAACTCAGTGCTGGGCCAGGATGGGCCCTACCAGCTCAGTGCAGCCACGGTGTTTGTGCAGTCTGATACACACCTTGTACCATGCTCCTGGTGAGCCTGAGCTCTTCTGACTCCACTCCTTAGACTCTCCTCTTAGACAAAACATCCCTTAAAACAATACATCCAAACCCTGCCTCTGTTTTCCCTTCAAAAGAAGCAGCCACATAAAGGTTCTCTGTGGAGGACATTGTATTTTTTCCCACCTATGCCTTTGTTGTACCAAGATCTTTACATCCACCACTCTCCCAGCTCCTCCAAAATCAGTGTTCCTGCCCTTGTTCTCCCCTTGCTATTTATGACCCCTTCACTCATTTTAAAATTGTAAAGCTTCTGGATCCTTGAATCCCTTTCTCTTCCCTTCCCTCTCTTATCCACTTGACCAGTTCACATGTATCCTTCCCAGCCACACACACCTGCAGGGGAGTATTTTTAGGTTTTAGGACACATTCACACCCCTCCTGGCACAGCAGCAAGACACAGATGTCTGTGGAAGGAAACAGAAGGCCATCCCTTTGATCTCCTGCAGTTTCCATCTCAGAAGTCTCCAGGGCCAGAGGTGGCTTCTAGGTAATGAATCACTCCTTTGTCAAATCTCTCCTTCAATCCACATGCATTTCTAGCACACACAATGTCCTGTGGCAAGGAGTTACACAGCTTCACACATTGCTCTTAATTTTTGGTTTGTAGATGCCATATCCCATTTAATCTGTTCTACTCACAGCTTTGCAATAGTGTTCTTTCCAAGCTGAGAAATGCTACCTTCCACAATTTTCCACAAGAGCTATATCCCTTTAGATCAGAATATCAGAAAGCACAATACTCAAGAACCATAAGATACACAGAAATCCCATGAGCTCTCTGCTTAATTCCTGATACCCAAAATGGAATCATGGAATGGTTTAGATTGGAAGGGACACTAAAGATCATCTCATTCCAAACTCCCTGTCCCTGTCAGGGACACCTTCCATAGACCAGGCTGCTATAAAACCCATTTGCCTAAAGTTTGAGATACCTCAGGCAGCTACAACAACCTCATAACTCAGCCCCTGAACACTAAGTTCTCCCAGATTCTATCCAACAGGTGATAAGATAATATTTCCCCATGTGGATTACTTGGCAGCTCTGCAGTTTTCCAGCCCAGTCAGTCTCCCCAGGTCCTTTCACAATCTTTCCAGTAGAAACACTTCATCTTGATTATCTTAAATAAAATTGCCACATTTGCAATGCCACTGAACTTGTCACCTCTTTTTCCTACGTCATTTACAACATTCTGAGCAAGTCAGATCTTTCCAGCTCTCTCTGCTAGGAAAAAAAAAAAAAATCAATCAGCTGTCTCTGCCTTCCATTTCTTGTAATTTTATCCATTTTTTTCCCTGTGTAAGGACCTTTCCCCTTAACCCCTGTCTGCTTGATTTCTTAAGGAAACCTGTTCAGAAGGATGTTTGGAAATCATGACTGTGGCTACCAGAGCACTCTATTTTATATTTACTGATCCCTCCCAAGAGCCCCAAGAGGAATGTTTTCCTTTTAAAGAGCCATCCTAACACTTCTCAGGTGCATCAGCTTCATTAAGGTGCTCAGCAGTACTAATCTGGAGCATTATTTCTGATTCTGGAATTCTGATTCTCTCCTGGAGCTGCTTTTTAAATTTTTCCCTTATTGAATTATTTGTATTTTCATGTTGTCCCAGCTGCATAGTGACCTTTATTTTGTTAACTAAGAGGAAAGCTGGGGATGCATCTATGCTGCTAGAATCTCCAAAATAACCTTACACAGGCATTACTGACTCCACAGGGAATGGATTTCACCTCCCACTTCTCAAAAAAGGCTTCAGAAATGCTGAGACAAAAAAACCCACCCCACGTTCTGGTTATCAATGCTGGCTTTAAGCAAATTTTGGCTTGACTTCCCAGCTGATGCAAAGCAGGAATGTTGAAATGAAAGTAAATCACAAAAAAACAGAGCAAAAAATAAATCATAAAAAAATGCAAGGCTTATGTTTGCAAAGCAGGAAACAAATTATAGCACAGACAAGTTTTTAAGAACAAGGGAAGAAGTGGGAAAAGAAGGACTACACAAGATGCTCGTTCTCAGGGTAGCTTGAGTTTTTCCTTCACCTGCTTTAGTCTCATGAGATCCTCATGCCAACAGGCCAAACAGCCTTGGGAGGCAAAACAAACCTCTCCCACTCAGAGCTACCCCACCAGATTAGTTTAATGAGGATTAAAACTGCATCCTGATACGTAAATCATCTGGAGCTCTCCACAGCCTCTTTAACACAACATTCCTGGTCTTTCACCAGTACTGGTGATTTCCCAGACTGCTCCAGCACTCCCTGTTCAGTCTCCAGGGTCAGGACTCCAGCTCAGATGTGGTTTCCTATCATCCAGCAATGACAATCTAAACGGCCATCAAGGTTAAACAGCAATATTTTTAATTGTGGGGAAAACGATGACAGGATGACCTCTCCAGAGAACATACACAGGCAAAGGTTAGAGCTGCCCCTGCATTTCTGAAAAAGGCAGAACAAGCAACAGAAGAACACTGATAAACAGTGGCAGAGGCTGATAAAATGTTAAATGGCAGGCCTGATGTTTCCACGCTCAATTTGCCTCATAATCTATCAATGACTCAGCATCTTGTTGGAAGCATCAAAGTTCTCACCATGGTACTCTGGCAATTACTAATGGCATTTCAATCCACTTTGCCCCTCCCTTTCATTTACTAGCACATGGCTTGGGAAAGCCCACTGAGGAAATCTCAGTCTCACCTTTGATGGGAGAGGAAGGGACTGTGCATACAACTCTGCCATAAAATCTTGGGAGCTTGTTTGAAAGTGATTGGTTTCATATTCATTTCATGGGGCATTTCCAAATGAGCAGAAGGGGCTCTCAGCAGGCAGAGCACAAGCAGGTTTCACTGGAGAGATGTGCCAGCTCCTCAACTGTCCACACTGGGGTTTTATGGGTTTTTTTTTACCTTTTATGTAAATCTGACCACAGATGAAAATGAAGAAAGTACTGAACAATTCAGCAGCACTACCCCAAAAGCCAAGTCTCACCATGGGGGAAAAAAAAGCATTGTGGAGACGCACAGATGTGGGATTCATCATCTGGGCAAATTCTGGTTCTCCTAAATCTCAGAAGATTTGGCTTTAACTGTGATTCCTCTGCATCAGCTCACCCATACTCAGGAGCAGATCACCCCTGCTCTTCCCAGCACTACTGATAGTTCATTTTCTATATGGAAAAAGTGAACTTTCTTTTAACCAAAGTTTATTTCCTAAGCACTGACTGGACTTTCAGGCAGAAATAACTCAAAACCCCAGGAAACAGTGGGATAAGATGAAACATTTCCTGCAGCAAAGCTCAACCAGCCAACCTTCAAACCTCATGTAAAAATCCCTCCAACAACTGCACAGAAGGTAAATTTTAACACCTGTTTAACAAGCAAGCTTAGACTACACTCTGTCCTTTTTCTCCCTAATAAAAAAGCCAGGGCAAAGGACTCCAAAACCTGCTTTCAACTATGGGATGAATTCCTCATTCTTCTCTCTTTCCCCTGTGATTTATTTCAGGGGAAAAAAAA
>VYXD01008178.1:513654-543139 GCA_013397195.1 Hylia prasina | reverse complement strand
AAAAAAAAAAAAAAGCTGGACAAGCCCTAACCATAGCAGGAAGCAGCAGAGATCAGAGAAGGCAGTGGTGGCACTCAGAGGGCAGCAGAAATATTTAAATAGTGTTAAAACTCAGAGGGTTTTAACCAGTGGGAAGAAGAATTAAAAAAAAAAGTTTAAAAAATCTGCCAAATAATATTAGGTCCTCATATGTCAAAACTTCCACCTTAAAGAGAAGGGAGAAATCATTCCCAGAATCAGCACCAATATAACACAATGCCAAGACATTGACAAGAGAAAATTTTTCTTCTGTTGCAGAAGGAGCAAGCTCACTCATGATAACAGCAAACTTGAAAAGCTGACTGGACTACACAAAACTCATTAAAAACCCTGATTAAAAGGCTCTTATCTAGTCTTGCAACACTTAATCACTCGGAGCTATTTATGCTAGACCTCCTTGTGCCTCAGTGCAGAGCTGCTGCACTTTCAAAGGCTCTTTCCTGGCTGATACTATCTCTCCCATTGTTTCAAACCCCAGAGATCTGCAGCAGCAGCACAACTCGGTGTTGATCCACCATGAGCCAAAACCAAACCAAGAGGCTGAGGGCACTTGGCAAACCCTTTCTGCCCAAGGTGGACAGAAGTCAGACCAAGTTCAGACCAGTTCCTTTGTCTTCTACTTGCCTAGGTGCTGTTTCATTGGGGTTTTTCATTATTTCATAAAAGGGTGTGACTCTATCAAAGTTGGTCAGATACTTTTTCAGATCAATCCTGAGCAAGCACATATTAACTAATTAACGTGAGATTGAGGACTCAATGCTGGAGAGTCTGAAAGGCACAAGAGACTTTAAATCTCTAGTTCTGGGCAGACAGATGGACAGGGGAGAGACCCTGGGCTGCCCAGCTCTCAGAGAGAGCTCAGCAAACACACACAACTTCAGAAATGCAGACACGAGGATGCTGCTGAATGTGCCACAAGGATCTGTGGTGAATTTCACACCTCTGGCTCCCCCAAAAGCTCCCTTTAGTCGTGTCACAAGTCCCAGCTTTGAAAGATGGAGCAAAGCCAACCATGCACTATGAGACAGAAGTGCTGACAGACATCTGCTGTTTATTAATGGAAGTCACCCCAGCAGCAGTGAAAGGGTTACAACAAAAAACCTGACTGAACGTTTTGAACCTGAGCAAAAGGGGATTTTCAATCTAATTATTTTATTGCTGCTGCATACACAGAAGCTTTTTGCCCAGTTCCCTTTGTACAGTTTTGAACTGTGAAGTGGTTTTAGATCACCCATTCTACTCCTTTGTACTGAGTCATAGGTTTGGAAGGAGCAATTAGGGCACAGCAGTAAATGACTCCTGAAATGCCACCAATTGTGTTGGGAAGTGAACTGCAAAAAGGAAGGCAAATTACGTGCAACAATAAAAGCTACCAAAATTGCCAAATTGGTCTGTTTATTTACAACTCACCTTCAATTGACCTTGAACCATATTCAAATTCAAATAAGTCTTTTTTTTAAAATACCTTGGACCTGTTTACTCTCTCAGAGGAAACCACCACCAAATATTTTGCAATGCATATGTGCAGCTAGGCTGGTATTATCAATACACACTGTAAATACTGAGATGGCTGCACAAAGCATCCTCCCAATTTCCAGAGCTTTACAGTAACCCATTTGGACAGGACCAGCAACAACAGGTATATCATATTCTTTCACCAGCAGGAACTATTAATGTTAAATATTTAAAGCTAGAAGGAAAAAAAAATGGAAAGTCTAAACCTGCTTTAGTGAATAGCTGATATGTTTTAAAGTGTGTCACAGCTGACTTGCAAACCCACCTCTGCCCAAGTGTGCAGCTGCAAAGATTTTTAAAATCAGATGAGCAGCTTCATATTGCATTAAGTACCAAAATAAATACCTGAATTTCTCATCAACACAGAGTTCCTGTGGGCAAAATACTGTTCACCAAACTGCTAGGGAAACCAGCACTGAAAAGGAATTCTTCACCAGCTTCTCTGGCTACTTTCTATGCCTAGCAGGCAGACTTGGGAAAGATACAATTCTTTATAATTGTGAAGACAGAAGACAACTGCCCAACTACACCATTTCACTACAGTACATTTCAGTACATTTCACGTGGGTTTGAAATGGAACAAGTGAAACTTCTAACCAAAGTCTATTTCTTAAGCAGAAACGGTTTCTTTCATTTTATATACATCTCTTGTGATACATTTCATTATATTTTTGTCACTAAGAAAAATTATATGGAAGAGAGCCCTGGCCCCTCAACCTATTCCTTTCACAGCTTTTAACACCATCTTGCTGTACTGCAAGACCTGCACAGAACAGACTATTGCTAATTTAAACCCCAGAGTTACACTGGAATTCACATGACAGGAGAGCCTAAAAACATCTGAAACTTTTGCACTGCAAACTGAAAGTGGGGCTAATTAGCAGTAGGTATTTATTACCACCTTCATAATGGGCTTCATCATATTGCCACCCTCAGAACAGGCTAATCAGCAGGAAGGGTTTTCCACCAAGGAAATAAAAGCAAGCTTTGATAAGGCAACTCAGTTTGGTGAGCAGATTGCAAGGGCAACAATCACTTCATGGGAGAAACAGGTTTTCTCTTTTTAATTTCACTGTAACTGGGAATGAAAACAGAACAAAGCTACTGAACATGAATGCATAAAGCATGCTACAAAAATACAGCTTTGCCAACACTGCTCTCCACTGCCAAGTCTGAGCAGAACAGATAATCCTGATCCCTCAGCTTCTTCCCAGAAGTGAAATGCTTCCCTTTTTACTTCTGGGTAGCCCAATTGGAGCTTTCCAAAAAGAATAGAGATTTTGAGGCAAAGAGGCCCTGGAGGTAAATTTCTTTTTCTTAATTTTTTTGAGTAATTTTTTGTCAAATTTTTAGAGCAAGCAGACAGTTAAACACCATTAAATTGAAGCAACATTCCACTAAAGACATTTCATCATCACAAAAGTTCATTTTCTGAAAACGCTGCAAAAATATTTAACCTGTTGCCTTGAAGCTGACCATCACCATAAAAAGAAAGAAGAGACTGGCATATCTTTTTATTTGTATATTTTCTCATTTTTCACTGTACTCTCACGCTGCCACAGGGTGTCTCTCTCCATAGACGACAGAGAGATAAATCTCTCTCTGCAGGTGAAATAGGATTAGCTGCATCTCTGCTCCCTGGATGGCAAGACAGACAAGCTGGCCCTGGTAGATGTCCCACATGCTCTGCGGGGTTACCCAAGCCAGCTCATTCCCAGCTCTCCAGTGCTTTACGGCTGCCACCTCCTGTTGTGGAAGGGAGTGACACGTTCCTGCGGCACTCGGCTACCTCGGCTTTCCTGCCCCTGTTTAGGGTGAGGCTCATCCTGAAGACTGCTCACCCAGCCTGGAATTTTACAACATTTAGGGTCCTGATCCTTGACATACACTGCCGGCTTCCCTCTGTGATGGCAAAACACCAGGAGAGCCCCAGGTGTGGCAAGTGAGCTTCCATAGCCAAGGCTGAAAGACACAAAGTTACTACGGTGCTTGGGAGCTCTGCCTCAGACACCTGCTCTTCCCACCTCCCAGTTTAGCAACTGCTAATCCAGCTCCAAATAAACCAGAAATCTCCATCTGTACCTCTTTCTTCCAACTACAGCTTTTGGGTTATTAAAAATTGTTATTGTTAAACTTACAGGGATTTTTTTTTATATACAGTTGAGACAGGCAGCTGCAACTAGTGCATGTAATAAGGATTGAAAGGCTCTCACTGCTCAAAGAGGAAATGGCACTAAAGGGGAACAAAACTGATCAATCTTATGGCCCTACCCTTGATCTCCTGTACTTCTATAAAATTTCCATACTTATCTGCCAAGGTATTAATTCATGTGACTGATTACTAACCATGAATTTGTAACTGTTGTGCTTACAAAAGAACATGCACACAGGGGGTAAGTTATCATTTAAGCCACAAATTATTTTTAACAAAAAAAACCTCATTATTTTAACTCACTGTCTCCTCTCAAACTGCAGGAAGAGGACATCACTATCAGACAGCAGTTGGCTGTCCCCTGAAGGCCTGTGTGGATCAGCAAGTTAAAAGATGGAAATAGTTTAGCTGAGCACAAAAGCATCAGTGAAAGAAAAAAAAAATATATATACACTCTTCAAAGTAATACTGCTCCAGTAAAATCTGTATTCTCGTTGTTAAAGTTCTCCTAACTCCAGCTCTCCTAATGTTGCCATGTTTGGCAGTAAAGTACTGAACTTCCTTTCACATGAAATCCAGCTCAGGATTGACCACAGAAAGCTCACACCCAAAGCACTGAGGCCTCTTGATTTACCTTTTGCTCTCTTCCACTGCTTTGTCCAAGTGCTGGAAGATATCTTGGAACAAATTGCAGCTGGAGCGACTGTTGATGTCATAGCCATATCCCCTCTTCCAGTATTGCTTCAGGTCGTTCAGGTATTCCAGCACCTAAAGTTAGAGCTCAAAGGTTATTACTGCACCAAGGGAAAACAAAAAGCTCACAGCCTGGAGCAAGGACACAAAAACAACCCCAAAACATCAAAGCTCCAGTTGAAACGACTTCAGCATAAAGCCAGAAAACAGATCCGACCAAAGAGCGACCAAATTCAGCATCTGGCAACAATCACAGTCAGGTGAGGTGCTGCACATCACAGGACCATCACTATCCACTGCTTTTTCAGCACTGCTGATTTTGCCTTTGGCTCATCACTCTTCCCATAGAATCCATCCCACACCTTTAGCCCAGCTTGTGTGTTTTCACATTCCAGAGATGTGCACACATCTCAAGGAGACAGAACTGTGCCTTGGAATTATGCAAGAGCACATGGTGCTCTCCTCATTCTGTGTTCCCTTTCTGACATCAGAGTCATTTCCCACCTCCTTGCTGAATTAATTATAACAAGACTGCACGGGGCAGGTCTCAGCAGAAGCTCACAGGAGATCACTTATTCCTAACTGCCCACTTCAGCCAAACACCTACCTATGCAAAGGTCTCCTCTTTTCCCAGGGCTGCAAATTTCCTGAAGAGCCTTGGGGGAGCCTTACTGAACATCAAAAAATTTTGAAAAGGAGGAATACACATTTGTCTCATTATTTGGGTTCTAGAAACAGGCATTTATTTGGTTTAGAGAGCTGATAGTCCCCAAAACAAAACAGAGTCTTAGAGACCCTGGAAGACCTCATTTGATGTACCCTGAAATGAACTTTATTGTGTGAAAAACACACACTACAACATGGTTTGGGATGGAAGGCCATTTAAGATCATCTCATTCCAAACCCCCTGCCATACTTCCCCCCAGAGCAGGTTGCTCCAAGCCCCACATACCTTGGCATCTTCTTCACTGAAGAGTGAACACCACGGGGAGGTCACATTTTTTATGGCCAGCTCATATGAGCAGGTGAGAAAAGCCACTTGAACAAGATCTGCAATAAATCCAACAAACAAGCAAGAGATAAAACACTTGCTACACAAGTAGCAACTTCCTCCCCTCAGTTTACCTCTGAAATGAATTGCAATTACTGTGTGGCAATGCAAACAATGAAACCCAATAAATAACTGGCAGGACAAAGCACCAAAAAGACACAGTTTAACAGAATTACTGTGCAACATCCAAATTTTGGACTGCAAGTTCTTCACATTACATCATCACAAGGGGCAAACAAGAGCATTTCACATTAAATGCTGCCCATCTGCTGATGTGCAATAGGTGTCAGCTGCTGGTACAGACACACAGGGCAGAAGAGTCAGCACAGGGAAGATGTGAGGTCTTGGACAACTGCCCCTCCACATCAGCAGCTGAGCACAAGCAGCACCAGGCTGAACTTTGTTTCCAACACATCCCTAAGGCTACAATCCCAGCAGCAACACTTGTTTTGGGGAGCTTTTCCCACCACTTGACCGAACAGAGAAACCCAGCACTTCTGTTCTGGACAGGTGAGTTACCACACAGACACACAGGGTTGCTTTTCCTCAGGTCATTTATGTGCTTGAGTTGTAATAGGTTTCACAAAAGCTACATCTGCTCCAGAAAGCAAAATTAAAAGAGAAACACTCAAATCACTCCAAAACCAGGTAGAGCTGATTTCATCTACAGGAGAAATGTTTTCAAACATGTTTTTCTTCTGACCACTATCCAACAATCATTCATTACTGCAACACCAACACAGACTTACAGTCTCATGCACTTTAATTAGAGACTGCATCTCCAAGTCACAGCCACTTTAAATTACCTGCTCTGCATAACTACATGTCTAGGAAGTCGTTCTTGGCCAGCCTTGGAGCGAACATTTGTAACAGGAATTCCTTACCTGCATTTAGCTCCTCCACTGGCAAACACAAGGCACTGGCCACCTTCTCCAGGACCTTCTTCATCTCAGGCCCCTCTTTGAAGGCATTCACCTGGCACATGGCTGCATCATTCTCCTCCACCAGGGCTACAAACTTGGCACAGTGATCAAAGAACCGCATCAGGGAGTCGTTAACTTCAACCTCCACCTCTGAAAGCAAATGTGGGCTTTTCAAATCAGGGGGACTACCACCATCCCTAAGGGTACCGTGGCACCCTCCAAGGGACAGGCTGTCCCCCCAAGATGTGTCCCCATGGAGGGGATGCAGGGTCCCCTTCAACCAGGGCATGGGAGATGTGGAACTGGCCTTCCCTCAACCACAGGGAGGGCAAGGGACATTCCCAACCCCTCTGGGAACACCGGGGGCTGCCTCAGGAAGGGATTCTTCCAGCCACCCAGGAAGGCATCAGCAGCCCCCCCAGGGAGGTCGTGGTGCTCCCTCAGGGTTGGATCGAGGCTCCCCCATCTCTCAAGGGAAAGCACAGGGCTCCCTAAAGTGTGGGATGGAGCTCCCGCACGGAGGGTATGAGGCACGCCATCACCCCGGGAGAGCCGGGAATCCCTCAGGAAAGGCCAGGTGTTGCCCCAGCCCCCGAGGAGGACACGGGAGTCATTCACTCAGGGCATGGGTCCCCAGAGAGCACCTGGCGCGCCCTCAGGGAGGGCACGGGAGTCTCCCATTCCCTTGGGAGAGCTGGGAATCCCTTCAGAAACAGTCAAGGGCTCCCCCGGGGAAGGATGTGGGTGTCGCGCACTCCCCGTCGCCGCCGAAGTCGAGGGTCGGCCCGAGCCCGCGGCGGAAGGCCGCCCCGCTCTGCAGGCAGCGGTGCTTGGAGCTGCTGGCCAGCGCCAGGCGGCGGCGGGCGGCGAAGAGCGCGGGGAAGCGAGCGGCCATGCGCCGGGCCAGCTGCTCCATGTCGCGCCGGCCNGGCGGCTCCCGCGGCCCGGCGGAGCAGCCGGGAGTGCAGCTCGCCCAGCCGGCGGATCTGCCCGGCCGTGGGATAGCGCGTGCCGTGCCGGACCACGGCGCGGAGCTGCAGCGGAGCGCAGGAGGCGGGCAGCGACCCGCCCGCCCCGGGACCCAGCGACAGCGGGTCGCTCACCAGATGCGGGTTCACCTCCTCGTAGCGGGACTTGGTGCCGAAGTAGCCGCTCAGCCCCGCGCTCGCCGGCGGCAGGACAAGGAGGAGCAGCAGCAGACCGGCTTCCCGGCGAGGCGCCATGGCTACAACTGCGCGGCTGCCGCAGGAAGAGGCGGAGCGGGGCCGCCTCTTCACGGCTTCGGCCGCGCCAGGGACCGCCCCAGGGACCGCCCCAGCCCGGCTCCTCCCGTCCCCTCACGGCTCCGCCCGCCCCCTCACAACCTCGACCGTCCGTTCGCAGGCTCGCTCGCCTCAACACAGCTCCTCTTAGCTCCTCACGGCATCACCCGCTCCATCCCAGCTTCACCCGACCCCTCTGGGCTTCACGCGTCCCCTCACGGCTTCGTGCGCCCCATTCCGGGACACTCGTACCGGGGCGGAGGCGGGAGCCCTGAGGGGAGCCATGAGCTGTCTGACCTACTTTTGCGTCTGCTTTGCCTCTGTGGAGCCTCACTGACTTCACAGAGCTCAGTAAAAACAAAAAAGTCAATACACAATCAGACACGAGGGGAGTAGTTTAATTCCTCTGTACAGGCAGAACAACTGGATCGACTGCAGTAGGGAAACAAGCAGAGACAAGGTACGTTGTCTTCGTGTGTAAAAGTCAGAGCAAACCCCGTGAAGCAGATGGGCTCAGGACAACCTAACCTTCTTGGTGGTCAGTGTCCAAGATGTGCTAGTTCTGAAAAATTTAAAATTGCTTCTCTTTCTCCTCTGCAGTTGTGTAATGTATTATCAACTCCAAGGTTTGCTATTACCAAAAATGCACCTTGTTAAACTGGTAACAGAGTGTGCTGCTGTCCCTTGGGAGTCCTGTTTCAGAGAATTGATCTGTTGATATAAAGCAACAGCAGAAACTTGCTAACAAATCCCTACCGAGTTTTATTCATCAGATTAGTCCAGTTAGCATTTAAATTAGCTAAATAGCTTTTGACCACTTCAGTCAAAACCCTGGATCTAGGCCATGCTGGGAATGGGGCAAGTAGGGATGTGGAAGTAAACTTTAAAGCTATCTCTGTTTCTCACAACTCTGTGAAAACTTCAGCTATGATCTCCATCATTAGAGAAGGTTTGGCATAGAAAGATTTTTTAAAAGTTAGTACAATCTCTTCTTTGTTGCTTCCTCATGGCAGAAATTCATCCCAAACCAGGAATGCAGCTGGGGACTGCGGCTCCCCTCAGAATTCGCTTTGTCCTCCAAAATGGGTGATCAAAGCCAAGAAGGGTCTTTCACAAGTGTTTCTGGTTCTTTTTTTGCTAAAGAACAGCTGGATTGCATTCCAAGTAAGGTAGTGATGCTGTGAGGGGATCGTAGGTGGCTGCTGCAAGGGTTGGCAGCATGGGGCAAGTGGGTTTTTCTAGAGAATCATAGAATCTCTTGAGTTGGAAGGAACACACATATATCACTGAACCACAGAATCCCAGGGTCATTGAGGTGAGAAAAGTGTTCTCAGCCCACGGAGTCCCAGCTGTGCCCGATGCCCACCCTGTCCCCAGCCCAGAGCACTGAGTGCCACCTCCAGCCCTTCCTTGGACACCTCCAGCCATGGGCACTCCAAACCTCCCTGGGCAGCCCCTGCCAAGGCCTGAGCACCCTTTCCAGGGAGAAATTCCTGCTGCTGTCCAAGCTGAGCCTCCTCTGGCACAGCCTGAGGCCCTTTCCCCTTGTCCTGTCTCTGTTGCCTGGGAGCAGAGCCCGACCCCCCCTGGCTGTCCCCTCCTGTCAGGGAGTTATGGCATGATAAAGAAACCCCTGAGTTTCCTCAGAGGAGTCCAACTCCTTTTAACTAAATTTTTGTTCCCAGCAAGAGCAGGTAGAAATAAGCAGCTGTGTAAAAACAAATGTGAGCACCAAGTTTGGAGCCAGGGATGCTTCCAGCTGGGAACAGTATCCAGGGGGCCACCAGTACTGGTTATAAACACAGGATCCCAGGATGTCTGATGCTGCAGGGAGCTCAGTGGGCACCTGGTGCCACCTCCCTGCTCCAGCAGGGCCATCCCAGAGCCCAGGGCACAGCAGTGTGTGCCCAGAGCTGTGGCACAGCCCCAGGGAGGAGACCCCCCAGGCTGTGTGCACAATGTGCTCAGGGCTGGGCACTGCCCAGGGAAGAAGTTGTGCCTCCTGTGCAGGGGGAATTGCTGGGCTCCGGCCCTGCCCGTGGCTCTGGGGCCATTGCCGGGCCCCCGCAGCAGAGCCTGGGCCCTGCTGGGAGCCCTCCCTGCAGACTCTCAGTCACATCCTGCTGGCACTGCTGGCAGCAGGCAGTGATGGCATTGTGATGACCTATCCAGAAGAGCTTAGAGAGGCTTAGAAAAGCAAAGGGTAAAAAGAGGCATCCTGTGGAAAAGCCTGAGCAGCACAGTGGTGACACATCAGGTTATAAAACAGTTTGGGCAAAAACATAAGCAAAACATCCCCATGCTGATTATACTCATTTTTAGCTAAACCCTCACTACTGAATAGACACCAGCTTGTAGCTAAGGAAACAGAGTTATCTGGGCTTTTGGCCCACAGCACATCCTGGGGAGACCTGTGTTTTATACAGAGTCAGACTTTGCTCCTTGCCTGCACATTCAGGGTATTGCTTCTGCAGCTGAGAATTTTCAGTGAATAAATAAATTTTCATGAACTATTTGGTCCAGTGTGAAATTCTCTTGGAAAGTGTGTACCTCACCTGTCTCCCACCTCCTCAATATCCAAAAGAAAGTGTTAATGTTAAGGGTCAAACAGGGTAGGTAAAGCCTGTAATGGTGAAAGAGAAAGGAAAAAGAAACTATGGCAATAAGTAAGTGGTTTAAAGCTCTGGGCAAAGTTATGGGCTCTCTGTTAGAGCAGGGCAGTGTGACTCAGCTGTCTCCCAGTAACTCTGTGCAGGGCTACTTGGCCCCTTTCCTGTGGCTCAGTTTATATTAGACATATCTACCACAAATCACTCCTAGCACATCATCCTTTGTAACAAAACCAGCATGAGACTACATCCAGTGTTGCTTTGAAACTATTGAGGGTGTTTTATAAATACCTAGAAAAAGACCCATTCCATCTTCTGTGTAATTATTCACTGTAAGGAATCTGTAGTTGTTTTTAGCAGGAAAAGGATTTTGCTCATTACATATAATATTTTGCATGTTATACTGTGCACGTGAGCTGCTGTGTTTGAGGGAGAAAAAGAGAACTAAAGGAGTTTTTTGTTAGAGATTGTAAATGTGAACTTAAAAGGTAATTACATTTAAACTGCTTTGTGATCCCAGTTTCTGTTCCAGAAAGGGATTTCTGTGTTCTGAGTTGTCAAGGGCAGACAGCCTACATGGGATCCCTTCCTTGCTCCTCTCATGTCACATTAAATCATCACATCCTGTGTATTCCATGAAATTGTTCAGATATGTATTTTGAGTGGTTTCACAGGATATTTTCTATTAGGACAGGGAAAATGTTATCTTAAGATGTCATTCTGAGAGAAGTCACAACACCTCTAGTTCATATCCCAAAACTCTGGACAAAGCATTTACACAACAGCCACATTGCCATTTTCACCCTCCACAAGTATTATGATGTTCTTTTTTTGGTCCTTGTGTCTTCTTTATATCTGAGTTGGAGGCCAAAACCATTTTCAAACATGCCTGTTCCAAATGCAACGTTATCAGATTGTTCTCTCTTCTCCTTTATTGTGGTGTTTTTTTTGTGTTTTTTTTTTTTTTTCTTTCCATCATCATTTCTGGTGCTGCTGAGGGTGGTTAGTTCATGACTCACATTTCCACAGCAGCATTTTTTGTTGTCTTGCAGAGCAATCAAATAGTCCTGTCCTGAATAATTTTCTTGTTTCTGCTTCATCTATGAATTTTCTGTAGATGTGCGTCCATTTCCAAACCAAGCTCTATTCAAAATGCAACTGAGAAAGTTAATGCACCAACCTCTTCTGAAAACACCTTTTTTCTTACAAACAAACCCTCCTGCTCCTCACTACTTTGGTGGCCTGTAATTTCCATTAATGGAAGTGTATTTCTTTAGCAGTGAAAGGGCAGAGAACCCAAATTTTCCTGAGTCCCCAGCTGAATGTATGCCATTAGCTGGTCTTTCCAGGAATGAAGAAAATGCTCCCATTGCCAGTGTGAGCATTGGGGTAATTCCCACAGCACAGAACTCACTGCCTGCACCTGTACAAGTGAGGCATGGCTTCAGCTCTTTGTGTAATGCTTTTACACCCAAAGATAGTGATTACAGGGTCCAGGGAGGAAAGGTGGCAGCCCCTAATTCTGTGTTCAGCTTTCCTTCTCGTGCAACCTCATTCCTTCACTGTCAAGGAACAGATCTCTAAGCAAGAATCTCTTCCTGCTGGCTGGCAGACATTCCTTATTATCTGAGTGGCCATGATTTTAGGGGAGGAAATAATCATGGAATCACAGAATGATCTGGGTTGGAAAGGACCTTAAAGATCATCCAGTACCAAACCCCTGCCACAGGCAGGGACACCTTCCACTGTCCCAGGCTGCTCCAAGTCCCGAAATCCAACCTGGCCTTGGACACTTCCAGAGATCCAGGGGCAGCCACAGCTGCTCTGGGCACCCTGTGCCAGGGCCTGCCCACCCTCCCAGGGAACAATTCCTGCCCAATATCCCATCCATCCCTGACCCCTGGCAGTGAGAAGCCATTCCCCCTTGTTCTGGCACTCCAGTTCCTGATGCAGGTCCCTCTCCAGCTTCGCTGTATCCCTTCAGGCCCTGGAAGGAACTGTGAGGTCTCCACACAACCTTCTCCTCTCCAGGCTGAACAATCCCAGCTCTCCCAGCCTTTCCTCCCAGCAGAGCTGCTCCATCCCTCTGCTCATCCTGGTGCCTCCCCTGGACTCTCTGCAGCAGCTCCAGGTCCCTCCTGTGCTGGGCCCCAGGGCTGGGGCAGCTCTGCAGGTGGGGTCTCACCTGAGCCCAGGGGCAGAGGGGCAGAATCCCCCCTCCCCTGCTGCCCAGGCTGGGGCTCAGCCCAGGGCACGGGGGGTTCTGGGTCCCAGCTCTCAGCCCCAGCACCCCCAGGTGCTTCTCCCAGGGCTGCTCCAGCTGCTCATCCCCTGGATTGATCCCGGGGGTTGCCCTGATCCTGGTGCAGCAGCTTGCACTTGTTGTCAGCCTTTGAGCCTGATGGAGCCGAGGTGGCAGGGAAGGCAGATACATGGGAATGCTGCTGTGGGGACACCCTGGGGTGTCACCTCCAGAGCAAGGTCTGCATTAACCCAGGCGGCCCAGAGCTGAATGTCCTCAACTCATTTGCTTTTTGTTATTCTCCCTAAACAAGGGAATTCCAACATGAGGGCAGAAAGCAACGATCCCAATTCCCTGCATCCTCCAGGCACCCCAGGCTGGCCGCTCCCAAGTGGCTGAGCCCTGCAGACACGGGGCGGGTTGGCAGTGGCTCGGCTCAGCCAAGGCACACACAGCAGCCCAGCTGGGCAGATCTCCCTGAGTGTGTCCCTGTCCTGGCCCTGGGCACGAGGAGTGGGGCTGGGCAGAGGTGAGCTGGTGGCAGTCTGATAGAGAGAGGCAGCAAGGTGAAGGGGTGTGGTGGAGACTCAGAGGAGGTGGAAGGTGTGGGTGTGGAGCAACTCAGCCTGCTTTTGGGTCACACCTTCACACTGGGAGGCGATGTGGCAGCACGTTGCCTTTGGGAGTTCCTTGTGCACCTTGCCTCCCACGAGGAGGGTGTCCCTCTTCCCCCTGAACTTCCCTGGCTCACATGCAACAGCTGGTGCTTGTGCTGAGCAGGCAGTGCTGCATTGTTGCTGCTGCTGGGTGGGATGGAGGCATCCAGAAACCCAGGCTCTGGATTCTCTCTCATTTGGCATCACATCTCAGCTCACCAGTGCAAAGCCATGTCAGCAGAGTGATTCTTGATTCGGGGACACACTTTTGTGCCCTCACTGCCAAGCCTCTTTGATATGGGGGCACTGCCAGGTTCCTGCTGCTCCTTTTGAAGTGTGGGCTTTTCAGAGGCACTTTCTGCTCTTCTTGGCAGTCCTTTGCCTTCAGGGCATGTGAGTAGGGAGCAGTTTATTCTCACAAGGAAAGCAGTGGGTTTTTCCATAACTGATGCCACATTTTGGTTAGCAATGGGAGAACTGGAAAGGCAATGACATATAATTACTGCTTTCTGCAGAAAGGCCTGAATTCAGATCTCATCTGTGCTGTCCTAATGGAGAGAGAGTGCTCCACATGCTCTCCCCTCTGGCAGGGCACCGTTTAAACTTGTGTGACACAGCCTGTTCTCCCAGCAAACACAGAAACCTCTGGGGATCCTAAGTGGTTTGACCTCTTTGCAAGCAGAGTTTCTGGTCTGGCAGTGTGGCTTCACCCTGTGTGGGCAACATTGTCAGTGGGGCCGCCCCATAATTATGTGGTTGCCTTTCTGGAACATGGCAGGCCCTTCCAGTTCTGGAGCAGCATGACCCCATGCAGCAAAACAGTCAGGCTGTGGAACTGCTTGGAGATTCAAAAACCCAGAGGTAAATTCAGAAAGCCTCAAACCCCAGCCAAACTGGATTTTCCAAGGGTAAAAGTAAATTTAAATAAGAGTTTCTTTTTCCACATAAGTAAGAGGAGGACAGAAACTACAGAAATTATGTGGACCTGTACTCTATGTAAGGAAAGGTTAATTTCTTGGTTGTATTTTCACCAAAAATACAGGCACAAAGAAAGCTCCAAGATTCAAGCATGCTAAAGGCAAGGGACTATTCAGAATAGTGAATCATGAAAGAACTGGACAGCACAAGGGGAAACAGCTTCAAGCTGCTCCAGGGGAGGCTCAGGATGGACAGCAGCAGGAATTTCTCCCTGGAAAGGGTGCTCAGGCCTTGGCAGGGGCTGCCCAGGGAGGTTTGGAGTGCCCATGGCTGGAGGTGTCCAAGGAAGGGCTGGAGGTGGCACTCAGAGCTCTGGGCTGGGGACAAGGTGGGCATCAGGCACAGGGTGGATTCCGTGAGCTGGGAGGGATTTTCCAGCCTCAGTGGTTCTGTGATTCTATGAACCAGCCAGAGCAATTAATTAATTCATTCATTACTAATGGGATTCTTTTTAGCATGGTTATGTCAGACAGGTTTTGGGCTCGGAAGGCTGAAGAAGGCCAGGGTGAGGAAGCTTGCTGACAGCACAAAGCTTGACAGTGCCCCAGCAGAGAGAGCAAATCAGAGATAGGATGAAGTTTAGCAGTGAGAAATTCCTGCAGCAAGCAGGGATTTCTGCTGCAGACTCATCACTCCGTAGGCAGAGGAAGAGAAAGGCTTGGACAGAGCAGCAGATCTCCAGGCAGCTGGGAGCCCTCGGTGTGGCACGGCCACCTAACGGCACGCAGGAGTTTGAGGTGGGTCAGAAGTGACATTCTCAGGACACAGGGAGAGATTAACACTCCTTACTGTGGGTGGCCACAGCCACAGCCACCCACGGGCAGGAACTGCAGGGAAGAGCTGCTGGGTGGGGCACAGCTTCTGAGAGGGCAGGCAGGTGGCTGCAACCCAGACATGAGTGAACACGGACTGGACATCAGGAGGATTCTGGGCTGGAAAGGGATGCTTTGGGAGCAGCCTTCCAGCAGTAAATGACCCAGGTGACCTCAGGATGAATTCAGCAGTCTTGTGAGAGGAAGGAGGTGCTTTGCCCGCCTCTGATGGCAGACACTGGGCTTGGTGAACTGGGATGTTTCCATCCTGTCCCCTGTTCTTCTTCTCTGCTTCCAACCAGAGGTTCCAGCCTGCGCTCTCTTACAACGCAGCTCTTGCCCAAGACAAAAGGGATGTTATCCTAACAACAATAGTGTGACTTCCCCTGACCAGTGCCATCCATCCCCGCAGGAAAACAGGGGGGGAAACAGCTCTGAAAGAGCTTTGGAAAAATTCAGTGTCAGGAGTTGGCATGAAATGAGTCCAACTGTATCACGCTGCCTTCAAAGCCACATCTTATTAAATCATTCTGGACGAAGGACTGGAAACAGGGGCAGTTTGCCAAGTTATTCAGCAGATGTACAGTCACGGCTGGTCAGCAGCTTTCTAAAATTACCACAGTCATCTAAGACAGATTTTCTTCATGACCAAGGCAGGTTTTTAATAGATTCAGGAAACAAAATGTTGTCTGGTAACATTTCTCCTAATTCTAAGGCAGTAAATTATCCTTGTGATACTGCTTTCCAATTCCTTCTACATTTTCTATTCCGGTTCAGAATTTTTATTTTCTTTTAAAAAATGCTGATTTCCCTCATTTCCCCTTACAAGAGTGAAGGCCATGCTAACTTCTGTCTAGTTTTAAAAGGCTGGTTTCTAGGGAATTATTTCAAGAAGTTTGGAGGCCATTTAAATACTGTTCAAAATTTCTTTCTTATCTGGACTACTTAACTGTCGTCACTTTATTTTTTCTTGGGAAGTAACAACTGACTGCTGCTCACTTGGCTTCTCTGTCTGCTCTTCACTGCCCTGTTTTATGAAGCTTAGCTTTCATCTCCTTTAGACTCGAGAGATGGTGAGGCATTAGGAAGCCAAGGAAATCACTGTACTTGCCAATACACTCTCACAAGAGAAGCAAATATAGAACCCCCAGAACCCTTCAGTGTTAGAATGAAGACAGGTGCTTGTTCTGTCCTCCTGAAAGTCTGCAGCCATGCCAAAGGTAAATCATGGTTATGGATGGAAGGGCAGTCCATACCAGTTGTCATACAATCATAGAATCACAGAATCCCAGGATCACTGAGGCTGGAAAATCCCTCCCAGCCCATGGAGTCTCAGCTGTGCCCAATGCCCACCTTGTCCCCAGCCCAGAGCTCTGAGTGCCCCCTCCAGCCCTTCCTTGGACACCTCCAGCCATGGGCACTCCAAACCTCCCTGGGCAGCCCCTGCCAAGGCCTGAGCACCCTTTCCAGGGAGAAATTCCTGCTGCTGTCCAAGCTGAGCCTCCCCTGGCACAGCCTGAGGCCCTTTCCCCTTGTCCTGTCCCTGTTCCCTGGGAGCAGAGCCCGACCCCCCCTGGCTGTCCCCTCCTGTCAGGGAGTTGTGCAGAGCCACAAGGTCCCCCCTGAGCCTCCTTTTCTCCAGGCTCAGCCCCTTTCCCAGCTCCCTCAGCCCCTCCTGGGGCTCCAGCCCCTTCCCCAGCTCCCTTCCCTGCCCTGGACACGCTCCAGCCCCTCCAGGGCTCTCTGGCCGGGAGGGACAGAACTGGGCACAGCCCTCGAGGTCCCTCAGCAGGGCCAGCCCAGGGGACGGGCCCTGCCCTGGGCCTGTGTCACCCCTGGCTGGCACAGCCCAGGGGCCATTGGCCCTGTGCCCCCCTGGGCTCTGTCCAGCCGCTGGCACAGCACCCCCAGGGCCTTTCCCCACGGGCCCTTTCCAGCCCCTGTGCCCAGCCTGGAGCTGCAGGGCCTGGGGTGAGCCCGGGGCAGCTCCCGGCCCTCGGCCTCGCTGAACCCCCATGGATCCAGCCTGTCCTGATCCCTGTGCAGAGCTTCCTGCCCTCCTGCACACCCACACTCCCAGCCAGCCTGGTGCTGTCTGTGAAGTTCCTGAGGGCACCCTTGGTAACTCTCACACTGAAATCTGTTCCCTGCACTCACAGCCTACGTGGTTTCGGCTCTTACATATTGCGCAGTTTTTATGTTGCCCAGACAGTGTGGTTTGCAAACAAAACATATCATCCATTTATACTTTTGGAAAGGTTTTGCCCCACCCAAAGCCAGGCTGAGGCTGGTGGCAAACAGAGCTCTGCAGAGGAAAGATATTGTTTTGCTCCCAACTCTGCCCAGGGCTCAGCTGATGCTGTGTTCCAGAGCACGGATTCCAATAACGGGAATGAAGCAGCACGCCAGTCATCGGGCTCTTTCTTTTAGCACCGTTAGCAGTTACACCACAAAAGGCAAATGAACAGAAAGAGGCATTCAGCTGGGGCCAGCTGAGTCTTAGTCTTTTGTCTGGAAAATCCTTAACATCCCCATTGAGGACTGGGGTAACAAATTAAAAACTTTTGTCTGCTTGCCCCTCCGAATCAGCACGTGTCAGTAACACTGTGAGCATGGATAAAGGAAAAGGGAGTTCTGGACTGGGTTTACCATTCATTAAGGTAAAGTCATTTACTCTCCTTTACACAGGGTTGAAAAGGGCTGCCCAGTGCAACAGTGCTTGGGGCATGGATCTGGACATGGGTTGGAGAAATGGTGCTGCCACGTCCTGCTTTGGGGATGACTTTGAATCCCGTGCTGAAAGCAGAAAGCTGTGAAAAATCATCTGCTTTTCTTTACATGTGTACGGAGAATCCACTCAAACCCAAAATTAAACAACAAATGGGATGTTTTAGCACTCTTCAGGATCCATGGTGTTTGCAGGTCTTTGGTTACAGAGCAGTCAAAGCCAAACCTCTCCTGGCAGTGACAGGGATGGACTGATGACCCCTGACCCCCAGACTGCAGCTGGGGGGTTCAGGGTGGGGGATAGCACACCTTCCATGGAATCACACAATCACAGAGTCATTAGGGTTGGAAAAGGCCTCCAAGCTCTCCAAGCTTTGATGGAACACCAGCATGCCCACTTAGCCAGCAGCCCCGGGATAGACACTGGGAGGGTTTAGGAACCTCCCTGAAGCAGCCCTTGAATGAGGGACCAGTGCAACACTGAATGGAAGAGATGGGAGAGCTTCCTTTGAAGCAAAACCGGGGAAGGTGGTACTTGAAAGGAAAAATAGCGACCCGGGCAAGTTTTCTGTGTTGTCATGGCTGAGGAAACAAACCTCTGTGCACAGAAACAAGCTCCATGTGGGAGATGCTGCCTGATAACCTGGTCAAACCCCAGCTTTCTGTGGGAGGTTACAGGGGCTGTGGTGGTTTTGTTGAAGGCACTGGGCTGGTCCATTCAGGAGCTATGAACTCAAGCTTTAGAGTTTCACAAGCAGCAGGGTCTCTTTAAATCACTGCTTTTATGTCTGGGAAACAGTGCTGTGTAGAATGGAGCCCTTATTTCTCTTGGCTTTCCTAACATCTACCCTGATTGAATGTCTGTTTGCTTCACTCCTGTCAGGATAAAATCTCTTCTTTTTGGCAGATTTCCCATGCTGGAATTCACTTTTGCAGTTGATACATTAATGGTGCATGGCTGTGAATCGATTTTGTAAAACCTTTTATTTAAAATGCCAGAATAATAATTTACTGTGCTTGTCATTGGACCTCTTTTTGCTTAGGCACTCCCTGCACTTCTTGATCTGTGGATGTGAAATAAGGCTCAGTGAAATTTGGCAGGATGTGAGCTGCAGCATTAGTTGTACAAGGTGTTAGTACCCAAACCCATCATTTGGGAAGTCTCAGTGCCTCTCCTCCATGAGGTGCTGTTACACATGTTCACTACATTAACACAGGCACCTTTGTGGAAAATGTTCTTCAGTAGACCCACAACCCGTGACTGTCAAATAAATTCACTTGTGAACTGATTCTGTGTAAAAAGGGAGTCCTATACCCATTTATCATAATGAAAGGAATTCCTTAAGCACTATGGAAAACGGCCACCTACAATTATATCACTCAGTAATTTAAAATGCCAGTTGCTTTCCTTTGTGACACAGAAAATACATGTCTATGCGTGCAGTAAAGGTATTTAATGATCACATGCTGCATTAACAGGATAGGAAAATTAATCCCATCCAATATAAAAGTATAAATATCATTAGCTGAACCAAGATGAATGTGACGTTCTTGGTGAGTGAGTCTATTTTTGGGAAATCACGGGGTTGGAATAAGATTAAAATAAAAAAGAGGTGACACTTGGCTCTTCCAACTAACTGTAAAATATCCCCTTTTCCACTAAGAGGTTGCAGCTTGTTCCTTTCATAAAGCCTCTGCTTTAGCCTCTCTATAATTTCAGCCTGAGAAAAACTTCAGGGCTGAAGCCAGACCCTCTGACTACAAACCATGGAGTGACAGGACAAGGGAGAGTAGGTGTAGATCAGCTACTAGGGAGAAATCCTTCCCTGGCAGGGTGGGCAGGCCCTGGCACAGGGTGCCCAGAGCAGCTGTGGCTGCCCCTGGATCCCTGCAAGTGTCCAAGGCCAGGTTGGACTTTGGGGCTTGGACTTGGGCAGCCTGGGATAGTGGAAGGTGTCCCAGCCCATGGCAGGGGTAGAATGAGATGAGTTTTAAGGTCCCTTCCAACCCAAACCATTTTGTGATTCTATGTCACCAATGTTGCTTATTTTTGCAGAACCAGTTTACAAAGCAGCTCAGCTTGTGCTGCCCTTAACATTTCCCCTGACCTCCAAGATGACTGAAACTTCTCATAAGGTAAAATTCATTCAGTTGGACTTTGACAAAGCTGTTGTTTATCTCATGGAATATTTTAAAAGCCAGTCTGTTCCCTCTGTTGGTGTATTTTTACTCTGATTTAAATAGACACAGAACAAAACACTTGTGGTCTGTGTGTTTAATGGGCTGTGTGTTTAAAGATCCTGCCCTGCCTTTTCTGTTCCTACCAAAGCTGCTGATGGCAGCCTGAATATCCTTTTGTTGCTTCTGAAGTCATTATAAATCTTCCTGCTAATGAACAGGGGTGTTCCTCAGAGTTTATTTAACCAGGGAGCAGAGTTTATTTAACCAGGAAAAATGCTGCTTGCATTTGTAATTCTCTCACCATTATGATTTTAACCCCCCAAATATTTTGCACAAGGAAAACACTCTTTGCAAAAGCTTGATCCCACCAGCCAGGGTCAGAGATCTCCTGGAGGTTTCCTGACTCCTGATACACGTTGGCATTTGGCTGCTGAGGCAGCAGCAGAGTCAGGGAGCCCATTCCAGTGCACGTGGTCAGAACAAGGGCTAATTCATTCCTGGGAATAACTTTGAACTGACACAGAAAGTCGGTGCTTCTCTTCTCCCCACTCAGGGAAGCCAGCTAATTCTTCCAAGGCCTTAGAGCACGTTATTTTTAGCTGGAGATAACCACGGGCTGTTAAACACCCAGAGAAGCTGCGAGAGTCCTGCTGCAGCAGCTCTGTGTTCCATGTGGGCCTCCACATCTGACTCCTCATGCCCATTCCTATGGGAAGTGCACTTGCACAACATCCCCCAGGGCATGGAGATAATAAAGCTGTTGTCACCTCAGCATCAGTGGGGTTTGAAAGGAACCACAGAAGAACCTTTCTAAGGTAACAGACACCATTTATATATATATAAATCCACCTATGCTCCCCTTGGCTTGGGGAAAAGGGTTCAGCAAATCAAAGGCAGGATTTGGCCCACTGATGTGTTTGGGTACAGTTGATAGCAGATCTTTGGTGGGGAAAAATGTTCTTTAATCAGTATCTTTTACTTTATCACCATTAACTCTGTTATGCTAATACAGTGTTACTGATTAAAGACCCTGAGCTTCCCTGTAATAGTCTCGAATTACTGTCAGGATAATGAGATTTCCATTTCTAAACGTCCTGTGTGCCATCCAAATCACATCTGCATTCATGTACATACCCAACAGGAATTATTCTCCCTTCCTGCATCACAAATACCTCGACACACTCAGCTGGAACCAGCTTTCCCCTGGTTTAGTGCTCTGTTCAGGACTATTATTATCAGTCCTGGGTTACTGCTGCTGTGTATTTAAACAGGCATTGGAGGACATTTGCAACTCTTGGTGCACAAGGCTGAGCTCTGAGGGACATGGGATACTGGGTGACACCAGATAAATTATTTGTGCTTATTAATCATGTCCAATAAATCCTCCTTGCACCTCCTGCTCCTGCAGTGGTGATAATCACACCCAGTGATGGTTGAGCATGGAAATCAAATCGCTGCTGCAGAAAGAATTGTTTCCAGCAGGGCAGAGGCAACAGACAACAGCAGTGCCACCAGAAAAGTGAGAGATACACAGGGAATGATGGCCCGGAGGTCTGACAGTGAAGCCACCACTGGCAGTGGCACTTGATACAGCCCTGTGACAATCCCCAGCTCCAAATCTGGACTCCAGCACAGCCCATCTAATGAGAGGAGTTTCAGCCACTTACAGCTTGTTTTAGGGTGAGGCTGCTGTGCTAACCTGAGCTTTGGGTGACCCCTCATGATGCCATCTCCACAATCTGCATTTTTATCCAAAAAACTCAGGGCAGCCTCTCCCTTTGCTGGCTGCCAGGTCACCTGGGTGTCACAGCACCCTCCAGGACAAAGCCCAAGCCTTGGCTGACTCGAGGGGCTTCAGATTTTCATTTTGTTCCAGCTGTCTCATTTCAAATCAAGAACAAAACTTTTTCTGCTCTGATTTCTGATATATTAAACATTAAAAAGATGGTGGTTGTTATTAATGACATGGAAGCCTTTCCTAGCTGTAAGTTACCCTAAAATTGGATCCGAGCTAATGCAATTTCAAGGAAACATTCTCTGCTGTGATCTCCAAACAGAGGCCAAACACACGTTACACATCCTCTTTTATGCTCCTGACAATATTAGCCCAGTTTGCAGAACAAACACATTCAACCCTCAGCCCTCGGGCCGTGACCCGTGAATAACACCGCTAATGGGATTGTGCTCCAAACAAAACCCCCGCTGGATTTGATGGGAGCCGCTCCACCTCCCGCCTCCTTCCCACACCCCCTCTGCCACCCTCTCCTCTCAAAGGCACCCGCGGCCTGCGAGAGGGAGGTGTGAGCCCCAGCAATGCCTAAGCCACCAAGCTGCTTTGAGCTGCTTTTTCTTTCTTCAGCAGAGGTGGAAATGGACATTTTTTTTACACTTACAAATTGTGTGGCCACGCTGAAGGGGTCCAGGCTCAGCAGGAGTGAGGAGGTTGTCTCATTTTCTATGTTGTTTCATTTGCTATGGCTTATAGTATTTTGCAATCCCATTCAAGTAATCTACTCTAGCTCCTCTTTGGGCTTTGGTGTTAAATCTTCAAGTTACCAATATTTGCCATCAAAATGAGAACCTAATCATCAGTTTCTCCCCTTGCCTCCTTTCTTCCTAAAAGCAGCACCAGATTATTGTATCCAGAGGCTGTTGCAGGGAACACTGTAAAAGCCCCGAAGCTGGGAAAATGTTTGATGCTCGTCCTCACATGGAGAACCTGATGCCCTCAAGGTTTATTTGATTCTATGTATTTATCAAGCTGGTAAGAGGATATCCACCTGTTTTATCTGATGTTTCCTTGAAAGGATGAGAGGATCCAGAGAGAGATTTATTCTGTTTTAAGGACAGAATCATAGAATACCCAGAGTTGGAAGGGACCCACAGGGATCATCAAGCCCAGCTTCTGCACAGACACTCCAACAATCCCACCCTGTGCCTGGGAGTGGTGTCCAAAGGCTCCTGGAGCTCTGGCAGCCTCGGGGCTGTGCCCATTCCCTGGGGAGCCTGGGCAGTGCCAGCACCCTCTGGGGGAAGAACCTTTCTCTAATGCCATATTTTTAATTTCCCTCACCTAATGCACAACAGCAGCAGTGTTGGGAAGGGAGCTCTGGAGATCTCCACTCCAGGGCAAGACTATTGCCTCCACTCAATCAGGACAACCATAATATCTTTATTACTATTATTATTATTGTTGTTATTGTTGTTGTTGTTTTGTTGTTATCATCATCATCATCAAAAGAGGCTTGATTTATAGACCTTATGCTAATCTGAGGAATGGAACAGGTTACAAAGCACCAGGCAGCTTTAGGCACTGAGTTGAACATGGTTAACTGCTAAACCCACTTAGCAGAGGCTCATTCTGACGTTGGTCCTGTTATTGGAGCTGCATTCACTGGGAACAGGAGCTGGTTTTTAAAATACAGATATTTTTCTGTCTTTAGTCTGGCCTGAAAGGCAAGTGCTGCCCCTACAGGGACAACTGAGAAAATCCAGCTTGGGAATGAAACTCGTGCCCTCCTCGGGTACCAGCACAACAGGAGCACAGAACCCCCAAACCATTTTTTGGCAATGGCAGCTCCCAAAATCACATGAGGTGAAGGACAAATAGACAGTGTGATATGAAAGTCTCCAGGATGGGATCCTGGGACTGAGCAGGAATGAGAGCTGCCACTGGTGACTGCAACATCTCTGGGCTCAGCAGAAAACCACCCAGAGCTTCACTGGGAGCCTCCAGGTATCCTTGTGCTCCTGCCCCGTGGGCACCATGGAGGTGACATGGTCAGGAGCTCAGTGGCCTGCACAGGGGGACAGCCAGGTTTTCCTGGGTCTCCAGAGGAGGTGACTTGAAGGTGATCTGGAGGCATCATCCTGTTTGTCAAGTTGACAGCAGGTGTAGGGGGGGACATTTCCTCCTGTTGTGCACTGGGGAGGCCATGGCTGGGCACTGGGACCAGTTTGGGGCTCCAAGGCATCTCCAAAGCAAAGCGAACTGGGGACACCCTGGCAGCCAGGGAAAGCAAGGAGAGGCTGTAGGAGCTGGGCTTCCATAGCCAGAGAGGAGGCAAAGGGCAATCCAATGGCCTCTCCTCCTGCTGAGAGACATCTGGGGGACATTTGGGATGGGCTCTGCTTGGAGTGGCACAGCTGCATCACTGGAAGCCCCAGCCAGCCCCAAGGAAACAATTCCTTTCTTACAAATTCACTGTTAACCCCTTGCCTCAAGAAATCTGCCTCTTTCCAGCCTCTGCCGTGCTGTAATCTCAGCCCTGAGCACTGGCAAAGCCATTCCCTTTTGTTTTCCCAGGATTTCAGCATGTTGCTTGCGGAATAAACCTGCTGGCAAAGTGAATGTAGGGAGCATCCGCAAGGTAATCTCTCTTGGAAGCCTGGAGCTAATCAGGCTTCCCTGAGTCACTGCCGAGCCAGAGCACTGCTATAATCCTACCTTGGTGCTGCTGATTTCCCAGAGCAAGGCTTTCTGCTCCTAACTCCTGCTTGGAGAGGTAACTGAGTTTAAATGACTCGGTAATTAATGCCTTTTGGGCTGCTGGACCTGCCCGAGCATGCAGACTCTGTCTGCAGGGAGGAGGATGCAGCAGCGCCGGCTCCGGTCCAGGCTCAGCTGAGCCCTGCTGCTGTGTCTGGAAAACCCTTTTGGGGATAAGCACAGGTTTTCCAAGGAAACAGGCACGCGGAGACATGCAGCACAGCAACGATCCACATCCACGTCAACGTTTATTTGTTCACACTTCATGTAAAGGGGGGCAAAAAACCCTTTTGGAACGAGCGGCAATGACATCGTGGGAAAAACCAAAGGGCTGCAGCACGTGAGGCATTGTTCCGGCAGGAATTTTGAGGCAAATTAGGTCCAAACTCCTGCCGCAGCAGGAGCGCAGAGAGAATGGCCCCACGGAGCTGCGGCCGTAACTCTGCTGTCCCTGTCGCCTCGTCCCACCTGTGACCCTCCGACACAGACGGGGTGGCACCGTGCCCTCCTCAGCCTTCTTGCCTCACCAAGAGGGCGGCAAAGCACATGCTGGTGCTAAAGGGGGTTGTTAAAAACACCCTGCTCCATGAAGGGGTGCTGAGGAGCGGTGCCAGCCCGGGAACGCCTGGCGGGTTTTGACAAGCCTGGTCGGGAGCAGGAGGGGAGAGGAGGCAGCGCCGGAGCCAGAGACGGGGGAGGAAAGGGGATGAGGGATTTGATGAGCCTGGGAGCCGCCGTTCTCAGGAAACACAGCACTTCCTGGAAACTGCTTTTTTTCCCTAAGAGGAGAAGCAAACCCCGTTAGCAGGAAGGGAAAGAGGGAGGAGAATAACTTCCCGGGATGCTGGAGAAGCGTCGCTCGCTGAAGGGGCCGGGAGCAGGGACATCTGCAGCGGGGCACCTGGAATTATCGGCTCCATCCCGCTCCCAGCCCCACGGCTACTCGTCATCTCCAGCCCGGTGGGAGCTGCAGCTCCTATCCCACTGCCGGTTTTTGGGATCCTCTGTCACCCTTTCATTATCCCAGGGGAAATGCCTGGCATGGCGCTAAAGGAAATGCTGTATGGATCCACTGAGGCACGGAATGGTGGCGCCCTGGGCTGTCCTGTTCCTAGTGCTGAAGCCCAGGGACACGTCCAGTCCCCAGGACCCTGGGGAGAGCAGTGCCCGGCCCAGCCAGGACACTCCAACTCCAGAGGGATGTTCTGGTAAGGCAGTGACAGCCTGTGCCTCTGGAAAACCCACCAGTCCCATCTGGAGAACTGCTGGCCTGCTTTACCCTTGGAAGTGTTTGTCTTCCTTCTTTTACCATCTTCCACACTTCTTTTTCATTTTTCTCTTCTGTTTAAGTGGGGAAATGTTGTTTTTTTTCCCCTCCTTCCGTTAAGTTTCTTTCCTTTTACTTCCAATTTTGACGCATTTCCCCCAGACACGTGCTATTTTAATCAGAAGCAATCAGCCATTAAACCCAGATTAATTAAAGAAATGAGTTTACGTATTTTCCTAATGATCTGAAACAATCTTGCATTTATAATGCTGTTTGTCTGCATCCCATCACTGCTTAATATCCCTGATCAGAGAGGATGACGCCACCTCACCATTAATCACTGCTTGAATAACAAAGTAGCTGAATCGGAATGTCCTGCATCCTTTGGAAACAGGGATTTTGGCCTCTTTTCCCATTTATACTGCAGCCCTGCCCTACAGTTCCTTAAAGCCACAGCATGTGGATTCACTGTGCTCTTTGCTCGACTCCATTCACCATGTATTTAATTCTGATTTTTTGCTCTGCTGCCTTGTTCTGAACAGCCTTTGCTACCATCAGGGGACAGAGACAAAGCCCTGCGGGACTCTACCCATCTGGAGACACGACCTCTCTGGCTGTTTCTATTTCTAAGGCTTTTAAAACCATCACAGTCAGTACAACCCCATCACACATCAGGGTTTGGTGTAAAGACGCTGAATTAATGATGCCCTATGGGGTCAAAATGATCTAGAAATGACATCGCAAAGACACTGAGTTGATGATGCTGTTTGGTGTAAATGGTGTCGTGGATAAAGGCACTAAATAAATGATGCAACCCACAGAAATGATGTCACAAATACCATCAGTGAGGAAATGATGTCATCAAGTGATGGCAGAAATGATGGGTACAGGGTTGTTGCTGCCCTCAAAGAAGGACCTAGTGAGGTAAGATGAAGGTAATTGAAATTTTACTGGTTAGTTTAATATTAGTTCATTAATAAAGTGTCAGCGTGCTAATAGTCAACATGCCTTAATAGTCAACATAACATCTCTTCTCGTGGAACATCATTAATTTATGGATTACTGATCAATGCCTAATGATTGTGACCTATTAGCATTTCACTGTTGATCCATTCACATTGATTCTGATGAATCGATTTTTTCAAAGCTCCAGCAGGAGAAACCCCCAGCTGAACTCATCTGTGGGCAGGGACACTTTCCACTCTCCCAGGTTGCTCCAAACGCTGTCCAACCCGGCCTTGGTGCCAGCACACTCTTGGAATGTCCCCCACGCTTGGGGATTGGTGGTAGCCGGGCAGGAAAAGCTGTTTTCAGGAACAGAAGTGGCTCAGCAGGATTAAGCCCATGCAGCAGCCCGGGACAGCTATTCTTAAGCCTCTTGGATGGCCCTTTGTCATTCCCAACAGGGAGGTCAGGCTCCCAGGGAACCAATTTGCACAGGCTTCAGGTTCATTTTATCTGCCGGAAAATGCCCATCCTGGGGGAACAACCCCGGAAAGGGGGGATTTATTGTATGACTACCCCGAGGGAAGTGTCAACAACATTAATCCTATTAGAGCATTAGTGAGATGGGATGGAGAGAAAGATAGTCTGGAAGGAAACTGAGCCCTGCTGAAAAGCAGGAACCACCTTAAGGAGTGTCCCTGTCTTGATGGCATCGCACAAGGGAGCAAATGGCAGGATAAATTGGGAACTGGGATTGCCAAGCCCTCCAAAGGCTGCACTGCCCCAAGGGAGATGCACCAGCATCCCCATAAGCCTTCCCTATTCCTAAACTCTTCCTGGTGCAACCAGGCTCATGCAAGCCAGCCTGATCACCCTGGGAAAAACCAGAACAGAGCTGCCAGTATTGGATCCACTCACAAATCAAATCTCTCCTCAGGGATGAGAGAATCAAAGCTGTTGGCATCTGGTGTCCCCAGCACCACTCTCCTGGATTTCTCCAGACCCCTTCTCCAGAGCCATTCTCCTCCATCTGCATTTCCCCTCCTAACTACCAAACAGTTTGCACAGGGTGAAAGCTGTTGCCTGGATCCTGAGGTCAAACAAAACTTGTCCACTCCTCATCGGCGCTGATGAAAATATGTGAGGAGCTGCAGGTCACAGCAGACCTTTAAAAAACTTCCAAGCTGGCTCTAAATCCGAGTTTTATTACACTGAGATTTTTCTCTCAGAATGGCTCAACTCGATTTTTAGAAAGAGCAGGATCTGATAGCTCTTTACAGAGGCCCAGGACGCCATTGTGTTCCACCTGCCCCAGTGCATAAATTACCATTTATTCAAGCTTAATTCTTAATTTTGCTTGGGTAATGTCTGCAATCACTTGTTGATTGGTAAGTCACGAGGGTTTTTTTCAGATTTTGTTTTGCTTACGTGCCAAGATCAGCAAAACTGTCTCTTGCTGAGTGTTACTGAGACACACCGGTACATCCAGTCCCTCCCATGCGTGTTGTCATCCTCCCATGCCTGGGAGAGGGGGAGCTGGATGTGTGGCTCTGCTATCTCCACAATCTCCTGGCTGGAAAAATGCCTGAAATACGGGAAAAGTTTCAATCAGGCCTTGCAGATCTTCCCACACTGGGGAACAGCCCTGCAGGGAAACAGGCTCAGCACATGCAGGAACCCCTCTGTGGGCACCAGGAAATGATTTTGACCTTTTGGCATGGAATAAACCCAGTTAAAAAGTCACAATTTGTGAAGCGCAAGGTTGGAAATGGGCGTTAGTGCTCACAGAACAAAATCTGAGCCTCTTTTGACCTGGAGATGGTGACACCCAGGGGTTGCTCCTAAGTTAAATTGTCCTGTGACTTTATCTGAGATTTTATTAGTAACAACTGACTTCTCACATCTCCAGAGCTGACAGAGAACTGAAGCCCAATGGCCAGTAGAGCTCCTGCAGAGTGAAATAAAGGCAGATAGCAGAGTTTGCTCAAACACCCTACTCTCTTGTTTTGGGGATCTTGGGACAGGACGTGTTCATCCCAGTCCAGGATCACGAGGGAATTCTCCCCAATATCCCATCTAACCCCGCCCTCTGGCAGTGGGAAGCCATTCCCCCTTGTCCTGCCACTACCTGCTCTTCTAAGTCCCTCTTGGTCGTTCTTGTAGGTTTCCTTTAGGTACTGGGAAGCTGCCAGATGGATTTAGGAGAGCGCACCCTGCTACACCCCAGCTGCTCCGAGCAAGCTACACTGATGCTGGAATTTGTTATTTATATGCATGGAAGAGTTCAGGGCAGTTTCTTTGAGGCCACACCTCGAGGGCTGTGCCCAGTTCTGTCCCTCCCGGCCAGAGAGCCCTGGAGGGGCTGGAGCCTGTCCAGGGCAGGGAAGGNCAGCAGCAGGAATTTCTCCCTGGAAAGGGTGCTCAGGCCTTGGCAGGGGCTGCCCAGGGAGGTTTGGAGTGCCCATGGCTGGAGGTGTCCAAGGAAGGGCTGGAGGTGGCACTCAGAGCTCTGGGCTGGGGATAAGGTGGGCATTGG
This sequence comes from Hylia prasina, assembly GCA_013397195.1. NCBI lineage: Eukaryota > Metazoa > Chordata > Aves > Passeriformes > Sylviidae > Hylia > Hylia prasina. The sequence goes on along the minus strand of VYXD01008178.1, from coordinate 514,062 downwards.
GCACAGCTGGGACTCCGTGGGCTTTTCCAGCCCAAATGATCCTGTGACTGCGTAAAACACAGCGAGCCGCGGGCTGTGCTGAGCAGCGGGGGGCTGTGGATCCCTCCGGGAACGGGAATGGGAACGTTCAGGCGCAGCGCTCCCCGGCAGGGAGGGACGGCCACAAGATGGCGGCCGGGATGACACGGGCGGTCACGTGGCGCGCGGTGCCCCCGNCGAGGGGAGCTCCGGCCCCCGCAGCGCCGGAGGCTCCAGGGGGGCTTCGGGCTGCTCAGCTCGGGGATCTGACGGAGCTTCGGTCCCGCTGCACGGGCGGATCCGGGCCCCTCGGCCCCCGGGCGCACCGGGAAGGCGCCGTCTGCTCAGCCCTGCGGAGCTCTGGGACCCCCAGCTCGGGGGCTGCGGCCA
>VYXD01008178.1:472982-513086 GCA_013397195.1 Hylia prasina | reverse complement strand
ATCCCAGGCCATAGCGCTGACGTTGGGGCTGTGCTGCCTCGCTGGGGCTGAGGTTTGTGGGGTGGCAAGGGGGTGATGGCTTTGTCCCCCTCTTGGGGACAAACGGGCTGGGGGGCAGAATGGGGGCGAAAAGGAGAGACCTCGCCGTCACGGGCACCCTGGCAGGAGGGTGTGCTCCCTGTTTGCTCGTGGAATGGCTTGCTGATTGCCTGGCTGCAGTGTTTGGATTTTTCAGGCTGTATAAGGCATGGGGCTGTCTTTGTACTGTGTTCCTCCTGGAGGCCCTGTTTTGATCAAGGTTTCTAATTTATTCTGTCTTGTGTGAAAACCTCATTAAAGAGTGCCTCGGTGCCTTCAAGGCACCATAAATACACGGAGAGAGGATGGTAAGAGAGAGAAAAAAGATTATTATTTGTAAAAAATGGGAGCTCTGCCATATTGACATGGTGCTGCTGAAGCTTGCTGATGCAGGCAGCCTCTCCTAGCAGAGCAGCACTGGGATGTCGATGAACGTCCTCGTGTCACTTTGGCTGATGGTGCATCCTGGTGTGACAGCAGGATTTGCAGTGATGCCTTCAGACTCCCTTCTCCCAGGTCCCTGTGGCTGAAAGTGCTTTCTTCTTGACTTCCATGCAAAACACAGAACCAGTACAAAATACCTGGCTGAAGTCAGTGGAAGTGGTGCTATGGATCTTGGTGGGTTTGGGCTTGCCTGTGTTTTTTTTGAGGAGTGGATGTTGTATTGGAGTTGCAGTCTGGTTTGTTCTGTGTAGTATTTTGTGGGTGTTAAAACTGCTCTGGCTTTGTGAAGTTGTTCAGAGTTTGGAAAGAGAGGGCAGTCCCCCTGGTTGGTCGCAGACAATACAGTATGGGTGATAAACCTCCTCTAAATCCAGAGGGATTGCTGTGATTTTTCTGAGTTTTTGGGCATGTGCAGCAGAACTAAATTCAGCTCAGATGCCTTTAAACTGTGTTTGTGATCTGTGCAACAAATGGTGATTCCCAAATTATTACGCTTCTTTCTCCTTCCACATTGCCAGCCTGGGGACAGCGTCTCTCATGTTAATTAGCTTTTGATGTGACACTTAAAAATTTAATAAATCCAGGTAGGTGGATGATTTTCAGGACTAGGAGGTATTATGGATGTTATTTGACTGCTCAGAGTTAATGGTTAAAAGTCACTGATTTGTTGTTTTCCATGGATCTCATTGCTTCTCTCAACACTCATCAAGCTTGAATAGGTGCTACTTTTAATTATATAATTCTTGAATTCCCTTGAACTGAACCCATGCACTGTGGGTGATGGTGACTTAGAAATTCTTCCTTCTTCTGGTTGCTGCCTCTCAGCATCGCTCAGCGTTGGTTAATTGGTGCACTAAATATGGGTGGCCTGGGACTTACTCAGGTTTAAAAGCAATTTCAGCCTGGCCTTAAGGAATGGTTGCAGAATTAAAGGCTTTTTAATTGGGGCAGCAGGACATCCTGTGGGAAAAAAAAAAAAAATTGCTCAAAAATAATCCAGACCCTTGTTGGGGAAAGGGCCTGTTTGAGTAATAGAATAAATCCATATATCATCATCAAAAAGTGAAGGAGTGTTGCAGGCAGGCCTGAAGGCTGCTTTTGTTGGACGTGGCACGAGGTCCCTGTTTCCTGGGGTGGCTTGCAGGGACTTGTGCAGTGCAGGAAGGATTTCTAAGGCTGCCCAGCCAGGTGGGGCCAGGCTGTTCTTTGCTGAAGTGGAGCAGAGCACCCGAATGCTATTTCAGTCATGATTCAAGTGCAGCACATCAAACCCAACTGTACGGGGAGAAAGCGCTCTGAAGCAGAGGTGAGCTTAAAATGAGCTCAAAAAAACCTGAGTTTTTTAGAGGTTTCTTGGAACTGATGGTCACGAACTGAGCTCCCACATACTGTCAGTGCTTTCCAAAGGATTTTGGTGTCATTGAGGGCTTTTTGGGCCCAGGACACCAGCACACAGAGAGGGGCAGGAGCCCTCTGGAGGGCTGGTGTTCTGCATGGAATCTCCAGCTTTTAATACAGCTTGAATTCCCAAAGTGTGTGGTGGGACATCATTAAGTTAATTATTAAGTCCCGTCTCCCTCCTTCCCCAAAATGCTGGGGGGAAATGCAGAAGACTGAGGAACGTGTGAAACCTACTGGCATTTTGGGATGATTTCATCCCAGTCATATTTTATTATTTTGAAAATCTGCTTAGCAGAGGCAGTGTTTGGTGCAGGTTACTTTGGGTTTTTATGGGTCGGAAGAACATCCATCCTAAAAAGCTGCCAGGTGTAACTGTGTAGTGGGGCTTGGTGGAAGGTGTCCCTGCCTGTGGCAGTAGGGTGGGAAGAGATGGTCTTTGAGGTGGCTTCCAGCCCAAACCATTCTGGGATTCTGTGATTTAAACATCTCTAAAATACTTGTCTGTATTGTTTCTGATCTTATCAAATGTGGTGTTGTAGTTGAGGGGAGGAAAAAACCCCAAATTCTTGAAAGTAACCCATGAGCTTTTTTCTGGTAGTACTTGATCAAGAGCTGGAAAGAGAAAAGAAAACTTAATTTTGGACACTGTAACATGTTTCTTAAAGAACTGCAGTTCCTGCTGTTGCTGGGCTTTACAGTTGACTCATCCAAATCAGGGGAGCAAATCTAGACTGGGACAGATGTCCTGTTGATGTTTCCTTCATGTGCTGCTGCAGTCCTGCTCTGCTGTCCAATTACACATCCATAATCAAAGGAAACCACTCATAAATCCTTCTTGGGAAAGCGTCTTCCGTAGGTTTTGCCTCTGCTAATTTGCTTCGATTTAAATGCACAACAAAATAAATCTCCCTCTGCTTAGAGCCATGACTCTAACACATTTTTTCTCCCTGACTTCCCAGCCTGGTCTGCCTTCTGTCTCCCTGATTTTGAAACTGCATGAAGGTAGTAGCATTTTCTGTTCAAATGGAGTTAAGGCAAAGCATATTGCCAGTTAGGGAAAAAAATGAAAAAGGACCTCAAGTAATCTCTGAAGTCCAATAGCTCTGGGTTTTTCTGGTGCAGAAAACTGGCAGCTTCCTTAGCGAGCTGGGTGGGGCACAGGTGTGGTAGCAGAATCCCTCAGGTGGCTTTGCTGGACTGGCTTTTTGCTCACATCCTTGTTAGCTGTGTGGGACAAGGCTTGGGAGTTTTATCCCTGCTCTCTGTGCCGGGGGAACAACACACAGTGAGGCTGCATGGTCTAAGCCCTCATCAGAAAAAGCAGGGAGAAACAGAAGTAAAACCAGGGTAAATCCTGTCTTAAAGACTGAAAGAGCCTTAAAGTTGCCCCTTTCTGAACAGGTGGATCTGGAGAGGAGAGCTTTTGCAGCCTTGGCTTAAGAAGGATTTTTAACAGCTGTCATCTCCTCCTGTCCACTGCAGCCTACTCCTTGAATTTCCTTTACTAAAAAAGAGCGTTGCAATTGGGAGTGTTTTACAATTTCCCTTGCTGGTCCATTAGTGTATTAGCTTAGCTCCGTGTGTGTTGAATGCCACTAAATGTCACTTGCAAATTTAATGTTGGGAGCACTGAGATTTGTGCTAATTGAATTTAAAGTCTTATACTTGATTTTGTTAAAATGGCAGAGTCAGACAATTGAAATGCTTTAATGGGAGAGTGGAGGAGCACTTGAAAATCTGCTCTTGTGAGTGAATCCAACAGTGCATTTGTGTAGATGGAAGGGGAGACCCTGAGCAGACAGATCAGGGTTTGATGGGGTTTTACTGTCCCAAGGTGGTGACAGCTGGCAAAATCCTCTATGTTGAAAGTCTTAATGCTTGATGTCTGCTCAGGGTCGTTGTTGACACCAACTTAACCTTAAATACTTCTGTAAAAATGGCAAAGATGATAGAGCCTTTCAGTTCCATTTAAATTTCTGTTTCTCCAGCCACAGTTTTAGTCACTGCTGGAGAAAGGTTAATTGTTTGGGCTGTTGGTCTATAAACTCAGTTGTCTGTGTCTGTATTCTGGGGTTTTTATTCAGGACATTAGCAGTTCTGCACCTGAGGGTTTGTCGTTCTGGGAGGGGCTGGGGGGGGATGTGTTTTTTGTTTGGTTGATATTTTCTGTGAGGTTTTTTTGTTGTTTTCATTTGGTTTTTTGTAAAACAAAACCCATGGCATTAAACACTTTCTTATTCTTAACTTCAGCCAAATACCCAAAGATTGGTTAGACACAGAAAAGGGGGATCCCACCACTGTGCTTTTTGAGAGGGGAAGTGTTAAAGAAATTACCCTCGATTGGAAAAGAGTCATAAAGATTGGTCCTTGGCTTTCCAAGTGGTGTAAATCTGTGCCTCCCTAGATAGCACAGCACTTTTAAGCAGTTTGTCTGGAAACACTTCCACTAAATCTCCTGATACCAGGCTTTGACCTTCTGCCACTGAGCTGGCATTTCATACGGGCTCCTGGCATGAGCTCTCCTGCCACTTTCAAGTAAAATCTTATCAGGCATTGAAAAGTTTGACTCTGCAGTTGAGCACTGTGCCAAAGCTGTAAAAGCCCTATTTGTACACAAAATGGATTTTTGCTTGCTGGGAGGGCTGGGGTAGTGCTTCAGTAACTGCAGGAATGGCTTTGAATCCGCATAGTAATGAAACAGCTCCATCTAAATCCAGCCTCTCCTCCACTCTCAGGTCTGCTCTTTGTCTTCCCTGTGTCCCTGCTTGGAGTTTTACGTAGTCAGGTTATATTGCTCTGGAAAACTTTGTCAGGGAAGTTAATTTAAAGCTATTTGAGAGGCTTAAAAATGGCTCTGCTGTTAGGCTGATGAAAAAGACCTTGAAAGCGCCTTGAGAGCGATTGCTGCCGGAGTTCCTGCTTGGCCGTGCCAGTGGTGAGCTGCTCCCAGAGCCTCCTCTGAGGGAGCACTCCAGGGTGTTCTCCTCCACAAAAACTGTGGCTGCCCCATCCCTGGAAGTGTCCAAGGCCAGGTTGGACAGAGCTTGGAGCAGCCTGGGATAGTGGAAGGCGCCCCTGCACACGGCAGGGTTGGGTTTTAAGGTCCCTTCCAACCCAAACCATTCTGGGATTCTGTGATGCATCAGGGCTCAAAACCCACTTGCTTTAACCGGGAGGGGAAAATCCAGCCCTTGTGGGTGACTGGGGAGCTCAGGGGGAGCTTTGCCCTTTGCAGGGGGTGCCAAGGGCCTGGGGATGTTGAGTGTCTGGGGAACACATTTTTAATGGAATAAGAAAGTAAACCAGACTCACAGGAAGAGAGAGGAACACCCATGTTCCAAAGTGCTGAAGTTTGGGGTGCTCAGTAGAGGCAGTGGGTGGGAGGTGATGTCCAAAGCAGAGCTATGGACAAGGCAAGAGTGGACACAGAAGGGTGAGTGCAAGCATGTGAAGATCCCTGCTAAATGACTCCTCAGAACATGTTGTTCCCTTTCCCCAGGTACTTTTGGGATATCAGGATCCATATTTAATGGAATTGTGGCTTTATGGAGGCTCTCCACCCTGCGAGAAGCTCGCTTTTGCCAAAAGCAGTACTCAGTAATGGGCTGGGGGTTCTTATCTACTCTCCATAAAAGGCTGCAAAAACCTTATTTTGCAGTAATGAGCAATTACCTCTTTGTCAGATACTGCCTTTATTTTTGTGCCTCTGCAATTTCCTAATGAATTTTTTCTCCCTTTCAAAACATAAATACATGGGTTATCAAAGGCCATTTTAAAAACAAAAACAGGGCCCTAAGCACATTTATCAGAAGGGGATTATTTGAGTTCTGATGGTTTGTTCAGAATTCCTTTGCTTGCAAGAACATGAGAGTCTATGCTGAGAAGACACAGACCCATCCAGCCACGTGTCTTGTGTCCAAGAATTATAATGTTTTTGAGAGGGAATGCGAGAGTTCAGCCACGGGTTCCAGAAGTGTAAGTGGCTGGGAGAATACTTGTGGAGATGACAATCACAGGCAAATCTATATTACTTCCTCCTCTGAACAGGACTAACCCCAAAGAAATGTCAGGTTCTTTAGGGTCCTGTTGGGGTTTGAAAATGTCCAAGGAAGGAGATGGGCTGCTTTGGGGTAGGGGTTCCCACCTCGTGTTGGGAGATAACCCTGCAAGCTTGATTTAGTGCCAAGGGAGGCGAGGGAGGAACCTGAGAGCCGGATGATATTGGATACAGGTGCACCAGATTGATGCATTAAAGGCCATTAGCTGTTTTCTTCTCTGTGCCTGGCCAGCTGAGTTGATGTTCTTAATGAACTAGAGCTTAACTATCTTATATTTTGACTGCTGCTCATGGTCCATCAGGGCACAAGTGAATTGAGCAGCATCATTTATAATTGTCTACTGGGAACTTTCCTTGGCCACTTTATTGAGTGGCTGCCAGTCTAAAATCCTTTTATGATTCTTCCTGTTAGACTTCTCCTTTCTCATATTGTACTTAATGCAAACAATCTCCTTTAACCTCTTAACTTTTTAACCTCCCACACTGTAATTGTGCTTTAAGGCTGCCTATTTGTAGTTGGATATGAACAAATATTTAAAATAATTGTCCACTCTACAAAATGTTGGTTGACTTCATAGATTGTTTTGTCTTTTGTTTGTTAACTCCCTGGGGAATCTTGTTTCCACGTCCAGGACATCCATTTAGGTCTTTCCAAGGTAAAAGGTTGGAAAACAGACTAGAAATCCTAAGGAATGCTGTATTTCCTCACGTGGTTCCCCTGTCATGGCTGTGTGTTGAAATTCAGCCTGCAGGATGTGATGTCATGCTAATAAATTAATGACTTGTGTTTATTTGAAGATTGGATAATAACCCAGGCATGGGATAATAACCCAGGGAGCATTGGCCCTTCTGCTTTAAGCTTCCCAGAAATTGTGATTAAATTGTGGATGAAGCTTTGGCTGCCTCTGTCTTGTTCTGGGGTGGGAGCTTTGTATTCATGCAGAGACACCCTGACACTTTGCAGAGGGGGCTTGAACATGTGTTCCTGACACAGGCAGCTGTGGGGACACAGAGCTCCCAACCTTTGCAAGGTGCAGCTTCCAGGCTCTGGGCTCACTGCGTGTGCAAAACTCGCCAGAGATGAGCTTGAAGGTCCCTTCTGACCTGGGATGGAACCATTCCACGATCCTGTGTTTGCTGGAGAAGAGCTTGTTGGATTTCCCAGCCTGGTTGTCACTGGTGTGTTCCTCTGTGAGGAATGGTTGTGGTGGCAGGGTGGCTTGTGGCAGGCAGAGGCTTCACACCTGGCAGCCAGGGGAGGAATGAACACCTCAGAGCTGTAACCTCTGATCCCTATCACTGAATCTCAGCTTTCACGTTCAGATTTCATCCCCAGAGAAACCCAATGTTCAGGTACATCTGTTCAGAGTGAGCTTTCTGGGCTGATTCAATTCATGGCTGTCAAAGAGCTCTTTTTTCTTCCCTCACCTTGTCTTCATATTCCCAGTTTCCAGCGTTAAAGGGCGTTCCATGAGGTTTTGGAGGCATGCTCTGTGGTTTGCCTGGCTGCCTTATCAAGAGGGAAATAAAAACACTGAGGGGAACAGCAGCACAGGGAATACCAGTAAAAGGCTTCTCTCAGGTCTGTGTCATGCAAAGCATTAATGACATTTTCTGCACCCCTGAAGTGGAGTAACTTCTGCAGTGACTCTGTCAGCCGTGTCAACAGACTTTAGTGTTTGGGACTGATGTGTTGTTGAGTTTTATTTTTATTTAAAAAGGAGAGGCAGCTAAGGGTGTGCAGTAGACTGAACCAAAGTGGGTATTGCTTTTGGAAATAACTGGAGGAGACTTGCTGGTGGTGAATAGCCAGTGCAGTGACAGGATGTGTGCAGACAGCTGGAAATGCTCAGGCTTGCTTGCTTCCCAGTCCTGTCCTGAATTAGGATAGTTGGGATAGAGCCCAGTGCAGCTCGTGGGGTGTATTCCAGTGTAACATTTGCACACCACACTGTTCCCTGTTCAGTGAGTGCTACTCAGTGTTGGAAGGAGGCACTCAGGTGTTGTGGAGTCTCTTTGTCTGGGATTGCTGGATTTGGGGGTGCTGGAGCAGTGCTTGAGTGCAGAATGGTGGTGTAGAGTTCTTGCACCCTTTTGTCTTTGTGACATTGATGGTCATGGAAGAGGCCCCACAAACTTCAGCTGGAAAGGAGGAAAAGTCCATTTATTTCCACAGACACTGCAAAGTGAAACGTGAAGAATTTGGAGAGCTGAACATGCTGATCCTGCTGTCTTTATAGCCTTAAAAGTGGGCAAAGAATTAAAATAAATAAAAAGAGGAATGGTTTCTGTAGTGGCTTCTCTGGAGGCAGTATTATCTTCTGGTTCTGAGGATTTGTTTCCTTTCCCAGTCTGCTTTAAAAACATTTCCTTTTTCATAAAAGCAGTGAATTACTCCATGGACATTTATGTGAAGTGACTGCCGGGTGCTTAATAACCTACTTATTTTATTTGGGCTGTACTTTTTAAAAATGGAGTGTTCAAGTCAGGCCCTTGGAAGACAGATTGTCCTGCCCGATTGTCTTGAGCAAAGTACCTTTCTGGTTTTAATTGGGGTTTTTATTGCTATGATTTACAGTGGCAGGGTGAGGGCAGCACAGTTCCTGCAGTGCCTCAGACAAGTGGGAAGAGAAGGAGAAGGAGCAGAGCTATTCCTTATCTGGACACTTTCTTAGGTGCTTACAGAGCTGTGTACTTAAATAATTCCTCCATGTAAGTATTGATGTGCAGCAAAGCGACACGGTTTTAAGCACAACGTTTAATAGAAGGGTTCTCAGCGTGACTTTGCAAATATTCCCAAGTTCAATTTGCCACCTCTGGTGGTGCCTCTTGTCCTCAGAGTGAGGGAGGTTTGTGCAAGGCTCAGAAATGCAGCTATCATCAGACACTTTGAAATCAGCTGTGGGTGCAGTCCTTGTGGCTTTCCTGGACTGGTCTGCTCTTCCTCCGTGTCCACTGCCACCTCCTTGTTCTCCATTCCCACCTCCCCTGCCCATTCCCATCTCTGTCCTGTGGGCCCCAAGTCCTGGGAACCCTGTGCTGCATTTTGGATTTTTGGTAAGGTGAGAGGGGAATTTGGCATTTCAGCTCCAGCCACCCTGTTTGTGTGTGCTGTTCCCTGTGCTCAAAATGCAGGAATATTGTTCTGGCAAGCGTTGTCAAACTTGGATTCTCCTGTCATGTGCAGATGCAATGAATTTCCTAGAAACTTCAGGGAGGGGATGAAAGTGATGTGATAGTTTATAACAACTGGTGATTCAGTCATTGAAGCATAAACTGGATTTTTAATGTGCTGGAGAATAAACAGAGCCTGGCTTGGTAAGGTCAGCATCAGAAATTTAGGGGCTGTGTTGATTTTTCTTTTGTATTGCAGTTTATGGAGAATATTTTATTTTTTGCTTAATTAAACTGCCTTTGCAACGTGTGTCAGTCCATCTTAAACCCTGTGTAGAAAGATCTGTGGCTGTATCTGATGAGGGCAGAACCTTCTCCTGCTTTTGGGACTTCAGCTCCCCTTTTTGCAGCTGGGTTGTGTCATCCAGGTTGTTTTTCATCCTTTCCCTTGTCAGGCTGTTGAGCAAACATCCAAGTGCGGGGTTGTGGGGGACAGGGACACCCCTCCAAGTGCAGGACGGTGGGGATTGGGACACCCCTCCAAGTGTGGGTTGTGGGGATTGGGACACCCCTCAAAGTTTAGGATTGTAGGGACTGGGACATCCCTCCAAGTGTGGATTTTGGGAACTGGGACACCCCTCGAAGTTTAGGATTGTGGGGACAGGGACACCCCTTAAAGTTTAGGGCTGTGGGGATTGGGACGCCCCTCCTAGTGCGGGTTGTGGGGATTGGGAGGATACTTTGCCACACTTCCTTCCCCTTCGTTTAAGAACCAAAACGCTGAGCAGATCTGCAAGGGAGAGGAGGGAGGATCCTCATCCTGCTGGTTGTCAGGGGACGTGTCTGGCTTCTCCCCAGGCTGGCTGTGATGAGCCAGCATCGAGCTGGAGGCGTCCCAGTGCTGCTCCCGCCCAGGTCACAGGTGTCACTGTGCCGGGTCCCTGTGACCTGCCCGTCCTGCAGGACATCCCCCTGCATGTTCACATCCAGAAGTGCAGCCAGGATCCCATTTCCAAGGTCTGCTTTTCCCAGCACGCGTGCCTGAAGCTGGAGTCAGCATCCCCCCAGGGCAAGGCAGGGCAGGGCAGGGAGGGAGAGCTGGCTGCAATTCCAGCTGGGGGTGGTCCCATTCCAGCAATTAGGAGGATTTAATTGCTTGGCCAGAGCCCCAAAACATTGCAGATGGCTCTTAGAGGGATGGAGCAGATTCCTGATCCTGAGGTGTGTCCAGTTTTGGAGAGGTGCATCCAAAACCCACATTTTTGCCAGATCTGGGGCCAACTGGCTCATCACATCTGCAATAGAAAAGTTTGTTTTGCTGAGAAATGGAATATCTTGTACTGCTGATATTTCTAAGGATGAGGGAGCTTAAATTTCTCCCTTACCCTGGGAACTGAAAGCAGACAATCCCTGGTTTGGGCTGTTCCACAGAAGTGGGGACAAACAGCCATTTTCCAATGGGTTCATTTATTGTCATGACTTGGGTGTTTTATGCAGTGCTCCTCTTGGTGTTATGTTCCTGTTATCCCTTTTGAACAAGGCGTCTGTGCATTCCAGGGAAGGTCTTTCCTACTGACAGTTACTCCTTGCTTCTGAGCACAGGATTTGTCTGCAGCCCCTGCGGCACTTTCCCATTTTATGGAAGATTTAGCTCAATTTTCCACCCTATTTTCTGTTAATTTTTAGCGAAAATATGTTGCTTTGTTCAGGTCAAATTTGCAAACACATTTGTGGAGCTCAGTTTTTCCTGCCAATGTAGTGTTTTTGCAACTTTAATAAATCATCTGGTGAGCTGTTGAAGCTGGAAGAGGCTGTTTGGCGTTTCCAAAGCTAATGGAAAACTTGAGTGAAGGATGCTTTGCAGGAAGTGGCCCCTCAAAAAGGGAGGTAGTGCAAAAACCAGTTACATTTTTCTTGTTCACAAACTTGTTTGGAAGAGATTATTAATCCCTCACATCTGTGCAGGTGCAGCCTTCAGACTCCCAGTTTGGGGTTTCAGAAAGGGAGCAGACCACAGCAGGGAATTCCCTTCCCCCCATTCCAATCCAGTATTTTGGTTTCTTCAGGGAACCTGTGTGTCTTTCAAAAGCCACAGTTTGGTAACTGGGTGTCTAAATGTACCACAGAAGCGTTCAGGAGGAAAAAAGGGAAGGCAGCTCCTGCTGAAACACCAAAACCACTGCAAACCCAAGTGTGAAAGCGTTGGGGTGGGAATGGAGGGATGCTGAGGGGTCAGAGGTGAATCACAGTCTGATCCTGTCCAGAGTGAAGCTCTGTGTTCCCTAACTGCAGTTCTCAGGATTGAGCTATTGCTTCTGGGGGTGGGGGGGAAAGCCGTGGAATTCCAGGAAAGCCGTGGAATTCCAGGAAAGCCATGGAATTCCAGGAAAGCTGTGGAATTCCAGCCAAGAGTCCACTGCAGAATAGCCAATATCACTTTGCCAGGTGCCAGATCTCATGCTGAGAGTGCATGGACAAGTTTGCCTGTCCCAAAAGGCTTTTTCCATGAAGAAGGCAGAGCCTTAGCTGACAGAGTGCTCTCCAAAGCTAACTCTGAAAGGATATCTTTTTTTATATGGAATTCTACCTGTATACCCATCAAAGCTTGGGAAATGACTGTCCCTTACCATTTGTTTACCATTTGCACGGGAGGATTGTTGCAGCAATGCCTGGAAGAAGCAAGATTAAAAAGCAATTACTGTAGCTTAGCAGGGAGGTGTTGTCCAGAAAATACCTTTTCCAAGTTAAATTCTTTCTCCAAGTTGATGGCTTTGAGGCCAAGACAGAGGGTAAAAAACTTACAGCACGTGAAATAAATTTCTGCTGCGAACTCTGAAAGTTGACATAACTTCTGTATCTGGAAGTTTCAGTTTATTTAATTTATTTTGCTTCCTTAGGGCTCAGCTGTACTTGTTTTATTGAGTTTATTTGTGGACACATTGTGCTGTTCTCCCTCAGGGATGACCTCTCAGCTCTAGCAAGTCACCTGCCACTTGTGAATGTTGGTGCTAAGCCTGTTTAAAATCTCTTCCTGAGATTTAGAGGTCTTTTGCATCAGTCTGGGGATGTGTGGATGGTTAACACAGAGCAATTGCTACTCTTATAGCTGCTTTCTAAACTAATTAAACACACACCTGATTGTCGCAGGTGTCATCTTAAACTTTACATGCAGCAAATGAGTCAACTGCAAACCCAGCTGGAATTCCTTGCCCTCTGTGCATTTGTGTGCAGGTGGCTGGTTTATTCCTTCTTTGCAGCAGCCAGAAGAGTCTCTTTTCCCGGGAGATTCAAGTCAGTGTCAGGAGAAAAATGTTCCTGCTGAATTTGATGTGTGGGGCAGCTGAGGGCAAAGCCTCACTGGGAGTTTGGGGTCTGTGGTCCCTCCCTGAGGACGATGTCCTGGCGGGAGCTTTGCTGTTCACCTGCTGTGTTTTACAGCCACCGGGGAATAAAACACTCCCAGCACATGGAGAGCAGATCCTCTGCCTCTGGGCACCCTGGGAACAGGCTGTGTTTGTGCAATTTGGGAGCAGGAGTCCCCTCTGCAGACCCACCCTGGAATTCAGTGCTCCCAGAGGGCGAATGTGGATTGGTGTCCTGTGCCAACACCTGCACATGCTGCCTTCCCTCTGATGGCTGTGGCACCATCAGGATGGGAAAAAGCAACACCTAAGACAATTTGAGTGTGACAGGAGAAATGCTGCCTCACTTCAGCTGCACTTAACCCCTGGCTTTAAGTGGCTACGAGAGGTTTGTGAGACGTGCTTGATGCGTTTAAGAAATAAAAAGCCTCGCTGTGAGAGAGGGGAGGAAGGAACTGCAGCAGAGCTTCAGGCTGATGAAGGCACTTCTGGGTGTGCATCCCTTCCTTGCTTGCTGTCTTGAGATGAAAATGGGCTCTCCAGCAAGAGGAGCTGCTTCAGGAGGAGGTGTGCTTGGTGATGGCCACTTTGCTGATTTTTCCTTAGCTTTGCTTTCCTGCCTTGTGCAGGACTTGCTGCCCAGGTCTCGCTGTGGAACTCTCATACTCTGATGCACACCTGTGGTGTACTGGGTTTGGTTACTGCCTTTGGTTCAAGTAACTTGGAAAGGAGTTTCACTGACTTCTGGGTTCTCATACCAGAGATTTCCTTGCTCAGCCACCACTCAGGAGTCACCTGCTCAATATTCCCCTGTTACCTGACCCAGCTTATTCAATCCTGTTCTTTTCCCTGTGAAGCAAGACAGAAAAGTAGCATTTGCTGTAGTTCACAAGGCTCACAGATGCATTTAGATTGGAAAACACCTCCCAGACCATGGATTCCAAGCTGTGCCCCATCCCCACCTTGTCACCAGCCCAGACACTGAGTGACCTCCCTGGGCAGCCCCTGCCTACCTTTTCCAGGAAGAAATTCCTGCTGATGTCCAACCTGACCCTCCCCTGGTGCAGGTTTTAGGATGGTGACAGGCTCTGTAAGCAGCTTGTGCCTGCTGGCAAGCCACATGAGAGGGTGACATCCATGTGCCGGTACAAACCTTGGCTCCAGAAATACTCAGTGTGAGGTGAAGGTGTAGCTGTTTTTACAAAACATCAAGTGGAAATGTCTCAGTCTTGGTGTTTCCAAAGTAGCTCGCAGCTGTTGTGCCTGTGCCCATCTTTTCTTTCCATCCTGCATCAGGAGTTATGACCTGAAAATAAATTGTGTTGTGCAGAGGAGTGGGAAATGAGACAGCACCACTGATTTCAGGTTTTATTGCTACGTGTGTGTGTGCCCTGTGCTGGGGGACTTTCTGCTGGTCAGGGAACTCCAGCTGGGGCTGAGCAGTGTCATCACCCAACTGGGACTCAGCTAATGCTCCTCTGCTCTCTGGCCTGCTGTTAATCCAGACCCCACATTTAAAAAAAGAAAAAAAACCAAACAGGATTTGGAGAAGGCAGAAAGGTTGTTACAGTTTCCCTGAGGCGAGGATAACCCCTGTAAATCTCTGAAAGGGAAGGGAGCAGATTTATTTGCTGTGCTGCCATGCTCTGCAGCGGCTTGGAAAGGTCTCAGGTGAGATGGCCATAAACTACTGCTCTGTCACCAATTGAAACCACTTAAAGGGCACTGCAGTGGGCTTTGATCTGCCTGTGGTACACTGATGACTTCATTGGACTCCCTGGTACAGTTGTGTCATTTCGCTGGTGTTTGGAGAAGAAATGGAGTGGACGGTGAGGCCTGAAGGTCACTTTTGTATTCCAGCCTCTTTGTCTACTTTAGTGTTGACATTAAATTCATCGGTACAGGGCAGCTTTGCCTGTTGCTCTTTGTGCTTTGGCAGCAAGGACTGAAATCTCTGTTTCAGCTGGCAACAGGCCCCAACTCTGGTGCCTCTTGCATGATGAGTGTGTTTCAGAATTAGGCATCCTCTCCCCACAGGTTTGGAAAGTGTGTCTTTGGACAAAGAGGGAGAGGAATCTCCTTTTTAAAGGTGATGGGGCCTGGTGAAACCTGGGGGAGCTGTGTGAGCCTTTTGGTGTATGACAAGCCTGCCCTTCTGCCCTTCCTGTGCTCTCAGAGGTGTAGGACAGTTTTTTCTCCTCCTTTTTTAATCTCTCTTAAACTTGAGGATTTTGTGTGACTCGCTGATTTTGTAGCCTGTACCTCAGGAAGTGCTGCAGTTGGGTTGATGTGTTGCATTTAGGCAAACCAGCTAATTTTGGCATTTAGCATGCCTGGGATAACTAATTTTCTCCCAGGTATAAGAAAAAAATGGGAAATAAAGTCTGGTTTAAAATCACACCGCGCAAATTCCAGCTTGGAAGACAGTAGGAGTAAGTGAAGGTCCGTGTAGTTTTTTTTCTGTTTATACTTAGTTAATTCTACTTTTGCAGTAGAAAGAGATTAAGTCCATTGATTAATTAGGCAGTTTATGGATGTAAGGAACTGGTGCAGAACCAGCTGGTGGTTGGGAGTTCCCTGGCAGGGGGAAAACAACAAAACCCTATCCCAAGAGAAATATGGACCTGGAGCTCTGGGATAGTGAGCCTGTAGAGGTAAATAAGGAGACAGCCGAGCACAATGCACTAATTGATAACTGCTCCAGAACCAGTAGAATGGGAGATAACTGTCCCCTGCCCTCTCCAGGAGAATTCCCCAGGCTCAGTGGCCTGGCCTTGGCAACAGGGTCCAGCACATTTTATTTCCACCGCTGAAACAGGGATCGTGTCTGCAGCACCTTTAAATGGGAAGAGCTTTGAGCTGGAGAACGAGTGGCTGCTTTGTTCCTTTTGGGCAAAAACATTCTTAATATTCCTGTCGTCCTGTTCCCCTGGGATAACTGGGATGAGCTGAATTGTGATTCTTGTTTGACTGTCGTGCTTTTGCCTCTGGTGACCACTGTGGTTGATTCCTCTTGTCTTAAACAACAGCCTTGCTGAGTGCTTGGGATAAAGTTGTATTTTAAGGTGGGTAGGACTGTTTTGAGACTGCAGGTGATCTGCAGGCTGGCTGGATTTCACTCCTGCAAGGGAAATTGTGGGCCAGGCTGCAGGGAAATTCCCTTTATTTTGATAGTGGTTTTCTGGAGCTGCTTACTGAGGAAGAACCCATAAGTTTTGGGTTTCCCTGCTGCACCCTCAGGTTTTCCTACTGCTTGATCAATTATCTGCTCTGAAAAAAGTGAGCAAGACAAAAATGACAGCCTTGCTTCATCCTCAGCCTTGCTGTAACAACCCTTTGGAGCCCATTACTAGGAGATGACACTTTTTTTTTTGTAGCTTTGCTTTAGCAAAATAGTCTTTCCTAGCTGGAAAGCCTTAAGGGAAAAAGTTTCTGGCAGTATCTGTAGGAGTTGCAGTTCTTTGCTGTGCAAATGCTGAAATCTACATCTTGCTTTAATGTTTCTCAGAGCTAAAATATTTTTGGGTAAACAAAGCGTTTCACATAGTGTTTAAAGTGCTTACAGGCAACCTTTACCCCCGGAGTGGAATGCAGCCATCAGGAAAAGTGCAGTGGGAACAAGGACTCCTAACAGAGCTGGTGGCCAGGAGTGGGATGGAGTGGGGCAATGTGTCATATCTAAATGTTAATTTTGATTGGCATATCACATTCCAAGCCATTTATTGTATAAAAAATTACTGCCACCCTGAACCAGATTATTTTTTATTTACGGAACAGTCTGCAGTTAGTTTTTTCTCCCCCAAATTTCCATTGGATGTTGCTGGGTAAGTAAGTAGGAGCAGCTGGAAATGTGCTGGAAAACTGTAGTGTGGCATCTTAGGAATCATGGAGGAACCTACTGAGATAAAGTCTGCTTTGCTTCCAGAGGAGGCACACATTTCTGCTATTTGTTATTTTACAGTAAAGAAGTTCCCATGTCTCTCTCTCTGTTATTGCAGAGGGGAAGTGTTTCTCTCAACCTGGTGTCTGTGAGAGAGCAAACCCTCCCAGGCATGGCTGGGAGCCAGAAACAAGGATTTCTTTGCACCCCCTCTGATTGGGAAAGGTGGGATGTGGCAGGAACTGGAATCCCAAGGAGTGGGCAGTGGCACGTAGACTCCTCTCTGGAGGGATGTGTCCGACTCCTTGCCAGAGAATGTTGTGGACAAACAGAGTTTCAGTGGCATCAAGTTGCAGGGAAGCTGAGCAGCTTTTGGGATGAGAGATTCCCAAAGGGTTACTAAATCCATGCTTAGGAAGCTCCTGGAGCTGAAAGTAGCCAAAGCCTCAGGCAGAGCCTTGTCTGGTACCGGGCAGTTTAGCTGCTCTTAAATGTTGAATTAACTGCTACAGCTGAGCAGCTTTGGGGTTAGGGTTTGGGTAGTGGCTTTTTGCTTCTTCTCTGTTTTAGCTTGTTTGGGGTTTTTCTGTTCTATGAGGCAACATAAAATAAAGGAAATAAAAACCCTAAAGCTTGGGGTGACTGACTTTGAGGGATGTGTGGGAGGCAGAGCCCTGACTTTTCCTTGAGTGTTGGTAGTGCCAACAAAAAGTCATCCCTGTNTTCCTTGAGTGTTGGTAGTGCCAAAGGGAATCTGCAAAAAGTCATCCCTGCTCTTGGGTGTGCTGACTCCTTCCCAGAGGTGCCATGGGGGCCATACTTTCCCTTTTCCCATTTTTCAGCCTTTTTTTGATAGAGTTTTCCTAGGCAGGAAGGTGAATGGCAAAGGTTGAAATGGACAGCTGCCCATGCACTGCATGCCTGAAGTTTGCTGGTCTGATATCAGTACAGTCGTCGTGCAAATCTTCACTTTAGATGAGACCCACATATGGATGGAATGATATTTTAAGAGCTCAAAGAAGCCCTCTTTATAAATTTAAATGCCAGCAGCACATTTTTTATACTCAGAAGATCTTCTAACTGCTGCAGTAACTTGGGGGAAACTGCTTGTGCACATCGTGAGGTATTTGCCACTTGAGCAGGAAGCGTTTAGGTGTGTGTTTTCCCACTTCAGTGGAGCTCTCAGGGTGCTTCATGGAGCAGGTTGTTTTTAGCTGTCCTGAGAAGTATCCCCTGGCCTCCCTGCCCAGGAGAAGCAGAGCATCCATGTGGAGTTGTGGAATTGGCCGTGCTCCAGGCGTCCTTGGAGCGAGAGCTCCGTGCCTGTGGTGACGCAGGGCAGCCGACAAAGGAGACATTCAGTCACCAGCTCAGGATCGTGTTCCCCCTGAGTCTGGACTAATGCTCTTAACCCTGCTGGGGCTGGAAGAACAGCCAGCAGGTCTGGGCTGGTGCCCTGCTCCTTTGCTGTAGTCTCTGCAGGCTGTAAATGGCTCTGCCTGTCCTGCCTTTGGGATCTGCAGGGAAGCACCAGCAGCCATCCTGGTCTCTCTCCTCCTTCCCAGGCCATCACACCACTGCTCTGCAGGAGCCATGTTCCACTTAGTGAACTCTCATCCTTGTAGGAATTGTTCTGATGTTAAAAACTTAGAAATCTTGTGGTTTCTCAACTCTCTGATCCACTAAGACTTATTTTTTTTCTGAAGCAGTTACTGCGATTTCTGTCTTTGCAATGGCTGAGTCTCAGCTATTACCTGTTAAAAGGTGGGATATGTCTGAGGTCCTGTTGTTTCAAGGCACTTGCAAAATGGGAAGAGCTAAGTTTAAAGGGCTGTGGCTCATTTCTGAATCAGTGGATAACTTGACAGGGAGGCTTTTGGCTGTGGAGTCACGGATTTAAGTGCAGTGGGAATTCTGATATTCTCTACAGGTCAAGGTGAACCATTTCTGTCTCCATCACTTCAGCAGGAGCATGTAGACCAGGCCTGTCATGGAGTCCTCAGCTTTCATGCCATCCTCCTGCAAAACCAGAATAGGTACCAGTCACTGGAAAATGGTTCATGAGATACCAAACACCAGTTTGGTGGGTAAAATTAAGCAGTATAAGAAGCAATATGAAGTGGTTCCTGTTGGTGATGGACAATAGGAAACTTCCCTGATGTCACTGCAGTTCATAATCTGGTCATTCCCTGAATTCCTTATCCCTAAATGATCTGATCCTGGATTTTTATCTTGATGGGTCTGGCTGTGAACAGCCTGACAAAGGCCTCAACTGTGAGTAATTGCAGTGTGTTTCATGTCATTAATGTTTTCTGATCTAGTCATAACTTGCTTTCTTAGAATTAACCAATCTTTGCTTTTTCTCTTTGAAGTATTTTTGGATGAATCTGGGGAATTCTGAGCTCTCACCCTTTGGGGACAGTAGAAAATACCAGTGTGTATCAAGTCACTTCTCTGTGTCCAGGCATCCACGTAGGGCCAAGATTTCCACGTGTCTCTGGGGCACTTGGCTCCCTAAGGGGTGAGAAGAGTCATCACAACACTGGGGCCAGGTTTGTGGAGAGGAATGTGCCCTCCAGGAAGGTGTTTTTTGGAAGGATGAGCAACAGTAAGGTGTGGGAGGAGGCCTGGAAACAAGAATTATTATTTTGGAAACAGGGAAAGACTCTTCTGCTGCAGAGGTCAGGTGTATTCAGGTCACCATGATACTGCAAGAACAACAAAAAAAAAATCCCATGAACAAATCCTACTAATTTGCACAATTATGTTGCTGTTGATAGTAGTACCAATTTTTTCACTTTTTGGGACACTAGGAATGAGACTGCATTGTGCTGGCAGGTCTCCTACCAGCTTTCCGTGCCCAAAAGATGGAAGGGATGTTTCTGGGCTGCCTCCCTGAGTTCATCATTGCACTGTTTAGTGGTTCCCTAGTGCAGATTTGTCTACTTAAACCAAATGAGGATCATTCCTTCCCTTTCACATTGCCATTAGCTGGCTGATTTTATTGTCTCTGCAGGAAGAGAGCAGAGACAAGCAACTGTAGATTAGGAGCAATTTGCAAAATAGTTCCATGATTAGCACGCCTGTGGAGATGTTTTTCTGTGTGAGGGCTGCACCACAAATTTTATTGGCTCCCTACGCTCGAAAAATTAACTGTGAGGAGGATTAAAATGACATCTTAGACATCAGCTAAACGTCCTCTCAAAATCCCTTACGTTGTCTCTAAATCAATTAATTTGATTTCTTCAATCCACAAGCAGACTGGGTTGGTGAACTTGTGTGAGTGATCTATTTAGGCTGAATTTCCCCAGAGTATTTTAAAGAGTACTTCAGTACTGGTGAAATGGTGCAAAAAAAGCAGTGAAATATGGAAATATCCTGTTCCAGGGTGTGAGATGAAGGTGCTGCTCTAGTCTCCTTCTCCAGGCAGCAGTCTTCAGCTGGTTAATCCAGCCCTCACAGACAGTCCTGATCCTTGCTGGTTAAATGGAATAAGAAAGTAAGACGAGCCTGCTCTTGCTCCTTTTGCCACGGTGCTGTTTGTGTGGTTGTGGGATGTGGGATGTGGGAAGTGGGAAGGAAAAGATGCAGGAGAATCCTCAACTCTGAAACTGATCAACTTCACTGATCAACAGCACAAGGAGTTCTGTAGGGTCTCCAAAAGTGGCCCTCAGCACTCAGAGGTGGCCACATAACTCTCCTAAATCCTGGTTTGCTTGTAATTCCACATGGATAATAAAGATGGTAGCATTCACCTGGAAAACGTCTGAATATTAATAAGAGAAATCAGGTGCTCTCTCTGGGAATCCTGCAGGTCTCCACTGGTGTAACATCTCCAGATGAATCAGTCAGAGATGGAGCTCCCACTCTGAGCCTGCTGCAGGCTGTGCTGGGGACAGTGTTAGATCAGGTGCTGGAAAACAGGGAATATTCTGGGAATACGCCAGCAGAGCTCTGGAGGTGTTTGGGTCCCATTTCCTGGTGGTTCTGAGCCGTGCTGGAGAACAAGGCTGGCTGTAACTTCACTCACTAATCTTCACAGCATCAAAACCTCCTGAATTTCTTCTCAGTGGGTGCTCCTGCACAAGGGAAACACTGTGGCTGTCAGAGCCAGAGCTGAGCGCTGTCAGTTAGATGCTGGAATAGCAGTGGGCTGCTCTCCTGGGCATTGCTTAGCAGCTCCAGGAGCTGAGCCCTTTCCACAGGGACACTGAGTTTAGGGAAACAGGGCCCTGAACCCGCAGCTGGTCGCCCAGCACAGCAGCAGCCAGTGCTCTGCAAGCAGAAGGGTCTCCCTCAGGGCACGGAGGAGTTTGGCATACAGGCTCACTGATTTGGGGAAGACAGACCTTCTGTTTTCTGAGGAGTGCATTAGCAGAGTTAGAGTTTGGCAGATAACACAAGGAAGCGCTGCGTGTGCCACAGGACACACAGGAAAGGGCTCTAATCAAACCTTGCCACGCAGTCCTGCTGTCAGCATAGCTGCTAGGACCCAAAGTGTCGCTGTGAATTGCTCCTCCTGTCTTTTCACCAGCCCAGAAATAATTCTGGAAGTGGCAGGAAACGTGTCCTTGCAGGCTCTGTGTGCCCTGTACTGGAGGCAGCTGCGAGGGAGCATCTCGGGATCCTCGTGGTGCTCACAGCAAATGCTGCTGATTCACAACTCGCTCATCAAAAATGTGTGTTTATGTCTGAGCACCACTTTGTGCTCTGGGATCCATGGGAACTATCATGCCTGGAAGAGGGGGTATGCAGGGCGTGGAGCTTTCCCTGGCCTGGCTTCCTTCTGGGCCAGGCTCTCAGTGCTGGGGCAGCTTTTGGGGGCTCAGGAAACTCTGCAGATAAGCGAGTGTGATAAGTCTGGGAGGGCTGCTCTTGTGAGATAATGGCCAGAGACTCATGGAAACAACCTTCTTGGGATGGGTGACGCCTCTCATGGTTCTACAGGAGGCTGGCAAGAGTTTCCCTGGCTTTTCCATGGCTCTGTCCAGATGGACAAATGCTGTTTGGCTTCCAGCCTGTGACACAGAAGAATCTTCTGGCCTGCAAGTGGAGGTGCCTGGTGTAGCCCTCCCTGAAGCTCTCATGTGCATAACTCCTGAAGGTGAGGCAGTGTGAAAACTCCAAAGCAAATTTCCAAGCAATCCTAGATGTAGCTAAAGAGGAGTCCCAAGAAAGCAGAATTTCCAGGCTTCCAGCTGCTTGTTTCCTGGCAGACAGCTCCTTGGGTTTGGTGCTGCTTCAACAAGCAAAATTTGATTTATTTATCCCCCTTCCTCCCCAACTTGTATTGGAGAGAAAGTGTATGAATTGCAGTTTTCTAACTAATGTGAATGGAGCAGGGAGACCTCTGGTTTTCCTTTATGTGAGAGTGAAAGCTGAATTGGAAGAGCTCTATGGAGCACAGGGCTGGTTCTGTTCTGAATCTCCACCCTGGTTTTGTCTCCCTTGGAGGCTGGAGGGTTGGAATGGAGAGTGGGTTTACTTCCCAGGACAGGACGAATGGTTTGTGTGCTGCTGCTGGCTCTTTGGCTGTGCAAGAGCTGGGCACAGGGATGGGGAGAAACCTTCTCCACCTGAGGATTTTGGCCACAGGCATTTTGGGTTTGCTTCTGCTTGATTCTTCCTCTCTCTCCTAAATGATCCTGGTTCTCTTGGAGACTATGAGAAAAGGCTTCCACCTTGTGTGCTGCCGAGTTCAGAGCCAGGGTCGCTTCAGCAGCTCCCTTCAAAGAGGTTTGTTTCTTTCTGGGGCTCCACGTGGCAATGGGTATCCCATGAGTTTTCTGGATTGCTCTTGTAGTTAAGAAAAGGTGCTCTGGGTGTAGGAGGGTGGTCAGCAACCTGTTTCTGGCAGTGGGAAACCCACGTTGTTCTGGGGTGGTGGTCTCCAAACCTCATCTGGGCCTGTTTGGACACAAGGATATTCTCTCTTTCTGAGTCCTGTGTGAAATGCTATTTTTAAAATGCAGCTGCCCCATCCCTGGCAGTGTCCAAGGCCAGGCTGGACATGGCTTGGAGCAGCCTGGGATAGTGGAAGGTGTCCCTGCCCATGGCAGGGGTGGAATGAGATGAGCTTTGAGGTCCCTTCCAACCTAAACCATTCTGGGATTCTGTGTTAGCATGGCCTTTCCTCTATATCCCAGCTCTTGTTAGACCTTGAGGTCTTCTTCACACTATAACAACTCCTGATGCTTTAATGAAGGCTTGCTGTTAGCTCTGCCTCTTAAATGTCCTTAATTTTATTTGTTTGGTGTTTTGTTAACAGTGACTCATGACTACATGAGAAGCTGCCAGCAGCAGGTCTGAACTTCCACTCTCCTGTTCAAAATGAGCATCTAACCTGGTGCATCGAGTGCTCTGGCTAGAACAGCAATTTCAGGTAGGTCAGTGCATCTTGCATTTTGCATTTTCAAGCACTTGTGTTTTGGAGTGGGGTATTCATTCAGTACCTTGTTTACTGTGACCTGGATTGGGGCAAGATATTGTTTTGGACATTTCACAAACTGTCTAACTCTCTATTAAATCGTAAAATGTAAGGGAAAGACAGCTGAAAGATCCCTTAGATCACCTTCCTTCTGCCTGCTTCCAGGGCAGGATGACTGAGAGAAAAACTTGAAGATGTAGATTGTGGATAAATGCTCCCCAAACCCTGCTTTTAAGGAAATCCTTGCCCTTCTGGCTGTGGAAACTGAAGTGATATATTGTGTAGACAGCCAGAATGGGGGCTGGAATACCTGTGTTCTGTTCCCAGCCCTTTTTGACACAGATAAATGACCTGCAGAGAGAGAATAAATGGGGTGTATGCCCTTTATTGCTGCTTGTAGTTGTGTTTTTGTCTTTCAGTAATCCTTTGAAGCTGTGTGAGGATTTGCTGAAAGTCATCTCAAAAGATTTGTCGTGGTTTTGTTGGGTTTGATTCGTGCTGGAAAGCTCCGTGACTGATTGAAGAGCTAGAGGGGAGGTGTAGTGAGAATCAGAAAATAAAAGTGGCGTTTTGGGCATAAAGATTCTGAGGAAGAGTGTTCTAAAAGCTGTTATTTGTTTGTGTGCAGCCCCAGTGCCCAGCACCTCAAGTGAACCAAGTCTCTCCGGCCTCCCATTCCTAGTTGGGAAACCTTTTGCCTTTTTCCCAAAAATGTTCTGGAATATTAGTGAGCCTTAACTGATTGTGAGAGGCTGTGGTGGGAGACAGAGCAGAAAAGCAGCTTTCAGTTGTGATTCTTCCTAATCCAGCTGAATTCTCCTTGCAGGTGCCCTGAGCATATTTGTCTTTGGAAAATTTGGGTTTAGCCTCTCTCCTGTGGCTGTCCCAATACTGCATCTCTCTGGATCTCAAAGGCTGTATAACTAAGATGTTCAGTGGCTTTTCCACAGAATCTGTAAGAAGTACCACCAGAAATCCTGAGGAAAATGCTGTGACTAAACACCAAGGCTGCTGAAATACAGGGAAATTATTTTTTTGCGTGTCAGAGGTCAGGTGAATTATGAGCAGGTTTTGGCTGTTGTTGCTCTCTGAAAGCTGCCTCTGTGTCACAGCTGTTCTGGACAAACTGTAATATCAAGGCTTGTTTACAGCAGTTGTGAAAAGTTCCTGCTTTCCCCACCCTTGTTCAAGTACATCAATGTTGGGAGCAGGAGACACTTTGAGCAGACACCCGAAGCTCCTGTCACTGTATTGATTTAGCTTCTGTTTGCTCTGCATCCAATACACAGCCGTGATGAATAATGCAGGAATCTATTACTTAAAGTTTAATGCAGCTTTAATCAGGGTTGAACATCAACAGGTGCAGTGCAGGAGGCTGCTCTGCTCTGTGCTGAACGGAAAAGATTCACACCAGGTGTGCTGGGTCTGTGTTTGTTGGGTTGTTCCCTTTGCCCAGGGCAGGGCCTGTCCCCTGGGCTGGCCCTGCTGGGGGACCTCGGGGGCTGTGCCCAGTTCTGTCCCTCCTGGCCACAGAGCCCTGGAGGGGCTGAGGGAGCTGGGAAAGGGGCTGAGCCTGGAGAAAAGGAGGCTCAGAGGGGACCTTGTGGCTCTGCACAACTCCCTGCCAGGAGGGGACAGCCAGGGGGGGTCGGGCTCTGCTCCCAGGTGTTAGGAAAATTAATCCACAGACGCCAGAGGTCTATGTCCAAAAAGGAGACAGAGGAGTCCTTTTAATTTATTGGAATAAAGGGAAAGGCCATGGGGCATTTCCCCTGGGGTCTCTCAAATTTTTGGAGGACACAGCCTCCTTTTTATCCTAATTTCCTTGTCACATTTCCCTCTGTCTTTCCCCATTGGCTGAGGTACTTGAGAGGGGCAGACTTCCTGCAATGCCTAAGACCTAGGATTCTCCTTTTAATGTATAACCCCCCTAATTTTTAATTCTTATGGGTTTTCTCCGTTGTTTATGTCATCTTTCAATATCCAATTCCATTTATCAGCAAACCTACGGGTTTGTTTGTAAAGGCAAATATCTTCTTTTCCATTCATCAATCAGTAGAATCCCTCCCATTGTTTCTCTTATCTCTCAGTGCTAGTTTTATCTACCAGCAGACCCTTGGCTTGTTTGTAAAGACAAACCTTGGCATTCCTCTCCCAGGGAACCGGGACAAGACAAGGGGAAAGGGCCTCAGGCTGTGCCAGGGGAGGCTCAGCTTGGACAGCAGCAGGAATTTCTCCCTGGAAAGGGTGCTCAGGCCTTGGCAGGCGCTGCCCAGGGAGGTTTGGAGTGCCCATGGCTGGAGGTGTCCAAGGAAGGGCTGGAGGTGGCACTCAGAGCTCTGGGCTGGGCATCAGGCACAGCTGGGACTCCATGGGCTGGGAGGGATTTTCCAGCCTCAGTGATCCTGGGATTCTGTGGCACAGTTTGTCATTTATGTGCAGATACTCACTTGCAGGTGCCTTGGTGTCTGTGACCTCTGGTTTTTCCTGTATTTATCTCAGTCTGTGACAACACAGGTTCTGTACTCACAGGGTCAGGGAGCATGTGGATGACTGTGCTGTGATCCAGGGATCTCACAGTGGAATATCAAGGCACTGCTGTCTCTTCAATGGCTTTTTTTTTCTTCTTGGTACGAGTATTATTTTTTTAAACAAAGGAAAAACATCCCTTTCGTCAATTGTTCCCTTTGCAGAACTTAAGCCTTAAAATAATCCAGGAAGCCTTTTGTTATATAAATATACTCATCCTCCAGCTTGGCACGGAATGTGCTTGACAGAGCTGCTTGCTGAATTCTGTTTTAAACTTGAATTTCAGTGGCTATGAAGGAGAAACCCTGGGCTCAGAGAGCAAAGCAAACACTGATTTCTGTGTAATCACAGTGTAACAGGGACTATTTAAAGCAGTGGAAAGCTGGGGTTTGTGCCTGGAACTCAGTTTCTGTGCCTCAGTGGTTTTTGTTTCAGCTTGTTACAGCCAGGTATGCTCATACCTACCAAATTTAGCTCCATGGGAGGAGAGCATATGTGCAGTCTTTTGAAAATATTACTGCTTAAGTTGCTTGTTGAGGAATAGAGCTGTGTATGAACACAGCAAGGGCTTGGAATGGTTAACAGTAAATTCCAGTGCAGAACACTCCCCAGTTAAGTGGGCAACAGTTGGCTAGAGCAGATGTTTAAATACAAAATGAGCAAAACATCACCACCAAGAAAAAAATCCCACAAACTCAAAAATCCATCAAGCACAAATACCACCCTGTGAATTTCAAATAATCTTTGTTAGAAGTGGTTACTGGTTTCTGGATGTTGTCTTGTGCACGTAAAAGCACCTTGGGGGGAATTTGTGAATCTTGTAGAGTTTTTCTGTGTCTTCTGTGGGCCACACTTTCATTGTGACATTGACTCTTTAAATGACACCTTTGGTTTGTTTTGCTGCAAGATTGAGCCTGAAGCTGCTTCTGACTGAGGAGGTTGGACTCAGTGGTCTTGGAGGTCTTTTCCAACCTAAATGGTTTGATGATTCCTCCCAACTTTTTCCAGCTGCATTCATCAAAACTATCCCAGAGAAGTGGGGATGTTAAGGGGATGCTGCAGGATGTGCCTGGGTGGTTTTTAAGAACAAGAGGGAAGGGTGAATCCATGCAAAACCCCAGGAGTGCCTGAATCCAGTCTGATGTGCTGCTGCCTCCTCCCATGGCAACGGAGTGGTAGTGCACTAAGAAAAGTGGGAAGACTCCAAGGAAAATAACATAGAATCATGGAATGTTTTGGGTTGGAAGGGACCTTAAAGCCCACCTCATCCCACCCCTGCCATGGGCGAGGACACCATCCTAGGTTGCTCCAGGCCCTGTCCAGCCTGGCCTTGGAGACTTCCAGGGGTGGAGCATCCACAGCCTCTCTGGGCAATGACATCTCTGGCACTAAGGGTTTAATAGAATTTTGGAGCAGGGATTTTATATACCCTGTGTTCAATTTGTTGGATCAATCAAATGAGGTTTTGGTAGATTTTCTAGCTGCTTATTCAATGGCTTGGCTTGTTCTGGGTGCTGTGGATAATATCCTTCTTGTCTCCTAATTTATTTGCCTTCAGACACGAGGCTGCTCCCATGTTTCCTGGAAAATGGAAAGGATGTGCTAGCAGGAAGTGGCTGCAGTTAATGGAAATAGGCTCTACCTACTGATGATTAATCCTTAATCCAAAGAGGGAACATTCCCTCCCCAGTTTTATGGCCTGAATTAGCATCTGACTGTTCCTTTGTCCTGAGGCTGGCTCTGAATGACTCCGGGATTGATTCATGGCTTAGGGCCCCCAGTAATAGGATTTCCTGTGAGGGTGTGTCACCAGTCCTTGCACAGGTTCAAAGGGAAAATGGGTTTTCCCTCCTGTGTTGCATCCTCTGGACTTGTGCCCCTTGGCTTGGCTCCTTTTCCTCCCTGCCTCTTGAACCCAGGAGGTTTCAGCTGGGATTTGGTGGCTGCTGCCATCCCAGCTCCTTTCAAGTGTCTCATCACCTACCCAAGGCATGTGGGGACGGGGCAGGCCGTGTTCTCCTTGGGTTGTGGAGTGAACAGAAATACATTTAGTGCTTCTCTGAAAGGCTTTCAAGTGCAGCACTGCTTTTCTGCAGCTCTTTTTGCTTCCTTTGAAGGCTGAGCAGCCGCCGCTGAACTCGGGGCCGCAGTGCGTGACTGCTCCCTTAGCAAGCAGTTAAAACATCAGCTATTACACTGACGTGCAAATGTTATTTTGTGCTGAAGTCATGCTGGAAATAGTTCAAAATGTCTTGTTTATTTGGATTCACGAGGGGCACGCTGTCTCGCTGAGCTCTAATCTTGTTTTGCTCTCTGCTTTCTTTGCGATCAGCAGAGCTGTATTCAAACCACGCTGAGAGATTTAAGGTACCTCTTGGTCTGCACCCCAGGAGCCACAGACTGAGGACAGCACCCCTGGGTTTGTGCCTTTTGGGAAGCTGGGTTATTAAGCAGTTGTTTTCCCCCAGCCCTAGTCCTTAGATGGATGGAACAGGCTCTGTTCCTGTTGAATTAAACCCTCTGCCCCAGGGTGAGACCCCACCTGCAGAGCTGCCCCAGCCCTGGGGCCCAGCACAGGAGGGACCTGGAGCTGCTGCAGAGAGTCCAGGGGAGGCACCAGGATGAGCAGAGGGATGGAGCAGCTCTGCTGGGAGGAAAGGCTGGGAGAGCTGGGATTGTTCAGCCTGGAGAGGAGAAGCTTTGGGGTGAGCTCATTGTGGCCTTCCAGGGCCTGAAAGGGCTGACAAGAAAAACAGAGAGACACTCTTTCCAAGGGATGGGGTGACAATGGGAATGGCTTTCCTGTGCCAGGGGTCAGGGATGGATGGGATATTGGGCAGGAATTGTTCCCTGGCAGGGTGGGCAGGCCCTGGCACAGAGTGCCCAGAGCAGCTGTGGCTGCCCCTGGATCCCTGGCAGTGTCCAAGGCCAGGCTGGACTTTGGGGCTTGGAGCAGCCTGGGACAGGGGGAGGTGTCCCTGCCCATGGCAGGGGGTTGGTACTGGATGAGCTTTTAAGTCCCTTCCAACCCACACCTTTCTTTGAGTCTTTTAAATATCTCTTACTGGATAAGCACTGGCTCATCCGTTCATTATTTTAATGGCTTGTTATTAAGATGCACTTGTTTAAAATGACTCCACGTTTTTGCAGTTTTATTGTTTAGCAGATAATGCAGTTATTGGGATTCCTGGACAAGATGCTTTGTTTCAGTTCCCTCCTTAAATGTTTTTCTCTGTGTTTGCAAGATGCATGAAAACAAAAAGGTTTTTTTCCTGGCCTGTGCTGCCCTGCCTCTGCTGTCCCCATTCCCAGTGAGGAGTTGAAAGGCTGTCAGCAACTGCTTTGACAGATTTTCGTGTACTGCTTAAGAAGACAAAAAGTTACATCTCACATATTTTGCTGTGCAGGGATAAATATGCAAGAAATGGTGGGTGAAATATTTGGTATGAATATGCTAGGGATTTTGTAGTCCCAGCACAGAATGTCTGTTGTATCACCAGAGTCCTGTGTGACTGTCCCAGCTGTTTGAATCATGTGTGCATCCCAGCCACATCCAGGCAGGTTTAAATATCCTCCTGTCCAGAGCACCCTCCCACCACCAGGCTCCTCCCTGCCCTTCCCTGCATTGTGGAGCATCCTTGCAACTATCTCCAGACACTGACACATCACTAAATTCCCCAAGCTTTGCTGAGTTTCTTGGAAAGCTGATGCACCTGGGGAGCTCCCTGAGCTGTGTGTGGCACATGCAGAAAGGCAGAAAGGTGAGGGACAGGCTTTGCACAAAGGCTATGTCATTATTAGGATATGTTAACGGGGTGGCTTCAGGTGTTTTGTGGGTGCTGGTGCTGATCCAGATGAGCTGAGGCAGCTCCTTGTGTCTGCCCTGCCCCAAGTCCTGGTGGTTTGTGCCAGCAGGGCTGCCCTTCCCTGGTGCTGCTTCCCAAATTCCCAGGCAGCGCTCAACTTGCTCTCGACGTTTTGTTATGATTTCCCTGCCTGTATTTTGGTCTCTGTGAAGCTTCTCAGGGAAGGCAGCTGAATACCAAGACACTGTCTCCAGCTCTGCAGTTTTGCTGATCTGTTTGAAGTCCCCAGACAGTTGATCAGGCAAACTTGCTGCTAAATGGATGATCTAATTCCCAGTGAATGCTGTGATCACAAGCATTACCCTACATCACAGGAACGATTTGAAAACCAGCTCGTACTCCTCAAGCTGTCAGTTGTCTTTCAGCACTCTCGTTGTGCTCTTTCATCTTTAAATGCTTGTGCTGAAGCTCAAATAAACTTACCTGTCAGCAGCTGCAGGGATGTCTTTTCTGTCTCCAGCTCCTTCGTAGCTGTAGCTGGGAGTCTAAAAGTTGTGTACAGAAGAGATAAAGCAAGGAGCTCTCTCTTGTAGCTGCTGTTTCTCTCAATGATTGTTGTTCTACTCCAGTAACACTCAGCACAAGGTTGTCTTGGTGCTTTGTGAGGGTTGCTCAAAGCCAGCACATGAGTTCTGTGCTCAGAACCCCTGAGGCCATGGGCAGGGCAGGAAGGTGTCCCTGTACAGCAGGAAAACGGGATGGAGAGATGGTCTGGAGAGAGGTGACTTCCTGGAAAAAGAATGGAACAGAGCACCCAACAACCTGACTGCCTGAAGAGTGGCCTCTAGCAGAGGAATGCTGTTTGGCAGCCCACAGATATGTGGTTTGAATTTTACAAGGGAGAGCTCTTTTGAAACCTGAAGTTCATAGACTCATAAAATCATTAGGGTTGGAAAGACCTCTGGGATCATCCAGTCCCAGCTGTGCCCAATGGCCACCTTGTCCCCAGCCCAGAGCTCTGAGTGCCACCTCCAGCCCTTCCTTGGACACCTCCAGCCATGGGCACTCCAAACCTCCCTGGGCAGCCCCTGCCAAGGCCTGAGCACCCTTTCAGTGAAGCAATTCCCCCTGAAATTCCATGTGCAATATCCAAGAAAGTCTGGTTTCTGCGGACCTGTTCATTCTCTTTCTTCTCAAGGCGAGGTTCTAGATGGTCATTTCAGTGAAAGCCCAGTTCTCATCACAAGACCTTCCTTTCTGTTCCAGCATCCAAAACTGTGCAGTAGGAGTACCTGACAAATTGCCCCAAGGAACAGCTTTATTTTTACACCACAGCCTTGCAAAAAGGAAGTCTAAAAACTTAGATAAGTGAGCTTAATAAAACAGCAAGTTTTTGTTTGCGTCCTTCTGCTTCTTGCTTCTGCAAGAGGCGCCATCCTTGTAAAAGTCAAGCTAAATCTGAAGCTCATTCTCTGTTTGTCTGTAAAACAACAAAAACACACCCATTTTTTCCATGTTGATGCACTGGTTGTTTAGTTTTATCTGGAGAATTCTGATACTCAGCCAGGGTCTGCTTCTCTGAGGTAATTTGAGGTGGAGTGCAAATGGACACTTCAAAGCAATCCTGTGTTGTCATCCTGTGAGTTTGAGGTGCTGAAAACAGGAAAAAAAATAAATTCTGTGTCCCAGCAGGAGTTTGAGGCTACAGCTGTGCCCCTGGGTGTACTGTGAATAATAATGACACAGAACTGTGGGGACTGTTTGCACCTGAAAAGAGGTAACCCAGGTGTGTTGCTGGAATCAGGTGTGTGCTGCAAGGTCAGTGAGGCTGGAGAGCAGCAATTGGTTACTAATAAAAAAACAGGTAATTTTCTGTGCACCTCCCTAGGGGTCACTTTGCTGGTGCTGCATGAGGAAATAATAAATACAGGCGACCTAGGTATGTGTATATGTATTTATTTGCTTTTTTTTTAACCAAAACCCATCTTGAGATGAGTGGAGGAGGGCACATGCACAGCTAGGGATGTGGTTAATTCCTTGCTCTGCTGCTCTGGTTTAAGAAAAGTTATGGAAGCATCTGTTTCGAGATATTGAGAGGTTACTGCATTTTGCAGTCTCTGAAGCCTAATGCTTGTTTCCTGCAACACTGGCAGAATGCAAAAACATTATTAGTTTTGGGGTTTGTNCAGCTGTGCCCCTGGGTGTACTGTGAATAATAATGACACAGAACTGTGGGGACTGTTTGCACATGAAAAGAGGTAACCCAGGTGTGTTGCTGGAATCAGGTGTGTGCTGCAAGGTCAGTGAGGCTGGAGAGCAGCAATTGGTTACTAATAAAAAACCAGGTAATTTTCTGTGCACCTCCCTAGGGGTCACTTTGCTGGTGCTGCATGAGGAAATAATAAATACAGGCAACCTAGGTATGTGTATATCTATTTATTTGCTTTTTTTTTTTTAACCGNTTCTGCTCCTGGGAGGTTTTTTTTTCTGAACTTGCAGGTTCTTTCACTGCAAATAGCTGCAAAGCTAAAGTAGTAAATGAATAAATATTAGTGAAGGAGTAGATAACAGAAAAAGCTGCTGTAAAAATAATTTTAAAAATCACTTTCTTCTGCGTGATTCTCCGTGTCCTGAATCCTCCATCTCCAAAAAGAAAAAGGTTCAGCAAAGTATGATGAAGGTGATCAAAGGCATGGAACAGCTGTTGTATAAAAGGAAATAAATAAACTTAGTCTCTTCAGCCTGGAGCAGAAATGATTGTATGGGGAAGAAGTGAGGAGAGGAATGTTATGCAGATTGGGAGTTTTGCATCTTCCAAAGAAGATGACTGTACCTAGGCCTTCACTAAAAAAAACCACAACAAAAACAAGGAAGCAACAACCTTATAAAAGGGAAAGCTTTTCTTTTGGTGGTGCACAATTATGCTGTGGAATTCCTGGTGGCCATGATGTTGCTGGAAGGTGAGAGGTTCAAAGGAGGCTGGGTAAAATTCATCCTATTAAAAGCTATTAAAGACAGTGTCTCCTGGCTCAGGGAACAGTTATTAAAGCAGCGTTTGGAGGAATCCCAGGATGTCTGAGGCTGCAGGGAGCTCAGCGGGCACCTGGTGCCACCTCCCTGCTCCAGCAGGGCCATCCCAGAGCCCAGGGCACAGCAGTGTGTGCACAGAGCTGTGGCACAGCCCCAGGGAGGAGACCCCCCAGGCTGTGTGCACAATGTGCTCAGGGCTGGGCACTGCCCAGGGAAGAAGTTGTGCCTCCTGTGCAGGGGGAATTGCTGGGCTCAGGCCCTGCCCGTGGCTCTGGGGCCATTGCTGGGCCCCCGCAGCAGAGCCTGGGCCCTGCTGGGAGCCCTCCCTGCACACAGGGACACCCAGGGCTCAGGGCCCCTCTCAGCTGGGGCTCCTCTCCAGGCTGAACAGCCCCAGCTCCCTCAGCCTTTCCTGGGCACCCAGATGCTCCAGGCCCTTCCTGGGCTGCGCAGCCTCCGCTGGCCCCGCTCCAGGAGCTCCCTGGCCCTGCTGTGCTCAGGATCCAGAGCTGGACACGGCACTCCACAGGTGCCTCCAGGGCTGCCCACAGGGCCCCCAGCCCTCCCTGCCCTGCTGCCAGTGCTCTGCCTGCTGCCCCCAGGATCCCATTGGCCTCCTTGGCCCCAGGACACTCTGCTGCCTCAGGGACAGCTCCGTGTCCCCCAGCACCCCCAGGACACTCTGCTGCCTCAGGGACAGCTCCGTGTCCCCCAGGTCCTTCCTCACAGAGCTGCTCCAATAGGTTCCCCTCAGCTTTTGCTGGTCCCTGGGGTTGTTCCTGCCCAGGTGCAGGACCTGCATTCCCCTTGTTGAAAAAGGTATCACTGTCCGTGTTAAACTTTTTGTAGAAATGTGAAACTTCCTTTTTTTGAGCAGGTCAGAAATAACACCCAGCTGTTGTGTAGCTGTGTAACACAGGAGCTACAACCTGGAGCAGCAGATGAAATGTGGGATTCCTTGGCTTCCATGCTATTTCCTACTTTTGGCAGGTAATGTGAAACAGGCAAGGAATAGCAAGTGGTTCAGGTGATAAAAAGCTGGTGTTTAGCAGCAGATGATAGCAGCAGTTGTCTTGGCTGATTGGGCTGTGTTCCTTTCCCAAAATTCTGCAGTCTGGAGCGTGCTGGGAGCTGGGTGTGCCAGCTGGTGCTGGGGTAATGCTCAGGTTATCCTGGTGCACTGGAGACAGATGGGCCCCAGCATTTCCCTGCACACTCAGTTCCCAGCCTGACGCAATGTTTGGGTAAAGCTGGAACTCTGGGATTGCACCTTCACCCAGGGAGGGCCAAGGTTCCTTACGCTGCACGGCGCTTTTTACTACACACACGGGGGTTGCTTGGCTGCCATATGGAAGGACTGAATTTCCCTGGAGATTTTGACGTTCTGCAGCGTGTGGGTGTTAGGAGGCTTTGGGAGGTGGAGGAGGATGGAGTTGGAATAATGTCCTTTGAATCAGAGCTGTTTTGATCTGCTAGAAAGAAACTGGCTGCTGTAAAAGAAGGGGAGAAATCCTCAAACACTGGACTACTCTAGGATTTTGTGCAGAGAAGAAGGACTTGGAGCAGGAGCTGTTTGAGAATTGATCCTGCTCTGAGTGGGGTAGAAACCCAAGTGTGAGTGAGCAGGTGTGGGGTCACTGACGTGCTGCACACAGATGCTCAACAGCCATACCTTGAAAATGAAAAGAGACTCTTGGTTCAGTGGGCTCCATCCCAAGGCATGGGCTTGGTGACCTGTGTGATTACTTGGAGACTAAATTCCAAGTGATTTATCCCTCTTCTGATCTCTCTTGAACTCTGACTGCTCGTGTCTGTTGCTGTCAAGTGGCTGCTTCTGTATTTATGAGTGAGGTGGAAACTACTGACCTGCTTTGCCTCCTCTGAAAGACCAGTGATAGTTCTCTCTGAGATGGCAAGGGTGGTATTTCTGCATGTGCTTGGACTAAATTTACTGTAGGAAACTGAAAAGCATCGATGGTGACGACTGCTGGAAGGGAAAGCATGTATTTACTGCTCGGTGGCAATAGATTTATAGACAGATAGTTCGGTTTACAGATAAATATTGTTGCCTCTATTTCTGTAGCCATAAGCAGTAGCTTTAAAAGCCTAAACTTTGCTATAATCTAGGGACCTTTTTACATTTTTTTCCCCTATCCCATCTGCTGAGTTCTTCACTGGCGGCTGAGGTGTCACGTGGCGCCAGGAGAGCCAAGAGAAGTGACGCATCCCGGTATCCCATGGTAACTCTCCTTTTCCTTCGTTTTTAGCTCGTTTGCTTCGCTCCCAGATAGAATAACCTGCCTGTGGGGTTAGGTCGGCTCGGCTCACTCACAGGTGAGGGTGAGGTTGCAGGGTTTTCACTCCTGAAAACGGTTTGAGCTCAGTAACCCAGATTGCCCCTCTGGAAGGGAAACAAAGAGCACAACACAAGGCAGCAACCCTGCTCCAAACCAGCACCAGCCCCCACCAAGCCCAGAAATCTCCAAGTTCCCCACCCAAACTTCTCAACATGCAAGAAGCATCGGTGGGAGTTTACTCTTTGTTTGCCATTCAGGATATTGAAGCTGGTCTGAGAAGTTTCTGCAAACCACAGGTAGATACCCTGCGAGTGGGGCACAGTTCTCACCAAAGCTATATTTGCAATTTGAGTCTTGCAGTTCACACAGGGTTTGCTGCTGGAAACTTGTTAGGTGAGGCTCTTTTTGTTTTTTTTTTTTCCCCCTCTTCACCACCCCCATCAGCTGTTTTTTACCTCTGGTTGCTGTATGCAGTTACTGCCTGCATTTTGGTTGGAAATATCCTACTTATCCCCCAAGAAAATCTCATGGTTTTGCATTCAGATATGCTGGGTTTTTTTAGAATTCTGATTTTTTTTTTTGAAAAACAGATCATCTAATTATAGAATCATAAAAGGGCTTGGGTTGGAATAAAGCCCATCCAGTCCCCCCCCTGCCATGGGCAGGGACACCTTCCACTGTCCCAGGATGCTCCAAGCCCCAGTGTCCAACCTGGCCTTGGACACTGCCAGGGATCCAGGGGCAGCCACAGCTGCTCTGGGCACCCTGTGCCAGCACCTCCCCACGCTCACAGGGAACAATTAATTGAAAGCCATTTTCTCCTCTATGTCTGTATATCCACTGCAACTTTATTGCATTAAACCAGCCATGGTATGACTCGCTCAGCCTGGAACTGGAGGCTGCAAATGGAGTAGCTCCTCACCAGGTGCAAACAGTGAGTAGAGCCCTTGCAGTGAGAGACCTCAAACCCATTCTTGCATCCTGTTTCCAAACTCTTCTGTGCCTGTTTTCTGTGTGCACTGAAGCGCAGCTAAAGCAATGTGTGTCTGGTTTAACTCTGCCCTGCCAATTGGATTTTTGGTTTAGGGCACAGCTTTCACAAACCCAATTTATCCTCAGGGAGGAAGAAGAAAAAACTGGTTTTGTTCACGCATGGTCCCCGTGTACCGGAGGAGTCGGTGGTGAAGTTTTTCAGCGTGGCAGGATTTGCATTTGCTGTTGCCACAGCTACAAGTGAGCTCACAGCATTTCAGTCCCTCAGGCAGAGAGGAACAGTTTTCAGAGTGAAGGCACCAGTGCACCCAGATGACTCATTCTGGTGTGTCCAAGGGCTGGGGAATCACTTCTTGAATGGGAGAGGACGCCGTGGTGTGCGGGGGAGGAGGCAGGAGATGCAGTCTGAGCAGTTTGGGGCTGCCTGGATTTGGGGCACGAGCTGGGTGATGTGTGCTGGGAACAGGCTGCTGAGCTGTCACCCGATGCACAACATCCCTGCAGGCACCTGGATGTCGGGAAGTATCCCAGGACTCCTCTGATGTGCTTCCTCTGGCTTTGCTCCAAGCAGGTATTTAGTGCAAATCTCTCTTCTCGTCCTAACGGGACTGAATTCCCTTCTGTTCCGTTTCAGTTCCAGGCAGTCCATCGTGCTGCCCAGGGTTTGCATGGGGACTGCTGCTGCCTGGGTAAATCCAAACAATAGCCTGCTTGTGGCAGCTGAAAGTGGTGCTGGAAAAAAAAAAATCCCTCTTCTGTAATGGCAGGAAAAAAAACAAGCCTGTCTGCAGCAGGAAGCAGCAAGACTCTATTAACTCATACTTTTAATTTTTTTCCCTGCGTCTTCTGCAATGATTTAAGCATAAATTGCTTAGGAAAAGTCCTTGGCCTGTTATTTAGTGACTGATTGCTTGCATGGCAGGGGGTTGGGAGGTTAAGGTCTCTTCCAACCCAAACCATTCCATGATTCTGCAGTTTGGGTGGATGGTTAATTAAGTTAGAGGATGGTTGAGTCAAAGGATGGTTACCCTGTATCCAAAGATCTGTCATTGTAGCCATTGTATGTAAGTGTGGAATTTAATAAGGAGATCATTGGCCCTACCTTCATCTGGGTAAGATTTAAAAACTTTGAGCTGTCTTGCTGTCATGTTTCTTCATTTTCCTAAGGAAAGCCTGGCTGGCTGGTACCTTTCACCTCCAGGATTGCCTGCTGCTCTTGTTACCAGTGTTTCATAAGCTGCCTGCAATGGCCTTTTCCTGCTGATTCTTACCCTTGGAATGCTTAACAGGAAGCTGTTTCCTCTGTGTTATCCTATGCAAAGTACTGCTGTGACACTGCTAAAAAGTCTCAGACCTGTTGTGTGAGGTGGAGGTTGCAGGGACAGAAAAGCTGGAGATGGGAGAGAACTGTGATACGTGGCCAGCTCAGTTAATCCAGGGGTCTGAAACTAAAGGGAGGAACTGAATCAGAAGTGTTGTGAGCAGTTGTGTGGCACCTTTTTCTTCAATAAATACAGCTGTAACTTGTCACACAGGTCACTTCACTGGCGTCCTGTCTATCGACCTGGGCTCATTTAAAGATTTCATTATTGCCCTTGGTTGGTGCTGTTGAGGTTTCGAATTTCTATGTTTGAAAGTGCTTTTGTATTGATGATGTACTTAAGGTTTTTCTGCTGTGTTGGAGGCCTTTTTCTGCTGTGATTTCTTATTTTTGGAGCTATGGGTGTGTAGGCTTATGGACTAAAAAAAAACAAGGGAGGGGGAGAACCTCCAAACAAAGCTCGACTGTAACCTCAGGAATCAAACTGCAGCTCTGAAACAGAGGGAGGTTTAGGGCAGCACAGATACAAAGTGAGGTCTCCAGAGGATGTCTCTGGACAGGCAGGAGGGATGATACCCCCAGAGAAAAGTGCCTTTTCTGATCTGTAGGTCAAGGGCAGGGGCATCTCCAGGCTCCACTTTGCCTTCACGTGCACCCTGGACTAGACTTGAATTAAGGAAATTCAGTTTGTATTTGACAAGGAAATGCCAGGGCCTGTAGCAGGTGGAACCAAACAAGCAGGAGATCAAACTGAGGGGCCACTGGCCACCCAAGGTGCATTTTTCAGCTTATGGGAGTCCCATCAGTGTGTGGTGAGCATGTAGGGTGGACAGGGAAGCTAAACAGCTAAATTACAGGTTTGTTACTTGGATTGATGATAATCTGGAAGAAGACTGTAGGCTATAATACAGCCAGGAGTGCCAGAATTGTGAGACACATGAATAGTGCTTCTCACTGCTTTTTTTGGACTAGGCTGGCCAAGGAATAAAGGTCAGAATTACTGGGGAAAGCCTTTTGGCACCAGCACGGTGCTGTCTGCAAGTGAAGTTCATCCCTGCAGGCAGCTGCTCGCCCCAGGAACTGGCCAATTTTGGCTTTTGTTGTTCAGCTGTTTGTTTCTTCCTCTCTTAGTAACTCTTCAAAACACACTGCAGGGTGTCTGGTTGCACCTAAGGGATTACCTGTGTGGGCAGGAGAATAAAGAGGAACAGAGCTGCTGTCCTGGAGATCTGCATTTGTGCTTCTGCCTGGAGATTTTGGGCTGGTTGTGGTCCCTGTGCCACTGTGATGAGCCTCTGCAGGTGACACCTGCTGCACAGAGTCTGGCCTGAGCTGCTGCTCTCACTTGTCCACAAGGATTTTATGGTCTGTTTCCCGGGTAGAAGCCAAAGGAGTCGGTCTGGGCACAAAAATTATTGTGGAACCATGACAGTGTATCTGGTTTGGATGCATAAAGATGCAATTAAGGCTTGAGAGAAGTGTTTTGAACACTTCTGGAGAGTTTGGATGGATGAAAGAGCTCTGCAGGATCCAACAGAGCCTGGGGAAGTGCTTACCCAGACTGTATTGGCACAAGGTATTCCTGTGTTCCTTGAGTTCCTTTCACCATGAAAAGGCAAATTAAAAAGGGGTTTCTGCTGCCCAGTGAGTTCTGGTGAGGTGTTTGTATTGGACAGTGTTGTTTCCCATGGGAATCCATGTCCCTTCCTTTCTAAGAGGCTCGTTTTGATCTGACATTGTGGTGGGATTTAATGCTTCCACTACAAGAAATTAAAATAAAAATATCCCACTTACCCCCAAATCTCAGAATGACTTTTGAACCAGCACAGGCAGGAGAAAATCCCTGTGTGGATTATTTGCTCTCTTGGGTTTTGATCTTGTTTTTTTATTGGCCCTAAAAATGTCCAGAGGTTAAAATTAGAATAATAAACATTTACAGGGGAATTTTCTACGGTCAGCTTTCATTTAGCACTGAAAGCCCTGGAAAGCCTGATCCATTTTGGGATGCTGAAGACAAAGTGAGTTTTTTCCTGTTTTATTTTAGAGCTGCATGATGGATGTGGAAGCTTGAATTTTCCTTTATTTAGTAGTGTACCAAACCAGCCTTGTGCTGTATAAACAAAGGGTCACATTCATAGCAGCAAGAGCGACTAAGCAAGGGCAGTGACTTAGAGGGGGAATATCTTGGTATTGCAAGTGTTTAATGAATGATGGAGGTCTATTGTGCCAAAATCTTCCTGAATTTGTAACATACTGACCACACAAAGTCCCACAGGTTTTCTTAGGCAGGAGGGAGAGCTGCTGTGTCCATCCCTGTCACACTGTCCTGTTGCACGGTGGATTTGGGGAAGGAACACTGTTCCTTTTGTCACCAGATGAACGGTCCTAAACTCTATTGGGGTTCCTGTGGGGTGAGTCTGTAATGAAAGGCCTGGCTGTGCTGTGTTGGTTCTATGGCTGGTCATCATTCATGCCCTCAGGGTGGGTGAAAGGATGTTCCCTGTGCTTCAGTCCCTGCTTTTTTGATTCAGGACGGCTCCGAAAATACATCTTAGGTGTGTAGCTGCCTCAGGTGATACCCAGGCTCCAGATCTGCTTCTGTGGGGCAGGATGGAGTCCTGGCTGCCTCTGGATTGATGTGCAATTTCCATATATAATCATTTCTCTTCATGTGTGTGCCTGTGTTTTCATTTCTCTGATTCCCTGAGACTTTGGCTGATTGTTCCTTACTTTGCCAGCAGCATCCCAGGATCCTTGGTGTGGGTCTCACAGCAGTGTGCTGGACATGCAGCATCCCTGATTCCCCATTGGTTTGGTTTGTTCTGGGTTTCAATGCCAGGTGCAACCTGCTGGTATCTTCCAGTTGTGATGCTTGTAGAGGAGTCAAACTCCTCCAGGGCTGGTGATGCTTTGCTGGCAGTGAGCAGCTGAGTTGGGCTGTAATTAGCAGCCTCTCTTTTCCCTTGCAAGGCCAGAGTAGTTCTTTCTGTGTTTAGTTGGTTCTGCTTTATGGGGTTTAATTCAGAATGAAACAGTAGCTCACGCTGCCCAAGAGAAAAGTCTCCTATAAATGGGGTTTGTTGTGTGCCCTGAGTGCCACAAGGTCCTCAGCCTCCCCAGGAGGAGCTGCTTTGATGTTTGGGGATGCTGGTCTAGTCTTCACGTTCACAGCTGCAGGAATTTTAAAGATGAAACTGTGAGCTGAGAATCTGAGGTCCTGTGCAGATCTTTGCAGGGAATGTCTGTTGTTTTGCAGCTGCCTCTTTGTGCACTTGCTCATGGAATCCCAGAAGAGTTGGAAGGGACCTTAAAGATCATCCAGTGCCACCCCTGCCATGAGCAGGGACACCTTCCACTGTCCCAGG
>VYXD01008178.1:360970-472945 GCA_013397195.1 Hylia prasina | reverse complement strand
CCCCCTCCCCTGCTGCCCAGGCTGGGGCTCAGCCCAGGGCACGGGGGGTTCTGGGTCCCAGCTCTCAGCCCCAGCACCCCCAGGTGCTTCTCCCAGGGCTGCACTCAGACACATCCCTACTGACCTCTCTTGTTACACTAGAATCCAGCTTGGTAGCTGCTGCAAGTGGAGCAGTCCATCTAAACCTTCCCAAGCTCCTGGATGAAACCATGGTATGGCTTAGAGCCATAGACCCTGCCAGAAAATGCACCTGCTTGGGGCAGGGACTGGGCCAGCTGACCCCAGAAGTCCCTTGTAACGTGGGGCATCTGGACTTGGTGACACCAGGTTGACACTGAGAAAACAGCCATGGCAAGCAGTCTTGGATGGCCTTAAATCCCTGTGAACCAATACTTGCAGGGAGTCAGTTTAAAACTGCAGTGGTGCTTTTTTTTTTTTTTTGTTATGTGAAGAGACCTGGAGTGCCCTGGCCCCAGCTGTGCCAGCTGCCACCACAGCAGAGCCCGGCTGGGCTCTGCCTGTCCCTGCTCAGCCCCCAGTGTATTTGCAAAGAAAGGAGAAGGAGGAGGAGGTGTGCTAAACTGAGAACCAGGCAAGGCAAATGCGCTGACAGTTACAGAGAAACATGTTTTATTGGGAGCTGTTGGACAAAATCCTGGATATTGCATGGAGTCTTCCCTGTCCCTCCTTTTTAGGGTGAATAGGTAAGATCAGTTTTGTACTTCCCTCCATTGCTGATGGCTCTCACTTGGCCTGTTTTTGCCAGACCACCTCCAGCTGTGGGAACAGGGCATGTTGGAGATTTAAAGAAATTACAAATTTAATTTATCTCTTGGCCTTAAATTAAAAAACTGTAGTTATTTCTGTTGTTTTACACCAGCAAGAAGTAGTTATCTGCTAAGTTAATGAAGATTTTGGTAAACCTAGCTGATATCCATGTGTGACTCTTCTTGCTTTGTTATAATAGAAGATAATCATCCTCTGGTTTTTAGAAGTGTAACAGAGCACTTGTGGGGCTGAGGGATTTTTTAAAGCATTCATCCCAATGGTGATGTTTGAGGAAAAATAAAAAAGGCAAAAGGGAAGCAAAACTCAAGGGGGATGGAGACTGTAAGGGATCTTTGTGGAATGTGAGTGATGAAACAGCTCCTGACTGGTCTGTTCACGTTGCTGTCTCTGACCCCTGTGTCACATTGAGAAAGCAGAAGTGGAGTCAAACCCCAGCCAAGGCGAGTTAGCCATGGTTGGGAACTGAATCTGCCCCTCAGGAGTGAGATGAGTGAGACGGGGCACGTGTCAGTTGTTCCTGCTGAACTGGGGTGTGACCTGTCAGTGCTGTGACCTGGTGGGACCGTGCCTCAGACAGGCCTGAGGTGCTGCTGCTGAATTCCTGCGGCTGTCATAAATGATACCCAGGGTGTGAGAGTGAGCTGGCTGAAGGATCCCAGGATCACAGCCTGGCTGAGCTTGGCATGGACCTCTGGAAGGTCACCTTGTCAGGCAGGGTCACCCAGAGCTGCTTGTCCAGGGCCATTTGCCAGACTCTCTCCAGGGTGTCCACGTCTCTTTCCCACTGAGAAGTGCAGAGCTGGGCCCAGCACTTTAGGAATGGTGTCACCTGTGCTGAGTAGTGAAGGGTCACTCTTGTGATGCAGGCCAGGATGCTGGTGGCCTTTTTTTGCTGGGAGGGTGTGTTGTTGGCTCCTGGGAGCTTGTTGTCATCCAGACCCACAGGTCCTGCTTGGCAGAGCTGTTCCCAGTCTGTCAGCTCCCAGCCTGTGCTGGCTCCTGGTGTCACTCTCCCCCAGGAGAAGGAAGGACTCTGCCTTTCCTTTGTTTGAACACCCTGAGGCTCCTGCCTGCCCTTTGCTCCAGCCTTTTAGAGTTCATCCAAGTTGGCAGTGTGACCCTCTGGTGTTCTGGCCACTCACCCCAGTTATTGAGTCACCAGCAAAGTGCTGTGGGCACACTCAGCCATGACCTCCAGGTCATTAAAAGAGGTTAAACAATTTTGGCTCTCATATCAACCCATGGGAAGTGTCTGTCTGTCATCCAACTGGACTTTGTGCCACTGACCACTCCCTGCTGGGCCTGGCCATTTGGCCACTTTTCCACCCACCTCCCTGCCCTGGCTGCTCCATACTTTGCCAGCTCATCTGAGGGTGTGAGAAGAGGCAGTGTTGAAGGTCTTGCCAAAGCCAAGATAGACAACATCCTCTGCACTCCCTTCATCCACCGAGAGCTTTTCACCCTAGGAGGAGGTCAGGCTGGTGGAGCAGGATTTTTTCCCTTCATACGTCCATGCTGACTAGTCCTGATCACCCTCTTGTCCTTCAGGTAACTGGAAATGGTTTCCAGAGTTCATCAGGTGTGGCCTCACAGTGACAGCACTCATGGATCCATCAGGTCCCATGGGATGAAGTATGTCCAGCCTACTGTCCCTAACCTGATCCTCTTCCACTAAGGATAAATCTTCCTTGTCTGGATTTCCCCTTTGGCCTCAGGGGCCAAAGTTCCCCAAGGCTGGCCTCACTGTCACCCTTCACATCCCTTGCCAGATTCAATTCCATGTGTTTGGGCTCTCTTAGCCCCATCCCTGCCCCATCAGTGTTCCCTGATTCCGCCTGGATCACCTGGCCCTGCAGGATCAGTGTTCCCAGATCCCTCCTGGATCACCTGGGCCCGCAGGATCAGTGTTCCCAGATCCCTCCTGGATCACCTGGCCCTGCAGGATCAATGTTCCCAGATCCCTCCTGGATCACCTGCCCCGCTCTGTGTGCTTGGCTCTGCTCAGGAGCTCCGTGCTCCTCCATGGGGGCCTCCTGCCCCCTCAGCTCAATCAGCTGCTGTTGGGACGGTCTGTCCTTCAGCCTGGAGGAGGTGATCCTTTTTATCAGCCAGCTCTTTTGGGTCTCCTTTCTCTCCAAGCCCATGGGATTCTTCAGGCACACCCTGAAGATGATGCCAAAGTCTGTTCTCCTCAAGTCCTGCAGTGCAGCTTTTTCCCTTCCTTTGAGGGTTCTGAACTCCCTGGTCAGTGCAGCCAGAGGTGCCCAGACCTTCACATCCCTGACCAGTTCTTGCCTGTCTGTAAGGATGAGATCCACTGCCTCACTGTCACCCTCTTTCACTATCCCAGGCTGCTCCAAGCCCCAGGGTCCAGCCTGGCCTTGGACCCTTCCAGGGATCCAGGGGCAGCCACAGCTTCTGTGGACAGTGGCCCGTGGAACTCTGCAGACCCTTCTGTGCCTGCGTGCCCACCTCGGTGTGTGGGTGCAGGTGGCTTTCCTGGCCTTTATTT
Source organism: Hylia prasina (assembly GCA_013397195.1). NCBI lineage: Eukaryota > Metazoa > Chordata > Aves > Passeriformes > Sylviidae > Hylia > Hylia prasina. The sequence goes on along the minus strand of VYXD01008178.1, from coordinate 469,644 downwards.
GGACGTGCAGCCGTGTGTGTGAGCTCCAGGGTGGCAGCAGAAATAGCACACACAGCTCCTGGCAAAACCCCGGGATGTGTGAGCACCTCCCTCTCTTACTGGATGGATGCAATATTTCTCTTGGATCGCTCAGCCCGGCTGTGGTGTCCGAGTGGAGGCTGTGCGTGTAGCTTTAGGAAAATAAAGGCTTTATTTCTGTCCGATATTCTCCCCTACTTGCGTGTTTCCTAATGTATCCAGTCTCTCCAGAAGGGCTGTGCTTCTCCCTCCTTCTCCTCTGCCTATTTATATCCGCGGTGACGTTGCAGGAGTGTTTGCTTTGGAAGAAATCTCTCCGTCTGAGCCAAACCGAAAGCAAACCTGCCGGAGAAAGCATTCCTTTCTTCTCCTCCTGGGGAGAAGGCAGGCCTGGAGAGTCGTAGGAAATTATCACCTGGGAAGGACAGGAAGCCTGGGAAGGTAAATGCCTTTTTCTGTTTGACTAATGTAGTGACATACAACCCCAAAACCCGTGAACTTCTCATTCCGGGGGGTGGAGGCGTGAAACTCTGCGGTGGTTTTTAGGCAGGAGCTGTGAAATGAGTTGCTGAAAGCCTCCAGGCTCAGGACAATGGCTCTTTAATAATCCAGCAAGACTTGTCTCATAGGCTGCATCGCAGCTCAGGGATTGCTGTCCCCCTCATCAGGTGATGCACAGGGGCTTTGCCTTCTCCCCCTGCTCCCCTGCACTGTGGAAGTGTTTTCCTTACAGTAAAACTGAATTTCGCCTCATCTGCAGCTTTCTAAGCCCTTCAGAGCCCTGGCTCTGAAACTTCCCAAGCCTTTTTATTATTACTGTGCTCGTTCTGAATCTAAAATAAGGGATTTGGATGATAGTTTTATAAAAGTATAAACTGAATGCTCTGTATTGTAGGCTAGTTTGCAAAATAAGGACGTGCACTTTTGGTTAAGGCCACGTTTTCTGACATCTGAAACTGCATTTGCTACTTTTTGCTGCTTGTGAGCTGTAGAAGACACACAAAGTAACACTCGAAGGTTTTGAAGCTCTCAGTATGAAGCTGAGCATGTTTAAGCCCTGGTTTTTTGCAGAAGTGCCAAACCCTGAGCAAATGTAACAGTCCAGCATAAATAAACAGCCAAGAAAGCAAGTCTACCTCTCTAGCCTGCGTGAGTATTTACCTTCACTGTGTTACTACCTATTAGATTTTTAAAACTCTTAACCAAACTGCATTTTTGTGACCTGTAATTGCAGGGGTAAAACCTCTGACAGTGATTTTTAGGAAACAGAACAGACAGTGGAAGTTCTGTGGAAATCTTCTGATTTGGAGCTCTTTGGTATAGATGGGGGAGAAACGGAGCTATTCTTGCTCTAGAAAATTGGGGGTGCAGCACAATAATACCCAAGTGAGGGCAGCCTTTGGGAGTAGTTACAGGTCCTTAAAAAATAACAGAGGTTTCTTTGATTGAGAGCATACCCCACTTAAGTCCTGTGGTATCAGTGATAAAGATTGGATAATCCACTGGGAATAAGCAGAGGGCATCAGGGAATCACAGAATCAGGGAATGATTTGGGTGGGAAGGGACTTCACAGCCCATCCCATTCCACCCCTGCCATGGGCAGGGACACCTCCCACTGTCCCAGGCTGCTCCAAGCCCCAAAGTCCAGCCTGGCCTTGGACACTGGCGGGGCTCCAGGGGCAGCCCCAGCCGCTCTGGGCCCCCTGTGCCAGGGCCTGCCCACCCTCCCAGGGAACAATTCCTGCCCAATATCCCATCCAGCCCTACCCTCTGGCACTGGGAAGCCATTCCCTGTGTCCTGTCCCTCCATCCCTTGTCCCCAGTCCCTCTCCAGCTCTCCTGGAGCCCCTTTAGGCCCTGGCAGGGGCTCTGAGCTCTCCCTGGAGCCTTCTCTGCTCCAGGTGAGCACCCCCAGCTCTCCCAGCCTGGCTCCAGAGCAGAGGGGCTCCAGCCCTGGGAGCATCTCCAAGGCCTCCTCTGGATTCACTCCAGCAGCTCCAGGTCCTTCTGCTGTCACTATCAAGCAGAGTGAATCCCCTTGTCTGTGCTCCTGGAAAGGGGTTTTTGCTGTTTTGGGGTTTGAAAACACGAACATAATCTGTGTGTTGTGACTGATGTCAAGAACAGAAATGCAAGTGCCAGCACAGTAAATGCCAGCCAAAATATACTTGATGAATGCCAGGGGAAAGGTATTTGGCCATGGCTTGATTTAGCTGCTCTGTGTATGCTACAGCATAATATGTTTGTTGTAAATATCAGTTTAGTTTAATTAGTATGTGATGAAGCCCAGACAGAGCAGATTGCCCGGGGAAGCTGTGGCTGCCCCTAGATCCCTGGAAGTGTCCAAGGCCAGGTTGGAGGGGCTTGGAGCAGCCTGGGATAATGGAAGGTGTCCCTGCCCATGGCAGGGGTAGAAAGAGATGATTTTTTAAGTCTGTTCCAATCCAAAACATTCCATGATTTTATCCCTTTTGTGGTCAAAGCTGCTGAGACTTGGCTTTGGTGGGAGCAGGGTGAAGTTCCTTCATGTCCCTGTTCAAGTTCCCTTTTGGAATTGTAGTGAGAGACACATAATTCAGGTGCTTGTAGAAAGGTGTCCCTGTAAGAAATATGAGTTGGGATTTCACTGAACGCTGATTTTTTTAGGGGACATATATGCCAGAAAGCAGAATTTTAATGGTCCTGGTAGAAGGACCAGGCTCACACAGAGCTTATGCTTGAACATATTTGAAGAATAAATTGGACTGGAGGTCAAAGTTTTAAAAATAAAGTCTAGCAGGCCAAGTTTTTATTTCATTTTGATCATTGGTGGAGATAAAAGTACAGTTAGATTTTATCTGAGTGACACCAAAAGCAGCCTTTGCGTGTGGTTGCAGCCTCTTCCCTCTTTTGTAGGATGAGATAAGGGGACATATAAACACACTTCCCCCGCAAACCCTTTAAGCCTTTGGGATTAATGGCTCTGGCTTCCTGAGCATTTGTTCTTTTCAGCTCTTAATTAAGGTCGTCCTTAGAACCCTGGTGAACTTGTGGCCAGGGAAGTCACAAGAAGTAGGATGAGAGTTGGGATGATGGAATTGCACAGCTCACCCGTGTGTAAAGGCCTGACACAGGATACTGGGAATCCAACACCCTTCAGCCTTCAGGAACAACTCCTTATCTCTCCTGTCCTGTTCCCCTTGCCCTTGGGGCAGAGGAAGTGCATATTTGAGTATTAATGCACATCATGCTTATTAATGAGAAAGGTATTGGATAGGGGGGAATGTCAGGGCCGTTTAACCTGTGGATATTGACTGCCAGCTCCATAGGGAGAAAAGGGGAACTGGGGGCCGGGATGAATTGATAACGGGTGTTTTATCCTCAGACTCTTTGAGTGGAGTGTCTGTCAGTCTGGGTCTGCTGCCTGGCTGTGAGGGAGATGCTCCTGGCAGGAGTAGGTCGGGTGTTTGGGATAACAAGCAAACATCCTGCTGAAGAGCCCCAAGGAGTGGATTTCTCACTGCTTTGTGCTCGGTGTGGCTGTGGTGTGCAAACAAACACTCAGGATGTGGAGACAGGGTTGATTTATCTTTAACAGGAAAAAGCCCCCTCCACACCCACGAGCCCTGCTGTTGACCTTTAGCACCAAACATCATCCTGTATTAACTCTTGCTTTGTTTTTGGGGTCCTGGCTGGGTTTATTTTTGGTTGGTTGGGGTTTGTTGTTTTGAAATGTTTATTTTGTTTGATGTGTCTAAGGCCTTAAAGAAGCCAGAGCACCTGATAGTGCCAAACTGCTGGTGTACAAAGCAGCAGCCTTGTCCCAAGGTGTGGGGCAAACAGCAAACTCTTCTGATGGAAAAATCAGTGGGACACCAATCAGTGTCCCATTACAGTATTTGGTGAGGAAACAATCTGTAACAGAGGCCTTCGGGTTGAAATTTTGGGTTTGGAAGAGATAGAAGCAAATTGGAATTTTGAGGCGGTGACTTTTTTATCCAGAGGTTTTTAACACACCTGGGTGATGAGACTTCTGGGAGGACAGAACAAGGGAATAGGAGTGGCACTTCCCAAGCTGGAAGTGCTGTAGCTGGATGTGGGATGCAGTCATGTGGGAATGATACCCTGCCCTGTGAAAAATGTCCTTATTGTTGAGGGGGGGCTTTGAAAAGGGCGTCTCGTTTCTGTTTTTCTCTTCTCTGGAAAGGTTCACTCTTCCAGGCTGAAAAGGCACCTCAGTGGTATTGAACTCTTGCTTTGACCTGAGTGTGTGATTGCACATGCCCTGGATGGAATTGCCATTCCAGAGTGTTCTCCCTGGAGAGGTGCTGCGTGTCCAGCTCTGCAGAGCCACCTCAGGGAAGGTTCATGTGTTTCTCCAAGGATCTAAAGGTGAACCAGGGCCTTGAACCAGAAAGGAGAGAAGGCTGGGCACACCCTGCAGCCCTGGGAAGCACACATGATGAGCAGAGTGAGATTTTATCCATTCAGATTAGATGAGAACTCCAAGAGCTGCTTGGACCATGAGTGGCACGGAGTGAAGACCCTTCACCATATCCTGGTGGACCTCCAGGGGTTTGGGATCCCACTTGTGCTCCTTTTAGAGCTACAGTGCGTGCACAAGGAATGTGTGTGATCCCTGAGAGCTGTCCCAGCAGATGCAGCCATGTGTCAGGGGGTTTGCAGGGAACGGGAGTGGGTTGGGAGTGCCCGGGATCAGCTCAGCCAGGCAGAGCATCACCGATTGCAAAACTGCTGCGAGGGCAAAGGACAACCACGTGTCCAAACACAGCAGCACGAGGTGTTCCTTAACTCCCTGCTGAACCAGGAGCAGGAGTTTCCAGCCGATTTTCCAGAGGATTCTGATTTGCTGCCAGGGTTTAAAATACACCGTCGCTCTTGCAGACGTGCTCGAGCACATGATGCTGAAATTGGAAGAGTTCTGCTCAGGGAACTCAGTTCAACTTGCAAGCAAGGCTGAGCTTTTTATAGGGAGAGAAGGAGAAGAGTGGTTTCCTGCGGACGTTGCTCTGTGAGTCACAGTTACATGACACAGCATTCCTCCCGGGAAACTTAATTGCTGGAACTGATGAGCACATCGGCGCTCAGGAATCTCCCTTTGTGTTAGCAAACACACCTAAGCACTGCACCTTCTGGAAGTTATTCTGGTAATACTTCCGAGATTTTAAACTCAGCTGTTACATGTTCTTTAGTTTCTCTCAGAACCCTTTTTAGTTTCAAAAGCAGCTGTCCATTAACAGCCTTCCACATGAGAAGTTGTAATGGCTGTTAATGCTGTAACACAGATGAAACAATAATTATTATTTTTTTACACATGTAATAATGAAGTTTCACATTAGTGCAAACAAAGGTCAGAGTAGCTTTATAATGCTCCTGTAGCACATCTTTTCTGATGTGTCAGTGACCAGGACGAGTGACTTGAACGGACAGACCAAAAAAAAATGCTTTGAAGGTTTTTTGGGATACGTGAGGTGGATGTATAGATTTACATTGCTCGTGTGAAGCCGTATGAGCACATCACACAGTCACAGTCCTGGGCTGGCCCTGCTGAGGGACCTCGAGGGCTGTGTCCAGTTCTGGGCCCCCAGCCCAGGAAGGACTTGGAGGGGCTGGAGCATGTCCAGGGCAGGGAAGGGAGCTGGGGAAGGGGCTGAGCCTGGAGAAAAGGAGGCTCAGGGGGGACCTTGTGGCTCTGCACAACTCCCTGACAGGAGGGGACAGCCAGGGGGGGTCGGGCTCTGCTCCCAGGGAACAGGGACAGGACAAGGGGAAAGGGCCTCAGGCTGTGCCAGGGGAGGCTCAGCTTGGACAGCAGCAGGAATTTCTCCCTGGAAAGGGTGCTCAGGCCTTGGCAGGGGCTGCCCAGGGAGGTTTGGAGTGCCCATGGCTGGAGGTGTCCAAGGAAGGGCTGGAGGTGGCACTCAGAGCTCTGGGCTGGGGACAAGGTGGGCATTGGGCACAGCTGGGACTCCGTGGGCTGGGAGGGATTTTCCAGCCTCGGTGATCCTGGGATTCTGAGCAGTTTTTTCTTACTTGCCTGAGACTTTCGTTCCCACCCTCAGTGCTGGATTTCATCTGCTAATTACACAGTTCTTTTCTGATGGATGGGGAAAAGGGGGGCTCAACATAATCTGACTGGCTTTGATGTTTAAGCAGATTTAATCTGTCAAGGCGAGGAAGGCCCTTCCCCAGGCCTTTGGCAGGACAGTCCAAATGCGTGTGGTGCTTGGATGATTAAGACACATCAGCACTGGAGCTTGGTAGCAGCCCTTTCTCCTCAGTGCCAGCAGTCAAGCTCAAATCTGTTGTTTCTGTCACATTGCTCATGTTCTGGTGGGAAAGAAGCAGCGTGTCTGAGGCCATCTCTGTTCTTCAGGCGTTTTTGGAGCAATTATCACTCTCCTGTTAAAGCAGGATGGGGAAAGGTGGAGGTGAAACAGCAGCAGCCACTGAACTGAGAGCAGTACTCCAGATACTCAGTCCTATAGAAAGAAAATTATGTCATCAGCTCAGGCTGTCCTCTCTTTCAGCCCTTAGGCTAAATATGTCCTGGCTGGACTGTGTAGGAGAAAAAAAACCCCTCCTTTTGCACATCCTGTGGAAGAGTTCATTGTGTTTCTTTTTATTTGTTTAGGGCTTTACGGGGTGTTATGTTGTGTCTGTCTGGACACATGCAGTATTTAAATGACCATGGTTGAACAGGTGTTCCCAAAGCTCACTATTAATTACCTGTAATACTCGTCCTTCTGTCTTCTCTTCTCCCCTCTGGCCCCACCTGACTCCTGGGAAAACAGGGCTGGCTTTGTTAAGTGCCTTGAGGTCACTGAACTCACACAGGCCTGGATCATGGGGGGGAAAAAAATATCACCAAGATAAGATGTGCTGGAGTAACACAAGAGCATTTCTGTCAGATATGAAGGCATTTATTGTCAGGAGGGAGTTGCTGAGTTGGCCTCTGGCCTCACCAGGTGACTTATGCTGTCCTGAGAGGTGTGTGAGAGCCCAAAGCAGACATGACTGTCGTCAGCATAACAAGGAGTCCTTGGCCTGTGGCATCTTCTAATTAAGCTGTAGATTCCTTATATATATTCTCTGTGGGAGGGATTTACAGGATTGAATTACGTCTAAGAAATCTTTAGGTAATGAGCAGTTACCGTTTTCCCTCCAGAATCCCTCCTGGAAAGCAGGGCCAGGTGGGGCAGATCTGTTGCGTGCTACAGAACCCGGTTACTAAAAGACTGCTGGGAAAAAAGGGAGCTCACCAGTGCCTCATTCCATGCCTCCTCAGATTTTAAATAAAATGGGCTGAGTTGGACTTGGCCATGGGCCATTTTTAGGTGTCTGAACTTTGTGGAGGAGCTGATGGTGAGCACATTGTTCCACTGGATACTTGGCTGTCTCCCTATGTAAGGAACAAGCACTTGCTGGGCCATGTTGAGGGGTGTGGATCTAGTAAAAAACCCCAAAGCAGTTACTCCTTTAAAATACTTGTTTTCTGTGATGGGATGATAGGATGAGTGTGGAAGGAAGGACTTCTGTGTGCAGCTTTTGAAAATACTTTTTCCACCCTGTGCTTCTTTGACGTGGCTCTGCAGATTCCTCGGTATTCCTGGCAACAGGCTCATGGATAGAACAGGGATGGAGCTCAGAAAACTTGATGCTGCTATTTGTTACTGCTGGTGCCTGCTTTTCAATTTCCATATTATTTCATCTGTGGAGTGGAAGCAGGCTGCTTCCTACGCCTCTGACTTCACTCCTGGACAGTGTCTCTGTTGGATCCAGCAGCCAGCGGACTCGGGAGAGTCCGTGCTCTGCTGGAAGACACTGCCAGCGCTGCTCATCCCATCAGTCTTCCCAACATGTGACTCAGCCTGCTTTGTGTTGTGGTTTTGTACTGAATTACAGCAACTCCCCACTGTCCCAGGCAGCGGCCAGCTGACATCCTCTGCTCCCTCTCACCTGGGATGCTTTCCCCACCCTTTCTCGCTGGATCCACGGGCAGGAGGTCCTGCGTGCTTCCAGTCCTTGCTGTGTGCTTTGGGTAAAGGCTGGATGCCAGCCCTCGGGGGCCGCTGATGCGGCCTGGCCAGGGACTGCTGCTGGTGGAGCCAAAAAATTCGTGGAAAGCTCAGGGAATTGGTTGTTTTGCTTCATGTGGTGGAACACGACTTTCCTTTATGGTGGAGGTTTTTTTTTCCTTTGTAAGGTAGGACTTAACATCTGGTACTCATATATATTGGAGAAAGGAATCCTTCCTCCCTGCAGTGACTTATTCAGCTTTCAGAAGTGACGCTTTAATGAAAGCGTTCCATGCGTAGAGTAGGAATCACCAGGCTGAACTCGTGAAAAACCCATTTTCCCGTCTTTCCCCGGCTTGCCGGTAGAGCAGCACTGCCGGGAGCTGTTGCACCACCCGCGGCCGGGCTGGCACTCCCGGCCTCCTCCTCCTCCTCCTCCTCCTGCTGCTGCTGTTCTCCTGTCGCGGGCGCTCCGTCCCCTCCTCTCCCGGCGCTGACGCACTGGCGCGCCCCGGGAAGGCGCGGCGGGAGCGCTGTCGCTCCATCCCCTCTGGATCTCCGCTCACCTCTCCCCATTTCCCTCCGCAGGGGTTGCGAGCAGCTGGGAGAGGAGCAGCTGGGAGAGGAGCGCTGACGAAGCCCGGCCCGGGGGAAGTTGAAAGGCAACTTTGAACGCGAAGGAAGTCGGGGCTGGCGAAGGAGGCGCGCTCCGCGCTCCGGGAGCGGCCGCGCCGCCGCCGCGTCCCCGTCGTGCTGCCGGGAGCGGCGCGTCTGCCCGCAGCTGGGAGAGGAAAAGCCGCGTTATCTGCTGCTATCTACCGCCTCATTTCCAGGAGTGAGTAGCTCTCCTCTCCGGATGGTCCGTACACGTAAAGGCGTGTTTGGCTGCTGCTGGAGGGCCGGGGGCTGCGTTTGGGAAGCGACGGAGGGATTCGGATAGAGTCAGATGTACAGCACAGCTCTGGGGAGTTGGTTATCTTTCTGCTTGGGTGATTTTTTTGAAAGTGGCACTTAAGCTTGTGGTTACCTTGTTGCTGCTGCTTGGTTTTAATCTTAGTTTGTAGTTTACCTTGGGGTCTTTTTTACTAGAAACCAGCCAGGCTGCCAGCGCGTGCGACAAAGTGATCTGGCTGTGACTCCCCCTGGCTTGTCCCCCCAGATTGTGTCAGGGGTTTGTTTCCATCGGGCAGCTTCATCTCCTGCTGGGGCATGGAATCTCCTTGTGGTTTCTGGGTTTGGAGGTTTGTTTGCAGCACACCTGTGGGAGATAACCAGAGTTACACAGCGTGGCAGCAGCGTTGCCTGCGCAAACTAAAAGCCAGGGACAATCTCCTGTCCCCTTTGCCACATCAGGCAGCTCTCCCCACGCCTGACCTCCCCCTTGCCTGCTGCCAGATATCCCCAGGGCAGTTGTTTGCAGTGTTTGTATGAAAGAGCAGGAGCAAGAAGGTGTTCTAGATTTCGTGTGAGGTTGCAGAGTGGCTGTGCCATGTGCCTGTCATGGTGTCACCTCTGCCCCACAGCAGGGTGGCCCTGGGTGTGGAGGACAGCCCGTGAGTCAACAGGGAGGGCACAGAAATCCTCTCGGAGGGCTGTGGGTGCTGCAGCAGGGGGAACAGGACTTCATCCATGATCCTCTGCAGAGTCTTTCCAGGGGCTGTGATCCTATTTGTGCATTTTGGGCACAGCCGCCTTTTCTTCTCATCCTAAACCTCTTTGGAACTCAATGCTTTAATCTGGAAGCATTCTAATAGATTTAGAGTGATGAGTCAAGGGCTTTTTTTTTTTTACTTGACTTCTGGGGAAGAAACCAAACCAAACTGCCTGCAGTAGCTCATCTGTGTGTATTTTTTATACATACATTTGTGTATATGCACACACAAGTGTACACACACAGAAGAGCTACTCCAGGCGTTGGTTTTTAGGCTGTGTGTGTATAGATGGGCATACGTGTCTGTATAAAAACGTGTTTTTATAGCAGGATGGTGTGAGCAGGCTGAGAGGAGCATGAATTTCTTCCTGCTCTGTCAAGTAATACTCTGCCTACTTCATTTGCCAGTTGATTTGGTTATGCAGACAAAGGCAGGGAAACAGACCACAACAAAACCGCTCTTATCTAATCTGCTTACAGCACTGTCAGGTAAATCATTAACCCATGGGCCCTGTGCCGGTAAAAGCTGCTAAAGAGGTTTCCTGCCCCTGAAACTCCCATTTTCCAGAATGAAAGAAGTGAAATTACTTGCAGATCTTGGTTTCACACGTGGGTGTTTGCTGCTGCCGTAGTTTCTGTGCCTGTTAACAAAGTGCTGTAGTCCGATTAATGATGGGAGAGGACCTGCTCTCCCTGCGGTCTTTTTCCTAAGAAAGCAGCTCCTGCTAGGGCAGAGGGGAAACACAGCATTTACTTACTTGTAAACACTGTCATTCATTAATGAAATGTAATTTCACATGGGTTTATGGCTGATGGAGTGTTTTGCTTCGTTTCCTGGCATCCTATGATTCAAATCCGTTTGAGCTGGGAAGATTTGCTGTGGGTCTCGCTGTGCTTAATTCCACATCAGACTTCTGTTTTGGTTGACTTTTGTTTCTGTAGGCATGTAAGAGATGGGTTTCTCTGAAGCATTTAATATTTAGAGTCTGTACAGTCCTGTCTGCATTTGCTTTACACTTTGATTGATCATGTTGGCAGTGAGTCTGTTTTGTGTGAGTAACTTAAAGCATGGAAAATCTGTAGCACATGGACAACAGCAGAAGTAGCTTCATTTGTGATGTTTGGAGTCGTTGCCTGAACAAAAGAAAAAGGGTTCAAGAAGGGCTTAAGCTGTTCTAGTTGCCTGTGTCCAAGAGCATGACTCAAAACTTCCAGCTAAACTCCTCTAAGCTCCCTGAGTCGGTGTTGGAGTTGTGCCTTTCCCCCCTAAGCTGGGTCTGTTTAAAGTGCCAAACTCAGCCTGACTGTCTTCTGCCAAAGGTCTGCCTGGTCCTACCAGGCATTTTCAGGCATCTCCCGGGAGAAAATGGGTCCAAACAAGGCCTTGGAGGGCACAGCTCAGAAAGCTGGCCCTCACTTTCAGTGATATCCCATCCCAAGTGCTGTGTGCCGTTTGGCACGGCTCAGCGCCCTGCACAGCCTGTGCTCTGCATGCCCGGCTTTCCAGCTGCCTGGGAAAGCTCCAAACTGCTCCTGCTGCTCAGGAAAGTGTCCTTTTTGCTTGGTTAACTTTACAGCCTGGCTGCACATTAGCTTTTTAAAGCTGAGCTTTTTAAAGCTGCTCTCCCATGTGAGGAGAGAATTAGGGGGTTGCTGTGTGTCTGGGTTATACCTGCCACCAAGTGCCTGAGGGAGGAGGTATCCAAACCTGGAGGAGAGGGTGACTCCAGACCTTTCTTCAGGAGGTGTGTGCTGGTGGAAGGAGGTCTCTGTCCTGGGCACACCCCAGCAAGCATTCCCAGTGCTGTCAGTGATCTGCCTTGGAGAGGGCAGAGTGCTCCCTCTTCCCTGGGAGAGCCTGCTGCAGGAGCAGATCCATGCTCTGGATCCTTGCTTGAGCCTCTCTCCTTTGAGTTTTTAGGGACAAGAGGTGCTGATTGGGATCTCAGCCAGTTCAGGTGAGCCACGGTTTGGGTAACCAGGTTGCCACGCTGTGCAGAGCTGTTGTGGCCACAAGGGACAAGGGGAAGGAGCACACCTTGGAATGTCTCTGCTGCCCCTTGGGCACTCGTCTCTGGCCTGAGGATGGTTTTTGCAAGGAAAATTGCCCTGATGGAGCACTCTGTTGTCTCCAGCTGCTTTCTGCAGCTGTCTGCATGGCAAAGGAGGTGGGGGAAATGACTCTGGTTAAAAATAGAAAGGCGGATTAGGGGATGTGAGGTATGGTTTCAGCATCCAGCCTGGCTGCTCTCACAACTCGCTGCTGCCACCGAAAGGGGAAGGACTTGCTCGTGCTCCGTGCCTGCAGAAAACCAGGAAAAGACCAGGTTTCACCCAGGCACAGGAGAGGAGGGAGGGGATGCCTCTGAGGAAAGTTTGTTGAGCTCTGCTGGCACAGGTGACACGAGTCCAGGTGTGCAGGGATGGGAATTCAGGTGAAGGCTTCCATTGGAAAGTTGGGTTTAAGGTTCCAGCTGCAGCTGAGCTCATCTGGGTTAGTCTGCCCTAGTTAAGGACAAAGATTTAAGGAGATTACCCTGCTGTTTGAATCGTTGTTCTTCTCCTGTTTTATGAGGAGAGTTCTACTTGGGGATTAAAAAAAGCAAAACCAAAAAGTACGGGGGGGTGTGATTTCACTGAATGTAAATGTGTAATATGACACTCTCAGAAGAGACTTTATTTTGCAATAAGTGTGTGAAGTGTCAGGAGAAAGAGTCAACAGACAAGCCAAGGGTAAGTAGCTTGTGCTTTGGAAGCCATGGACTTTTTAAATGTTGCTTTTAGGAAGTGGTCACTGTACGGTGTTTTGTCACCAGCCTTCAGTGTTTATCACTGTTCCTTGTGGTTATCACTCATCCTTTTGATATATTTTCTGTTGCCTTTCCTAAAACAACTGAATTCCTAAAATCCAGTTAGGAAAACCATTATTTTCTTTGCTGAAAAGTTTATTTCCTGCTGCTTTTATTGTCTTTGGTTTTGGGGGGTTGAGTTTATTTTTATTTGCTTTCTTTATTTTTTTAACTCTTAATCAGCCTTTAGAGCAGTTTGAGTTCTGCTGCTCCATGGCTGAGCTTCTGTTGTTCTAGCACTCCCAGCCACTCACTGATAAACTGTGACCCACCCTGTACAGTGTTGAGAAAGAAATATCCAGGGGCATTTCAGATATCCTGGATATCCATCCTAGATAGATCCTAAAACTCAGCATGCATCCCATACCAAGCATTTCCTGCAAAAGGATGCACTGAAGGGATTACAGCAGTTATTCATCATAGCTAAAGAATGTTTATCTAACACTCAGTTCAGAAAACCTGTCCCATTTCCTGGGCAAATACTTTGAAGACAAACAGCATTTATTCTTTTCGAGAAGCAGTGAATACAAGGTGGAATGCAGTATCAAGTCAGAGTTTACCTTTACCTGGAATTGTTCTACCTTTTAAAGGAGAATTTAAGAATTGAAGTTACACTTCCACCTCTGAAAAAGAATCCTGAAGACGAGCAGGTATTTTTACTCAGTTAAGTTTCATAACACTTCAGCATGATTTCTCACAAATTACTGGGCTGCTTTTCATAACCAGGAGTAAAAATTCATATGTCAGTGATAGATATAACACTGTTACCTTGTAAATTTAAAAGATCACTTCAGCAGTCAAGCAGGTTTTTCACCAGTAAAAATATGGATGCTGTCATGCTTGATTTGTTTTTTAAAACAATAAAGCTGAACACATTTGACTCCAGTTTATTTGTATTGGAGAAGCTGCTGCTTTGGGATTGTTTGATATTAAGCATCAGGGATGAGAAGGATTTAGTTGGAACACCACCAGCAAGTGAGTTTTGGTGTAGTATTGATTTCAGTTTCCTCATCTTTCCAGATTTCTGGGTTTTTTCCATATTATTTCTAACTCCTTTGGTGTTTAGAAATTTTCTCTTTTAATCTCAGCCACCTGCTTTGCTCTGGGGACATTGGTTTGTCTGTTCTAAACCAGTCACACCCCACCTAAATCCTGGCATTGTTCAGCTCTCTCAGTGTGTTTGGATGTTGTACTGAGGTTAAAGCAACAAAGAACAAGCCCAGGCACCAGCACAGGCTGGAGAGACCTGCTGGAGCAGCTCTGTGGGGAGGGACCTGAAGGACACAGAGCTGTCCCTGAGGCAGCAGAGTGTCCTGGGGGTGCTGGGGGACACGGAGCTGTCCCTGAGGCAGCAGAGTGTCCTGGGGCCAAGGAGGCCAATGGGATCCTGGGGGCAGCAGGCAGAGCACTGGCAGCAGGGCAGGGAGGGCTGGGGGCCCTGTGGGCAGCCCTGGAGGCACCTGTGGAGTGCCGTGTCCAGCTCTGGATCCTGAGCACAGCAGGGCCAGGGAGCTCCTGGAGCGGGGCCAGCGGAGGCTGCGCAGCCCAGGAAGGGCCTGGAGCATCTGGGTGCCCAGGAAAGGCTGAGGGAGCTGGGGCTGTTCAGCCTGGAGAGGAGCCCCAGCTGAGAGGGGCCCTGAGCCCTGGGTGTCCCTGTGTGCAGGGAGGGCTCCCAGCAGGGCCCAGGCTCTGCTGCGGGGGCCCAGCAATGGCCCCAGAGCCACGGGCAGGGCCTGAGCCCAGCAATTCCCCCTGCACAGGAGGCACAACTTCTTCCCTGGGCAGTGCCCAGCCCTGAGCACATTGTGCACACAGCCTGGGGGGTCTCCTCCCTGGGGCTGTGCCACAGCTCTGTGCACACACTGCTGTGCCCTGGGCTCTGGGATGGCCCTGCTGGAGCAGGGAGGTGGCACCAGGTGCCTGCTGAGCTCCCTGCAGCCTCAGACATCCTGGGATCCTGTGATCTGACCCGGGCAAACCTTGAGAAACTTTAGTTTGTGTTACTATAGTTGCAAAGAGAGAGCTGACAGATGATTCAGGTGGTGGGGAGATCTCTAATTCTGGTGAAGTTATGAAAAGTGATATTGCAAAAGTCAAAAGAGAAATGAAAGCAACTTTCTGTTTTGTTTGCCTTGACAGATCTTGCAGCTTCCAGAAACAGAAATGCAACTGTTTGCTGGGAACAGGATTTTAGAGGAGGGAAGAAATCCTTCTGGGGAGCTGAGAGTGAACCCTCTTAGCCCAGAACAGTTTGCATCTGGTTTAATTTCTGAGCTGCTAAATTTACATCAGCACCTCTCTCCCAAACTATAAGTATTTTAAATAACAATATAACTGTTCAGCAGAGGTACTATTTGCAAACATTTTCCCCTCTGTGTGGTGGCCTGGCTTTTATCCAATGTGAAGGGAAAGGTGGGAAAATAATGGGTCTGGTAATTCTGGGTTACTTAAGCTAAGAGCACTGGGTTACTGTTTTGGATTTATCAGGGAGAAGAGTGACCCAAGCTTAGACTTTTGTTAATGTTTAATGTTGTGTAACGGTTCTGCCCAGGCATAATTGAGCCATCAGTGCAGGAGTGATCCTCTTGGAGGGGTTTATTGTCAGTGATTACAGATCCTTCTGTGGCTTTCATTTCATTGCAGCCTGAGCTCATTGATGAACAGGGTCATCATTTATTTACAGTTCTTGGGATCCTTTCACACTGATTCTCCTTTTTTTGGGCGGGGAGGAGGATAAGGAGACACCACAGAGCTATCTAAAATACTCTGCCCTCTCTTTCTAATGCTGGTTTGGCATTTCCTTGGTTTTAGCAGCCTCTTCACTTTCTCCTAATCCTGATTTTTTATCTGGATTGTGTCTGGATTGGGCTGGAAAGGGTCTGACATGTGGGGCTGGGAGGAGCCTCAAAGGATGGAGGAAAGGGGAGAAGGAAGAACAGACTCTACTGAGATGGGAAGGAAAATAAGGAAGAAAAAAGCCAAAGAGGACAAACACTCCAGCTGGTTCTTGTCTAGGTCTCAGTTTGAGATGAATGCTCCTGATCTTTCGGTGTGATTTCCCTGATTTTGTGAGATTCCTGTATAATACAGTTTGCCTCCATGCTCTGCCACGCAGAGTTTTGAAGCAGGGAGAGAGTCCTGTCTAAAAAGTACCTTTGAAAAGAGAAACAGTACCTTTGAGCAGAAGCTGCAAAGAGCAGCTGTGGCTGCCTCTGCATCCCTGGAAGTGTCTCAGGCCAGATTGGAGCAGCCTGGGATAGTGGGAAGTGTTCCTGCCCATGGCAGGGCTAGAACTGCATGAGCATTAAGGTCCCTCCCAACCCAAACTGTACTGGGATTCTGTTAAGTAATTTTATACTCAGAAATAACTTTGGGCATTAATATGACTTTCAGTTCTGTTGAACCTCTGAATAGTCAGAGGAGGAGGCATCCACAGGCTGAGTGTTGGGGCAGACTTGGCAATTTCTGGATCTTCAGTGGGGACCTGTTGAGCTTTGTAGTGCTATAAGGTAGGAAAGAGCAGGGTGAAGTCCCTCAAAGACCAGAGCACCACTGGCCTGAAGCTTTGCATGTCCTGTCCTACAGAATTCACTCTACACAGCTGAGCACAGTCTTCATCCCGAGCTCATCCATCTGGCTGCAAGGTCACCTCAAGTCCGCTTTGTAAATACAGAGTAGGAAAAAGGTAGTCCAAAAATCCTTTGGGTCACATTTGCACGGTGGAACGTGGTTTTCAGCTACCTACAGAGTTGTCATGCCTGAACTTGGAGGTTGTTGTCTGCCACCAGCTGTCTGAAAGCTGCTGTGCCTTTTAAATCAAATTGTACAAACACAAAAAAGGCAAGATGTTGTGCATTGTAAACAGCAGTGTTATTTGTCAATCAACTCTCTGAAATAAAAAATCTCAAGAAAAAGGAGATGGCAGTGATTTGAGGCAAGTTTCCTGTAAGCAGCTATTACTCTTCCCTAGAGAAATTTGCCAAAGCAGCACTTGTAACTGGTAACACTTGAAATTGTAAAGACATTTTGTTTGTGTGGCAAAACTCTGGGAAACAGATACAGCAGTAAATTTCAAAGGTGCAGTTCATGCAGTGCATGTTGTTGTGGCCCTAGGCAGTGAAATCAGACAGAAAGGACCATTTTGGTCATGCTGGCAGAATTCCCAGTGAGAGTCCCTATGGGTGGGCAAGCCCTGGCACAGGGTGCTCAGAGCAGCTGTGGCTGCCCCTGGATCCCTGGCAGTGTCCAAGGCCAGGCTGGACATTGGGGCTTGGAGCAGCCTGGGACAGTGGAAGGTGTCCCTGCCCATGGCAGGATGGGTTTTATCAATTCCAGACCATTCTGGGATTCTGTGCTGTGCCACCCCATTCCAAGTGCTGTGTTTGGTGGAGGCCCACACCACAATCATCTGATGTTTGTCTTGAGGCTTGATTCTGCCTTTCACCCATCTGGCCTGACTAAATAATACATGAACTAAAGTGGTTTCTGCTATTTTTAGGTGGTGCAGATCACAAAGGCGAATATAGATGCAACATTTCTTAATATCAAACTCCCTTGCCTGCTGACTGACCCCAAATTCTGTGCCCTCTGTTAGGGGACACAAGTCCCTGTGTCCTCAATGATTTATGCAGCATCTACAATAACAGGGCCTGTTGCTTGAGGATGTGTGTGCATTCATATTTTATGTCTCTGCCTGCCCTTCATGTTTTATTTAATGGAGAGTGTAAGGAAATTGGTTACTTGGCAAAAAGTGGCTTTTAGTGGGCGAAGGAGCTCCAGGTTTCCTGAATTTTGGGCTGGTGCTGTGTCTGCTCTGCTCTCCAGGGGCTGTTCCACTGCTTTTCAAGAGCTTTCTGAATATTGATCCTTCCTCCTTGCTCCTCCAGAAAGGAAGGAGAGCCTCCAGCCTTGCTGCTGGCAACCTGTCTCCTGCAGGTCGTGTTTGGGGAGAGCAAGAAATCCCAAAACCAGACAGGAACGTGGTCTCCTTGTGCTGTCCAAGAGCTGCTGGCTTTTCCAGGCTGAGCTCAACTGTGATCCCATTAAATCTGAATTTGCATGGTGCTGTATGTGGCATGTCTTACATTTCAGACTGATCCAGACCAGCACAAGTTTGTCTCAGGATCAGATAAATTCCAGTCCCCGCATTGTTTCATTGCTGATGTGAAATCAAACCTAGAATCAGACCCTCGTTGTGATCAGTGCTGTTGTGGTGCCACACAAGGTCAGCTGCATATTTCAGCAGGATATCTGCCACTGTACTTCTGTCCCCTCACCCACATGAAATATTTGTGAATTTAGGTTCTTTTCAGACCCAGTGAAAAGCTTTTGCAATGCCTGAGGACAGATGATAATATACTTTTAAAAGAGAATCTCATGTGTATTTATATCCTGTACTGTATCTAGTAGCCCCACCCTTACCTCTAAAAAAACCACACAAAACACAAAGACCTGCACAACCCCCAAACTCCCAACTTCTGTGACTGTTTAATATCTTTTGTTGTGAACACTCCAAAAGAGTGTAGTAGTTGATCTTGTTTCCAGAATACCACTTGTATTTTTCCCACCTCATTTCAGCAGCTCTTGTGTTGCTTGCAGGAGGAGCTCTGGCATTCCTGGAGGACTCAGAATGAATTTTCATGACTTTCCACTTTTTTTTTTTTTTAATAAACTCTTATTAAAATGCCATATTTTATCAGGTTTAGAAGGTCTTGGAGATTTATCTAGAAGTTGCATGTCAGAGCACAGCTTGAGGACAGTCCTGTAGTGCAAGTCTGATTGTGGGCGGGGTGGGTAAAGCAGCAGCTGTGGCAAGGTGGCCCTTATTTGTTTAGTACAGCTAAAATATTCTGGTTGCTGATGTGTTCAGGAAGCCCATATGCATTTCCCAGGCCTGGAGGGAGTGCTGGGAAGTCACAGAGCCTGTCACGAGGTGCCTGCATGGACTTTTTCTCTGCTTTCAAGGGCTCCTTGTCAGATTGCACAATAATCCCAGCATGGTTCTGGTTGGGAAGGGACCTTAAAGATCCTCTCAGCCCAAGCCACGGGCAGGGACACCTTTCACTATCAGTGCCAGGGCCTCCCCACCCTCACAGGGAACAATCCCTTCCCACTATCCAGTCTAAACCCCCAGAAGAATTTCTGCAGTACCAGAACATCTCACCTCGCCCCTCCTGCTCGGAGGAGCCCTTGCCCATCAGAGGCAGCAGCAGAATTGTCATTCCCCTTTTTTGTTTGCTTATTCACAAGCAGCAGGGATATTGGATCCTGCTGGACATCCCATGGGAATGTGTCTCCTGAGTATTTACCTGTGGGAAGGGCTTATTCCCAGCAAGCTCTTGGGTGGCTGTGCTGCAGGGAGATGGAAAGGAGCATCACGCTCTCCTGCATAGCTGCTGCTTCATTTTCTACTTGGCCATTCCCCTTTTATGTTCAGCCTCAGCAGCTTTTCCCAGTACTGTTGCAATATCCCATCCTTCCCCAGCAGTCACAGAGCCACGGCTCCGTGACCATGGATCCCCTGATGCATTTGGGAGAGGAGATAGGTCAGAGTGGGGCTATTTTCAGGCAGCACCTCATTGGCATCCCTGCCTTGCTGTCCTTAATACCTTGCTAATCTGAGCTTCACCCACCTGCTTGCAGAGAGCTACGGCGTGCATGTGACTGCAGATTGAAATCTTTCCTCCTCTCCCTCCCTCTCATCTGTTCACACTTAACAACAACAAATAATTCAAGATCCTTGAGCCAGATTCCTCTGGAGCTGGTTGATCATGCGATACTTTGCCGCAGAAGGGACAGAGGTTGATTTGTTTGGGTTCCCCTTTGTGGAAGAAGAGCAGAGCCCCTGGGTTCCTGCAGTCCTGGCTGCTGTCAGATTCAGGGCTGGTCCTTGTTGCACATTAACTCTTTGTGTAACAGCAGCTGTGAAACCCAGGCTTGTTTTTGCAGCGATCCTTCCGAAGTGACGGGTGTCCCTTCATTGATTAAATGGTTAATTCCTGTGTCTACTTCCCAGGACAGAATGCTGACTTTTATTAATTGTTTTGCCAAGGGTGGACGTGGCTTTTGAGTGTCTAAACCAGCAGAGATTATCTGAGCTGTGTTTGCTGGGAGCAGCGTGTGGCAGGTGCCCTGCGGGGAGCTGCACTTGTGATTGCTGGGCTGGATCGAGGGAATGGCACCAGTTAACCCCTCCTGCCTAATGCACAGCCTCGTGAGAGGAAACACATCTGCATGAGGGCATCTTTCCAGTCTCTGGTGTAAATTTTGGATTGCCTTCTTTTAGTTAAAAGAAAATGTTTAGACTGTTAAGGAAAGTTTGCTTGAGGCTGTGTCCTGGACACCCCTGCATCCCTTCTGTGGCAGGAGGAGAGGGATCATGTGCTCACCCATTCAGAAGGCATCTGACTGAAGTGTTTTTAGTTTAGTTTTTAGTTATTTCTGGCTGTGAAGGGAGGACAAAGCCCTGGCTGAACTTTGCACTCCATTTTGGGTTGCTTTGCAATGGTGTTATGGGCTGTGGGTGAGTGGTGGATGACAGTGTTCCCCAGGTGGGGGAGTTTGGAAGGTGGAAGGTAAATTCAAGCTGACAGAGAGTAGGGTTAGATTGGGTATCAGGAAAAAAAAATCTTCCCTGTGAGGATGGGGAGGCCCCAGAGAAGCTGTGGCTTCCCCATCGCTGGCAGTGTCCAAGGCCAAGTTGGATGGGGCTTGGAGCACCCAGGGACAGTGGAAGGTGCCCCTGCTCTTGGCAGGGGGTGACACTGGATGGGCTTTAAGGTCCCTTCCAACCCAACCCATTCTGGGATTCTATTTTCAAAAGCAGCCTGATTTCCATGGCAGGAACACAAGCTGGTTGCACTTACCCGGTACCTCCGGCTGCGATTCCCTTGTTTGGCTGGAATTACGGGTTACTTTTGGAACTGATGTAATTGATGTGTTCATATCCTACCAGTTCAGCCTGTGGATCTGTTACCCAGCCATCCAGTCTTTCCTCTTCAGAGTGCCAGGTACTGGAGTGACTGCCTGCAGAAGAAAGGATAGCTGAGAGCCACTGTTCCAGAGATATTCCTCTGTAACCAGGTGGCTGATGGACAACTCATAAAGGTGTTAGGACATGACACAGGCACGTCCCTGTGCCTCGAGTGTGCCACTAGGAAAGGAAATTAGAAGCAATTGGATGTGTCTGCAGGAGGAACTTACTTCTGAGGCTTTCAGGTGGTTATTGAAATACTCATAATTTCCAGAACAGTTAGATGGTGAGATCTAAGTTTTTTATCATCTCTTATTTCTCCTTCTTTGTGAACCTACTTGATCATAACCTTTGAGCTGAGGGGAATATGTAAAACGTATTTTACACCCTTTGAACACATTGTAATGACTTCAAGTGACTCTGCTTGTGGTCTGGGCAGTTGTTTGACGTGTACCTGGTGGTACACACTGTCACCATTGCTGTCAGTGTGGAAGGAGGCGTGTTTTCAGTGTTGTTTTGTGCTTTTTGATTATCTGTCAGTTAAAATGGTAAGGAATGCTTCATGTTTCAGGGAGGATGTTTGTGCATTCCTGTTCTTCGGGTTCAGTGCCCACTTGTCAGCAGCAAGATTTAAGCAGGATTTGCTGGTGTCAGAGATCATCCATGGGAGCTCCACATCTGACATGGATTGGGAGCAGCTGAGTAGGAACACTTGATGGAACAAGTAGGAATAGTCTGACACACAGATAAAGCTACTTTGCAACACTGGGCAAAGAATGGCTTGGGTTTCTGGGGACCAAAGTCTCAAATTTGGGGCTTGTTGAATCAAAAGTGTCGCATCCAGTGCCCAAAACTCTGGGCAACGATGATGAAACTGCCTGTAAAAGGCAAAAGCCAGAGACCCTTGGAGCAGTGACCAGAGCTGCTGTGAATTGTTTGGCACCCTTGTGGCTCTTGAAGAAGGAGGTGCTGGATGGCTGGACTGGGAAGGGGAGGATTTGTGTCCCCAGGCACACTGGGTTTGCTGGAGCCAAGGCCAGTGGTGGCAGAGCTCCACTGCAAACAGGAATTTGGCGTCCTGTGATGGAGAGCAAAGAAAGGTTCTGGGCTTTGGCAAATAAACTGAGAAGGTTTTTCCTGCTTGTAGCATAACCACAAAAAGGAATATGCCAGGACAGTTCATGTGCAATGTCAGGAGGTCTGGCTCTAGTCAGACACATCCCCACCATGCAGACTGTACGCCCATAACTTGTTGACAAATCAAGATGGTTTGGGATTTTTCCTTTTTCTTCCCTTCCCTTTTCTGTGATTCTGAATTTTCTAGACCAACTATGCAATAAGAGCCTTCCTCTCCTTTCTGCAGATACATGCCTTGAAGAGACTTATTTGATTTTTGGTGCAACTCTGAGCAGGTATTGCTGGAAAAAGCAGGACTTCAAAAATTCAGACTATTTATACTAGAAGTAATCTTGAATATGTGTGGTGTTTTGTCTTTCAGACCAAGGAACAGTTAGTGTTACATGAAACTAAATTAATAAAGGCAAAGCCAGGGATTGTTTTGTTTTCCAAGAGGAATGGCATTGAAAATGAATAATGTTGATGGTGTATCTTTTGGGTGGGTTTATGAAAAGTAACAGCTGAAGTGCAGAGAATGACATTGTGCATGAAGATCTATAGATATTCACATTTCAACTCTGGAGGTTTGGAGTCTTTTTGATGTGGGTCTCATCTGTTGGGACTTCAAAAGTAGGATGTTTAAAATAAAATATTTATATTGCTAATGAAATATGGAAATATTATTCTAGGCTGGGAATCCTAGCATGTAAACTTAGTTTTCTTTTGCTTTAGTTACAACCCTGGCAAAGGCAGCTGGGAGGGAGCAACTGTTGTGGTCTGGCTACTGTCTCATACATGGCCAGTAACAAACCCTAATATTAAAAAAATATGTCAAGTAACTGATTTAAGTCTTCAGTGAGGATCTGTTTTCTCTGTGATTTCTGCCAGGTTTCCTTTTCCTAATCTGCATGGCTGGTTTGGCAAATTATGCTGGAGTCTGCATTTCAGAGGCACGTTACCATCAGTCACAAGACTGCGCTCAGTTTCCTTGGGCACAACTTCCCTTTCTGTTCCCATGATTTTTTAAATTTCAAATTCATGCTGCCACTTGGATTCCCAGAGGTTTCCAACAAATCTGACTTTCTAATAATAAGTGGCTTTTAGGTAGTCACTGGAGGTTAAAAAAACCTCACAAAACCCCCAAACACCTGCAGTAACTGAGTTAAAATATGGAGCATGTCACAAACGTTTAGTCTCTGCTTATTTTCCTGCTTCCATCCTTCTGCCCTGCCTTGTAAGGAAAAAAGAACCCACCCTTTTCCTGCCTTTTCAGTGTTTCATCTGTTTTTCCTTTGAAGGTGTTTTGTTGGTGGTGTATCAGTCTGGGGAGGTTTGGGTGGTCTCAGGAGGACGGCGAGCATCGCTCTGCACTCCTCAGTACCGGATTGTCTGCGGGGTTGCACGAGGACACGGGGCTCTATTTCCAGCCCTGCCCTGTCCGTGCCTGACCCAGATCCAGAGGCATCACAGGGATGTGTGTTCAGCTGTGCTGGGGACGGCAGCCACAGCTTGCTGCTGCCTGAGCACAGAGCCCACAGGCGCTCAGGGCTGCTCCTGTCCACATCCCACGGGGACAAGCTTTGAGCGCAGCGTGGTGCCCGAGGAGCCTGGGTTGGTTTGGGGGGTGCTGGGTGGGTTGGTTCTGCTGTAGGAAGCTGCTGAAACACTGAAGATCCTGGTGTCTGAGCGGATTATTCATAAAATCACAGAATGGTTTGGGTTGGAAGGATCTTAAAGCTCATCTTGTTTCACCTCCTGCCATGGGCAGGGACCTTCTACAGGTGCGCCCAGTCCAGCCTGGCCTTGGACTCCCAGGGATCCAGGAGCAGCCACAGCTTCTCTGGGCACCTTGTTCCAGGGCCTCCCCACCCTCACAGGGGAGAATGTTTTCCTAATATCCAGTCTAAACTCGCTTTTAAAGATTTGTGATGTTCTGTTAATATTTTCACACCCCCCTTCTGTATTTGGGGTGGGGAGCATGGATTTCCTATTGCAGCTGTTCAAAAATAAGCCAATATTGGTCCCACTTCCATTGCAGATGTTGATTTACTTTTAGGATTGGGACATTAGGATTGTGGAATGGAGCACAAAATGGGATGGGTGCTTGGGTTACCCCTGGAATGGGCAGAAAGGCTCTGGGCCTGATGTCTGGCTCTGCCTCTCTGACTTGGGGCGACTTCCAAGCCTGAAATAATTGCAACTTAAACCTGCCCTGCCCTCCTCCCCATCCATCCTTTCCATCCCCAGGTCATTGGAAGCAGGATTTCCATCCTAGGAGAATAAAAGCTCTGCTTAGCAGCTGCTCCTGGAGTGAGACTGCTGGTCAGGTGAGGCCCTCCTGAGTGTTTGCCGGTTTTCATAACTACTGCCAAGCACCAGGAGGATGGGAGAGGAAGAAAGCTGAGGTGTAGAGCTGTAAATCACAGAATTAGAGAGTTTTTTGCATTGGAAAGGGCCTTAAAGACCATCCAGTTTCAACTTCTGTCATGAGTAGGGACACCTTCCACTAAGACCAAGGTGCTCCAAGCTCTGTTGGAGTCTCATGGAAGGAAATACACCCTGGCGGTGTTCCCATCTGGAGGTGGGACCTGTTTGGTTATCCAAATGTGCTGCAAGTACTTTGGGTTTTAAATCCACCATGCTCAACTCTGGGCTTGTGTTCTGGGCTTTTACACTCATGAATGGATTTTCATGTCTGGGGTGGTTTTTGTTTTTTTTTTAATTCAATTAGGATAGGAAATATATGGTGATGGCTTCTTTTTCTTCTTGGTATCTAGTAATTTAGAAAAAAAACAGGCTGCTCAGGGATCTTTGTAGNGGGTTTTAAATCCACCATGCTCAACTCTGGGCTTTTACAGTGTTCTGGGCTTTTACAGCCATGAATGGATTTTCATGTCTGGGGTGGTTTTTGTTTTTTTTTTAATTCAATTAGGATAGGAAATATATGGTGATGGCTTCTTTTTCTTCTTGGTATCTAGTAATTTAGAAAAAAAACAGGCTGCTCAGGGATCTTTGTAGTATTCAGGCAGGGCTTTTTCTCCCTCTGAAGATGTGTAAGTAGCTGTGCAGGGGATGTGGGCGTTGCTTTGCATTTTCATCCCAGCCTCTCTTTTCATAGTAGTAGCTCCACTTGCTCTGATTCTTGTCCACAGGCCAATGTTTTCCATCTGGGGCTGACCTTGGAAACCTATCTTGGAGCTCTGTGCAACTTGTGAGCCCACCTGTGCCTCATTGTTACACTTAGAGCTATTTTATATTTGCATATATTTGCATTTCCAGCACAAAGCCAGCTTTACTGGCCAGTTTCACACTGCTGGCAGTTTCTTGCTTGTTAGTGGTGCAGAAGGGGTGATGCTGGTTTGGAGGGAGGGAAACAGTGCTTGAGAGCTTGTTAGGGCTATCCAGCACATAATTTGTGGCAGGCAGCTCCCTTTCCTCACAGATTGGTGTGCAGAGGTGCTTGTCAAGTACAGGATGTCCAGTTATTGAGGTGTCAGAGTGTTATTGTTGGCCATGATGGAGTGCCTGGAGAGGAGGTGACTGTAGCAGTGACTCAGGCCCTGCTGCTGTGGACAGTTTGTTTTGTGCTCTAAAGCACAGGACAGGAGCTCCCAGCTTTTATCCGGGGCACTCAGTCTCTGTGTAACTCCTGCTCATCAGTGGGGCTGGTGAATTCACTGGTGGGCTGGGTTATAAAGCATGAAATCTTCAATCCTTGCAGCAGCCAGGTTTCTCCTGCTTATTTGTGAGCACACATTATCAGTGTGAACTTCAGAGTTTGTTTTCCAAGGGCCAAAACACCGTTACTGTGTCTTCAGCTGTGCTTAGGAACCTCTCTCATTTAGACTCTCATTTTGCACTGAGGGTCGCATCCTCTCAACTTTTCTGGGCTGTCTGGGAAGGATGCTGAGGGTTGCAAGTGGAACACACCCACTGCCTCTGAAAGGATTTCCTGGCTTCTGGTGACGAGTTGCTGAAATAGCTTGTTATTTGACTGATTTCTATAGTGACTGTTGCCCTGGCAGCAGAGCTTAGAGGGTAAAAGCACAAACATGAGCAGGGCGCAATTTGATGTTGGAAGGCTTAGGCTTGCTTTGCTTTGGTTGGGTTTCAGAGTGCTTTAGGAGGAGTTTTGAGATGAACAAACACAGGAGGTGGTTTTTTGCTGGTTTAGGTGGTTATGGTTTTGTCTTGTCAGTGTTAATTGTGAGACTTAACAGTTTCTGCTTGCAAGGGAAGCCCAGACCTGGGCTTTGTCCTCAGCACGGGAAAGTTGTGGAGCTGTCAGAGCAGGTCCAGAGGAGGCTTTGGAGATGCTCCCACTGCTGGAGCCCCTCTGCTCTGGAGCCAGGCTGGGAGAGCTGGGGCTGCTCACCTGGAACAGAGAAGGCTCCAGGGAGAGCTCAGAGCCCCTGGAAGGGCCTAAAGGGGCTCCTGGAGAGCTGGAGAGGGACTGGGGACAAGGGGTGGAGGGACAGGACACAGGGAATGGCTTCCCACTGCCAGAGGGCAGGGCTGGGTGGGATATTGGGCAGGAATTGTTCCCTGGCAGGGTGGGCAGGCCCTGGCACAGGGTGCCCAGAGCAGCTGTGGCTGCCCCTGGATCCCTGGAAGAGTCCAAGGCCAGGCTGGACTTTGGGGCTTGGAGCAGCCTGGGATAGTGAAAGGTGTCCCTGCCCATGGCAGGGGGGCACTGGATGGACTTTAAGATCCCTCCCAAGCCAGATCATTCCATGATTCTAAGTGTGGAGCTGATGATTTCATGGCTGATTATCTTGTTTTTTAACCAAGAAGATTGGTGCTCCCACCTTTGCTGCTTGTGCCCAGCTGCAGGCAGGAGAGCAGGTCTTGATAGTCAGGGTTCTAACTGTGCACCCCAAACACTTGTTTAACTCTGGTGTGGCTGTGGCCAAGGTGCAGATGGAAGTGGTGGTGGGAATTACTCCCCATGTTTTGAGTTAGCATTTCAGTGTTTGCTGGGAACTGGGAAAAAGGTCCTGTAAACACGAGGAGGTGCAACCTGGAGACCTTGATGAGGTTGTTTCATCTTACTCACTCCTGTGTGGTATTTTGAGGTATAGGTATTCCACAGCATCATTATCATGGTGCAGTTGGTATTGTTATGATAATCACATTGTTATTTATAATTCCTTGTCGGGTTCAGGCTCCTTAAAGAAGCAGCTCTGCTGCAGATGGAGGGAATTCTTAGTCACCCAGGCTAAAGAACGTGTGTCAGAGTTGGGGAGGATTGTGTGTGCCCCATCCTCATGGGACCACGCTGAAACTGGGCATGTGGCCTGGCTGCAGCTGCCACTGGTCCCCACCTTCTGCCTTCAGCTTGTGTGGAGAGGGGAAGACCTTTTGTGGAAGGGAGGGGGTGAGTGAGAGCTGTGAGTCCCCCATGGTTTCTGCAAACTGCACCCCATCAAGCTTTCATGGATGCACCATAGGGAATGAAGAATTTTTAATGTGACAAGCTGGAAGGTGTGGGTAAAGAAGCTTTTTTGCCTATTCCTCCCCCATTAGACAGGCTGTGAAAACAGGCCTGAATAATAAGTGGTGTTAAAAATTTTAGTTGGTTTTCCTCATTTTAACTCTCAGTGAAAACAACTCATTTCCATGGCCTGTGTCCTTGGCAGAGGATTACCTTTCCTCCTGTGTCATTTACTCTGCTTTTACAGAAGGTGCTTGATAGTGATTTACACTGGTGGTGTGAGAGCAGCGGGCTGGGATTGCACATTTTGGAACTGCAGTTTCCAGCAATATTGCGAGGCACACATTTGTTGGTTTTTGTCAGGCTGCCAGGCCAGGTATCCTGGGGGTCACACCAGCATTTTGGGACTCTTGTGCCAGCATCCGAGTGCTATTTGCAGCTGGCAACAGATTTTTCCATCTGGAGCTCGTCTTAGAACCTGCTGGCAGCTTTGCATGGAATGTGATCAGGGAATGGTTTAGGTCGGAAAAGCCCTCTGAGCTCATTGAGTCCAGTCATTCCCTCAGCACTCCCAAGGCCACCGCCAGCCCATGTCCCCAAGTGCCACATCTACAAATGTTTTAAATCCCTCCAGGCAGGGATGGTGACTCTGCCACTGCCCTGGGCAGCCTATTGCAGGGCTGGACAACCTTTTCCGTGGAGAAATTTTTCCCAGTATCCAATCTAAACCTTCCCTGACAGTGGAGATGTGGTTTGGAGGCTGGCTACGGGCTCCTGAACTGTGTCCCTGGGATTCCAAATCCTTAAAAATGTTGCCGGGGTGGACAGGAAGCTGCTCTGTCAGGTTCAGGGATTTGGGAAGCTGGGATTCAGGCACTCCAGCATTGAAAGCTGAAAAGGTTTAATTAATATTGCCCCACCTCGTGGTGCCCACGGAGAGCTCGTGGAGCCCCAAAGCCAGGCTGGATTGTAGGACAGGACTGGGAGAGGCAGCGCTGTGGCTGTGAGACAGCACGGGGAGCTGGGCCCTGCTGCAGGCCCAGAGCTGGGGTGGGGGGAGCAGCTTTAAAAATAAATAACTTTGGCTTTATCAACACTGTGAGGCACCATCCTGGGAAGCAACAAGACGTCTGTTAGGATTGTCTGGTGGGAATCTGTGCTGCCAGAGCCGGGATTTGAAATGAGCACACAGAGACGGGCGGGTGGAGCTGAGCTGCTGCTCAGTCCCGGCCTTGTAGGAGCTTCTAATGTGGGTTACCATGCATAATTCAGGCTACCCTTTTTCCATGTTCAGAGCTCTGTAACTAAATACTGATTTGCTAAACATAACTTGAATAATGAAGCAATCTGTGGCTTGAAAGCCTTCCTCAGTATTGAAAGAAAAGGAAGCAAATAGAGCTGTATCCTCACTTGTGTTTTAAAACAACACAGATATGCACAAAGTTGAAGATCATCCCGGCTTGCTCCGTGGATTTAAATACATGCACATTCCTGGTGTGGCCAGTAAGTGAGAGGTGGCCTGTCCAAAGTACTGCCAGTCCTTCCAGCCAGTGCTTTTTCTTTTCTCTGCCATCACAGTTCATTCCATGGAAAAACAAATTAAAAACTGCACCTTGTGTTTTTCACTGAGCTTAGAGGTAACAGGTCAAAACATGAATTGCTGTGCAGTGTGGTCGTGTTTGCATAGAAGTAAAGCTCTGTATCTGTTCTGAGCCACTTCAGCTCAAATCATGCCAGGAGGGTAAATTATTTTGGTTATCCTCAGTCACAACTTTATTCTCTTTGATGAAACACAAACACTTGGGAGCCTGTAAAGAGGCTAAAAATATTCTTCCAGCTGATAAAGGCTTGATTTGACTTTTGAGAATATTAAGTGTTTTTTTTCTCTGTTCTGTTACCTTCACACTTCATGTTTATGATGCTGCAACAGAGCACGTGGTTTGTGGGATGGTGGGGCTTCCACTGCTTCCCTTTCCTCGCTCTGGGGAGGAGCAGTTTTGGTTGGTTGGTTGATTAAACACCTCAGACCTGAGGATTTGCTGGTGGTGGTCATCGCTGCCTGGTTTGCTGCTCGTGTCAAAAATTCAGGAAGAGATTCCAAGCAAGTAGCTTCTGTGTCCTTGTGACTTTTGTACTGGAAGCGATCAGCTTTTCTAAGCTATTTCTCCAATTCATTGAGTATACAAGTTTCTTACCTAGTTCCTCTTTTTTTAAAAAAATTAAATTTTCTTCCGGTTCCCTTTTTTCAGCTGGTAGAAAACATTTCTTTGAATTGGAGCACTACACCCTGGAAACAGTCAAATTTGCCTCACAGAGCTGCTAAATACTTGCAAACCTAAATGCTTTGGTTTATTTTCAGGCTAATCTGCTTGGTTATTGATTTTCCTGCTGCTCTTTTGGCCCGGAGAGTAGATCCTTGTTTATCTACATTAATTTTTTAGTGTTGATGACTGTATGTGGCACCTGGAGGAGTTCTAGGGTGGGTTGAACAGGGCTTGGAAGCAAGCTGGTCTAGTGGAAGGTGTCGTTGCCCATGGTAGAGAGTGGAGTGGGATGAGCTTTAAGGTCCTTTCCAACCCAAACCAGTCTGGGATTGTGTGATTTTACGATTTTTGCCTTGCAGAATGAAAAACAGGTTCCGTATTCAATCACTGGTGCCACACATTGCATTAAGATATCAGTCCGTAAGGGGTAGAAAAGGTTTCTACCACAAATAATACCAAGCATTTGCTCTGTAGCTCCTTAAATCCATGAGTATGATGATTGTAAGAGGAGTTTGGGTGCTGCTCGTGGACTAGAGCATTGAAATGGAAAATGTAACAAATATAGAGCAGGAAGGAGGCTTCCCACAGCTGCAAAGTGCTTTTAAATCTTTTAAGAAATCAGCAGCAAGCTTGGGAAGGACAGTGCTGTGCTTACAAGGCTGGAGCTCAAATCTGCTGCTCCTTCCCCTCCAGAGTCTGTTGTCCATCCTGAGCACAGCTGGTTTTGTGCAGGAATTTTGGCTTTGGCCATGAACCGCAGGCTAAATGCTGTCCTAATGCCTGGATTTATGTTCTTCTCCCCCTCCCCAGGAAGAAGGATGCCAACACGAAGATGAAGTAGAGCGTTTCCTATGCTGGCCGCGGCGCCCACACGCTGGTGCCAGCTGGGTAGGGACGGGCTCTGGCCAAACCCATTCCCGGGACGAGATGAAGCCAAGGAGGAGCTTCCCGGCGCGCCGGAGCCGCAGTGACCGCTGCCCCCTTTAAAGCCCATGTGCCACCGTCCCTGGCGAGATGAAAGAAGTGGTGCTGTGGTCACCCGAGGAGGTGACCAGCTGGCTGACGGACAATGCCGTGCCGGAGTACTGTGAGCCCCTGAGGAGCTTCACCGGGCGGGACCTCATCAACCTGACGGAGGAGGATTTCAAGAAATCCCCTCTGTCGCGGGTGTCTTCCGACAGCGGCCAGCGGCTGTTGAACATGATCGAGGGGCTGAAGATGGCTCACCACATGGAGGCTCACAAGAACGGCCACACCAACGGGCACGTGCGCGCCGGCGACGCCGCGCGCCAGAACGGCTTCGGCGCCGCGCTCAAGCTCAACGGGGTCCCCAATGGGTTCAAGAAGGAGATGATCAAGATCCCCATGCCGGAGCCGGAGCGCTCGCAGTATCCCATGGAGTGGGGCAAGACTTTCCTGGCTTTTATTTATGCACTTTTTTGTTTCGTCTTCACCACGGTGACTATCTCGGTGGTTCATGAACGAGTGCCTCCCAAGGAGGTGCAGCCTCCCCTCCCAGATGCATTTTTTGATCGCTTTGATCGGGTGCAATGGGCTTTTTCTATTTGTGAAATCAACGGCATGATCCTTGTAGGACTGTGGTTTGTTCAGTGGCTGCTCTTAAAGTACAAGTAAGTAAAACCTTTTCAAAACTCGAGTGCTTCTGACAGCTTTTGGAGGGCAGATGCTGGTTTGCACCCAAACAAAATGAAGCTTCTTGTGATCTACTTATCTCAGTTTCCAAAGCTGAGGTAGGTGGCACGCAGTGTGAGCTGCTTGTGCAGAAGGCAGAGGTCCAAATGTTCCCTGAGAAACTGAGCAACACCCGTACTCGTGTTTGCCTGCATGAAACCTTTTTCATGGGTGAAAAGGCATGGAGTGGATGAAATGATGTTCTGAACTCACTGTTTGTTCAGAGGGAGCACAACTCATGCTCTTGTGAGGGCAGCTGTGAACCAGGATCCAAGGGAAGGGCTGGAGCTGTGCCAGGAGGGTTTATGTTGGAGATCAGGGAGAAGTTCTTTCCCAAAGGGTGCTGGCACTGCCCAGGCTCCCCAGGGAATGGGCACGGCCCTGAGGCTGCCAGAGCTCCACACAGGGTGGGATTGTTGGGGTGTCTCTGCAGGACTGGAGCCGGATCAGTGATCCTTGTGGGTCCCTTCCAGCTCAGGATATTCCATGATTTTAAACCCAAGGGAAACAGCTAGAGGAAGTGGTGTGGGATTGCCCTCAAGAAAGAGGTGTCTGGTTAATCGGGCCATACCAGGCATCAAACACCCTGTGGTGGAGCTGAGCAGAGCCTGTAGGTGAAGGACAGCAGAATCCTTGGAGAGTTTGAAGCAGTGAGATGTGGGTTGAGTTCATGGCAACATACATACATTGATGTCACTGGCAGATGTGAAGGTTCCCCCCTACCGTGTCCCCATTTGCTTTTGGGGTGCTTGTTTTTATTTGTGTTATAGAATCACAGAATGTTTGGGGCTGGAAGGGACCCTGGAGATCATCCCATCCCAACTCCCTGCCATGGGAAGTCCCCTTTGGAAGGGCCTTTTCTGGTGTTAGGGGAAGATGCCAGGGAGTCCCAGAGCTCTGTCAGTGTATGCACTGATCATGGAATGTTTTGAAGACCAAAATCCCTCTTTTCTACCCGTGAGCAGAGGGATCAAGGTCTGAGAGGCCCAAGCTGTGGCTGAGCAGCAGAAAGAGAAGAGGAGGAGAGAGGGAAGAGCAGGAGAGGTGCTGGCAGGAACAGGAGCCCAGCGAGGTGGCTTTATGTGGAGGACCTTGTTCCTGTGGTGTTGGATGGTGCACACCAAAGGGCTGGTGACTCAGTGCTGCAGAAAGAGCTGAATCCCTTTTGTGGTGGGGTTGTCCCTCCCTTGGAAACTTAATTCAGGAATAAAGGGAAGGCATTGCGCCAGACGGGCCTTCCTCACTTCTGCTTCCTCATCCCTGGAGGTGTCCAGTGCCAGGCTGGACAGGGCTTGGAGCACCCTGGGATAGTGGAAGGCATCCCTGTCTGTGGCAGGGCTGGAACTGGAAGGGCTTGAAGGTCCCTTCCAACCCAAACCATTCTGGGATTTTATGATTCTGATGCTGTCCATGGCATGGGATTGGGCTGGTGTCTCCTGCAGGCAGGAGCAGGTCTGGCTGGGCACTCTGGAGTGTCCACAGGGAGCTCAAGGAAGCTGCTGAGGCAGATGAATTTCTCTGAGAAGCATTCCCAGATGCTGTGGGAGAAGCACAGTGCCAGGATTGGCCGTGTGCTTGGCTCACGGGGCTGGAGGAGCACTGTGCTCCCTGCTGAGGCCTGCAGAGCTGGAATGGAGTTCTCTGGGCCAGGAATGAGTGTGGAGGTTGCACGTGCTGGCTGGCTCTGAGTCTCACACTCACACAAATCCTCTGGAGAAAGGGAAATAGGAGGCTTTTTGTGTTTATTTTTCTTTATATTACAGTGCAGAGCTCTCTCAGGCTTTCCTAAGGTAAAATATGCCAAATCCAGCAAAATCAAGTGATAGTTTTAATTTAAAAAAGATTTTCAGTGCTTGGTAAAAGGCTGCCACTTCTTTGGTCTCTCAGAATATGGAGTTGCTCAGCCTTTAATCCCCAACCCTGTTTGCCTTTATGTTAAAAAGCAAGTTCATGTCTGGTTCTAAAAGCCACAAGGGTGAGATCTTCGAGGAAAAACTGCAGAGGAGAACCCCTGCCCCACTGGAATGGTGCCCTCCACACTTAAATTTCATTTCATGGAGCAAGATTAATAATTATCATTCTTAACTCGCAGCTTTGCCCATGTTTACACCAGAAGAGGGGAAAAAAAGTCAGGAATACTGTGTAACAGCAGTGAGTACTCCAGTGCAAAATGTGTTTACCCTGCAAGAGTTGAATTTTTCCTGTTAAATCAAAGGCACTCAAGGTGCTCATCTGGCATTGCAAGCTCATAATCCTTTGAGAGTGGAGCACTCCAGTTTATTAACTGTGCCAAAAGCACTGAAAAATTTAATGGCAAATTTTGAGTTTCGAAAGAGCTCAGCTTGATAGG
This sequence comes from Hylia prasina, assembly GCA_013397195.1. NCBI lineage: Eukaryota > Metazoa > Chordata > Aves > Passeriformes > Sylviidae > Hylia > Hylia prasina. The sequence goes on along the minus strand of VYXD01008178.1, from coordinate 436,280 downwards.
AATATTTTTTTTGTTTAAGTGAGCAAAATAGCAACAACTGAATTGCAGTGCCTGTAGGGAACCTTCAAGAAAGAAGGAGAGAGACTCGAAGGGCCTGGAGGGACAGGACACAGGGAATGGCTTCCCACTGCCAGAGGGCAGGGCTGGATGGGATATTGGGCAGGAATTGTTCCCTGGGAGGGTGGGCAGGCCCTGGCACAGGGTGCCCAGAGCAGCTGTGGCTGCCCCTGGATCCCTGGCAGTGTCCAAGGCCAGGATGGACTTTGGGGCTTGGATCAGCCTGGGACAGTGGAAGGTGTCCCTGCCCATGGCAGGGGTGGCACTGGATGGGCTTTAAAGTCCCTCCCAATTCAGACTGTTCTTGGATTCTGTGAGTGCCACAACCTGCAGCTTGAAATGGCCATAAATGCAAAGAATGGTGATTTTAAATGAACTAAAACCCACAGGGTCTGTAGCCAGTGGCGCACAAAGGGTGATTGCTGTAACTGGATTCTCCCTGATTTCTGTAACCCTGGCAGTGATGTCTCCTGAGGATCTCTCCAGTTCCTGTCCTGGTGGATGTGCCAGGAGAGGTTTAATTGTCTGTCTTTGAGGTGTTTTTAGGTGTTACCCAGTGGGGCAGTTCTGGGGCTGGCTGTCCCTCCTGGGCCCATCCTTTACCCTGGGTGCTCATGCTGGTTTTGCAGAAGCACCTCACAGTACCCCAGGTCTGCATCTGCCCTCTCTGTGGACATCAGCCCTCACTAATAAACATCTCTGCAGCTGTGGCTGCTGAGTGGCTTCCCTGCAAACACCCTGTCCTGCAGCCAGGGCAGCTCTGCGTTTTCATTTGGGAGCTTTCCTTGCTGCTGTGAACTGCTTCCTTTATACTGCTGCTCAGGAAAGATGTTCTCTCACCCTGAGTTATACAGGAGACCCTTTGTAATCGCTAAATTGTGTGTCAGCTGAAATAAACTTGCTCCTTTTCATCTTAGAATGAAAATACTGTGACTTTATCCCCTGCCTGGAATGGGAAATCAGTGACAGGCACAGCTAGTGGAGGGGTGTGGGGCATGAAATCCCCTGTGATGTCTTCAGCACCAAATCTGCACAGGCTTTTGTGTCCTAATCCTTAGATTTCCTGTAACCACCTTCAAGGGCAGTGTGAGTTGAGTTGCTCCTGTGTTCCTGGCCTGGAAGGCGTGGGAATATTTGTGGAGTGGTTCAGCATTCCCAGGTGTAAGCCGATAGTGTCACGAGTTACCAAAGCATCAGGAGAAAAAAGCTGGTGGTTTGTTTTATTTACCTTTGTGGATTTTGTTTGCCTTGAGTGACCTCCTTAGTTTTTCCTGTGTTTTTTCTCCCTGCCAGGTCTATAATTAGCAGAAGATTTTTCTGTATAGTTGGCACACTATACCTGTACCGGTGTATTACCATGTATGTGACTACACTCCCAGTACCTGGAATGCATTTCAAGTGCTCTCCAAAGGTAAACTCCTTCTGGCTGCCCTGCCATGCTTTGATCTGCCTGTTTCCCCTTGTCCTGCTCTTCCCAAAACTGCTTTCTCAGGAAGTGTTTTAAGGGAGGGGATTCTGCCCCCCTGCCCTGCTCTCATGAGAGCCCCCCCAGAATTCTGTGCACATTTCTGGAGCCCCCAACACAAGAAGGACATGGAGCTGTTGGAGCAGGTCCAGAGGGGCCCATGAAGTTGCTGAGGGGACTGGAGCACCTCCCCTGTGGAGCCAGGCTGGGAGAGCTGGGGCTGCTCAGCCTGGAGAGGAGAAGGTTGTGTGGAGGCCTCACAGCTCCTTCCAGGGCCTGAAGGGATACAGGGAAGCTGGAGAGGGACCCTGCATCAGGAACTGCAGTGACAGGACAAGGGGGAATGACTTCCCAGTGCCAGAGGGCAGGGATGGATGGGATACTGGGCAGGAATTGTTCCCTGGGAGGGTGGGCAGGCCCTGGCACAGGGTGCCCAGAGCAGCTGTGGCTGCCCCTGGATCCCTGGCAGTGTCCAAGGCCAGGCTGGACTTTGGGGCTTGGAGCAGCCTGGGACAGTGGAAGGTGTCCCTGCCCCTGGCAGGGGTGGAATGGGATGAACTTTAAACCCAAACCAGCCCAAACCATTCTATAATTTGAATTTGAGAACGCTGGTTTGGTGTGACAGGGACATCCTTCTGCAGGTCTCTGGCTGCCCTCTCAGTGGAGGTGTTGAGAGGTGCTGCAGGGCAGTGCAGGAATTCCCACCCTTTTCAAAGCACTGAGCTGCCCAGTTTCTGTTCATTTTCAACTAATTTGCCTGATCAGCATGTTTCTGTCCCCAGTGAAGCTGTTGAAGGTGTGCAACCTTTGCCATGTGTGAGTCACTGATTTCTAAATAAATACACCTCAGTGTGTCAAATCCAAACATGATTCATGGTGGAAAATGGCCCAGAGAGGCTTTCCTAAGGCTGTCTCCTGCACATATTTTTGCAATTCTGTTAGCACAAGGACTTCTCACCTCCTCCCCAGTCCACCACTGACTCTGAGGGATAAATTAGGCTTGTGAAAGCCATGGCTGAAACCAGGATACTGGGACAGAGGTGCTTGACCCTTGTGGTCAGCCTGGAAGGGTGCTCAGGGTGGAGATGGGACAGGGCTGGTGGTGTTGCATCCTTGTCTGGTCACCCCAGCATTGCTGGAATCCTGGTCCTGACTGCAATTCCTGGGGCTGGTTGTGCTATGATGCAGCTGAAGCAGGAGAAAGGGCAGAAGCACAGCCATAAATCAGGTGGCAGGTTGTAAAATCACTGAGGTACAGGTAGTAAAATCCTGATTGGACTTGATCCACGTGCTGTTGTTGCTGTGGTGAGGATTGGCACAAACAAACAAAGCCCAAATGATTTGGTTCCTTGGGGAAGTCCAGCCAAGACAGAACCTTTGTGGCTTTTGGAGGGATTTTGGAAAGGGAAGTGAGTGGGAGAGGAATCAGCACTGTGTTTGAACAGCCTGCTGCTAGGAAATTAAAAAAGAGAGAACACAGGTAGGTATTTATGGGCTGAAGTGAATAAATCTGCCTGTTTGGGGAATTTACGGCGTTGGCAAATCCTTCTCATTACTCAAGCAGAGACAAGCTGAGGGCCCTGATGAGATTAAGGATAAAGCTGGGTTTTCTTGAAAGCTCTAAATGTACTGGTGGGAAAATAATAACCTCTCAGCACCTTATTGAGTTCTGTGTGATTGTGAAAAGTGGGCTTTGGGGAGCAGTTTAGTGTTTGTGAGCAACTGTTAGCAGGAACTGTTTAATTCCTGCAAAGAACATGCTCAAGTCTGTCAGAAATTATTAATTTCCACTTCTTTAAAGCAAGGCCAAGCTTTAAAATAAAAGCCTAATGGCCAGCGTGGGGGATCTGTGTTTCCTTCTGACATTTCAATGGTTTCCATGGATTTTCAAACACCATAAAATGAGGTGCTTTGCATTGATCCATTAGTCCCTGCTTCCTGATGGGTTCCAGAGGTTCCCCACACATCCTGCTTGTCCCATGGCAGACTTTTTTTGGTGGATTTGTTTAATATTTGGCCTTGGGTAAGAGCTGAGAGCAGCAGAAGTCTTGGGCAGTGCCAGCTGCCCTCGGTCACTCGGGAGAGGGAGCAGGGTGTCCTCACAGGGAGGACTTGGTTTGCTTGGATTTGGCTTTCCTTGGGCAAACTGAAGCTTTTTCAGGAGTGCTCCATGAGCCAGTGCCGTGGTTGGGGTGGGTCAGAGCAAATCCCAGTGTGGAGGGAGATCCCTGTTTGGGCTGCTGTGGATTCAGAGCACAAGTCTGGCACCATGCTCTGACAGACACAACAGATGTTTCTGTTGGAGTGGGAAATGGAAAGAAATAATCTGGCAGACTTTTCCAAGGCCTTAGGGTTTGGAGTGAGATACTCTTCTGTTCATCAGATCCTGTTTTTGGCAGCTGGCTGTTCAGTCTGGGCAGTTCCTCTTGGTTTCTGTTGGATGATCACCAGTAGGGCCTGCTACCAACAACATGAACTAAAGTAAACCTCATTTATTTTTGAGTGCAGTGCCTCTTGAACAGAAGGAAAATCTCACCTGAGCACCAGCTACAAGAGGTGCAAAGCATCAAAACACTCGTGTCCCTTTTTCCTGCTAGGAATGTGCTGCCAGCTTCTGGGAAAGGCTGAGGATTTATTTATCTGCTGATTGATCTCCTGGATCAAAGCAGAAAGGCAGAGGAAGTGAAAGGCCGAATTGCTGGTTAAAACCGTTGCTTTGAGCTGTGATCTTTCACTGTGCTTTTGTGTTTTGCTGTTCCACCAGCTCTTTGGAGACTGGGAATCTCACCTGCGAAGGATAATGAAGTTGATTGCTGGCGGAGGCTTGTCCATCACGGGCTCCCACAACATGTGTGGGGACTACCTGTACAGCGGCCACACCGTCATCCTCACCCTCACCTACCTGTTCATCAAAGAGTGTGAGTGCCCTGCCTCCTGTGGGATCCCTTCCTGACTGAGGGCTTCCTGTGCTGCTCACTGGCACACACAGTTCCACTTAAAACTCCTGCGTTTCCCACGGTGGAACGGCCTCAGGCTGGATATTAGGGAAAAATTCTTCACCAGAGGGATTGTAATGGTTTGGGTGGGGAGGGACCTTAAAGCCCATCTCATCCCAGCCCCTGCCTGGGCAGGGACACCTTCCACTGTCCCAGGCTGCTCTGGGCACCCTGTGCCAGGGCCTGCCCACCCTCCCAGGGAACAATTCCTTCCCATCTAAACACAAGCAGGTTAATTTGACTGGCCGGGGTATATTATACCTTTCTCAAAGATTTTGTAACCTTTCTCATTTGCAAGGATCTCATTACCCCGAGTACAATTTTAAGTTACACCTTAAGGAAGTGATACTTATTTTGTGATCTCAGCATTCCTGCTCTTAATCTCAGCACAGGCCTCTCTGTATCAGCCAGGATTGCAGTCCATGACCTCTGCTAATCACAGCAGCAGTCCTGATAAGGTTCCTCTTGGAAGTAACCCCTGCTTGTGCTCCTTTGCAGATTCCCCACGGCGACTCTGGTGGTACCACTGGCTCTGCTGGGCACTCAGCATGGTGGGGATGTTCTGCATCCTCCTTGCTCATGACCACTACACTGTGGACGTGGTGGTGGCTTACTACATCACTACAAGGCTATTCTGGTGGTACCACACAATGGCCAACCAGCAAGTGAGTTCCTCCCACTCCTTGGATGCTCCTGATGTAGCCTGGGTGGGGGGGAATACCCAGGCTCACCCATGTCCTGTGGAGAGTCCCTCTCTTCCCCCCAGCTGTTGGGTTTGCAGGGGAGAAAGAGGCATCCTTAATTGGGTTCTTCTTGTGTCTTGACCACAAAAATATGGGAGGGTCTTCCCAAAGTCAGGCAGGGCTCTCCTGCCCCTGGGTAACCTCAGTCTTTGAAGTCCTTCTGAATTTGGGACAGGTGGCCACATGTGTGATAGAACAACAAACCTTTTAGATTCCTTTGCCTCGGTTTTGTTTTGTTTGGTTGTTGAGGCCAGCTGGGGTTTTCCTGTGTTCTGTGGCTTGTGCTGCTGGTCTCTTGGGCTACAGGAGGAGGCCTTGCTAAAGATGAACCCGTTTTCAAAAGTGTTTCCAAGGGGTGGGGAGTCCTCCTGGTGAACTGGAGCTATCAGAGAGGAGCAGACAATGCTGAGGAAAGTGAAACCTCCCCTGCAGTGCCAGGGCAGGGTCAGGCTGGAGATCAGGGAAAGGTTCTTCCCCCAGAGGGTGCTGGCACTGCCCAGGCTCCCCAGGGAATGGCCCCGAGGCTGCCAGAGCTCCAGGAGGGTTTGGACAGCACTGCCAGGGGTGCACAGGGTGGGATTGTCTGTGCAGGGACAGGAGCTGGATCCATGATCCCTGTGGGTCCCTTCCAACTCTGGGTGTTCCATGATTTGCACAAGTCTTTCCCATGCATAGCAGACAAGGGAGTTAAGAGACATTTTTGAGTCCGTGGCAGCATATCGGTGTCCAAATATTTTCTGTGCTCATGGTCAAAGGTCTTTATCTTATCCGTGGCATATGCTGTTAATTATGTTTGATAAAGACCTCTTATGATGGTAGAAGATGAGTTTATATTGTGACAGAGCAGATTTTTAGATCCTGTCACAGAATCATCATGGAATGACCTGGGCTGGAAGGGGCCTTAAAGGTCATCTGGCTCCAGCCCCCTGAAGGCCTTGCAGCTCCCACCTCGTTATTCCACTGCTTTGGTGCAGCCTGAAGCAGTACACAGCCAAGCCTTGTGGAACATTCCCAGCCAAAAGCCTGTTTGCAGATTAGGTGCCCTTTGATGTTCAGTCAGTCTGGGAGGCACTGTGTTCCACAGGAGTCTGTGCCCACGCTCTGCAGCTCCTGTCACACAGCCCCAGAGGATTGCACACTTTGGCTCTGCTCCTGGGCTCTCAGAGCAGTGGTGCTTCCAAGCTGGAAGTGCTGGAGTCAGGAGTGCCCCGAGCCCTGCTGAGGACTTGCTTCAGCAGAGCCCTTGGTGTGGAAACGTTCCTGTTCTGCTGCCTGATGCGACTCAGGAGGTGGCTTAACACTGCTGCCCTGAGCTGCCAGGATGTTGGGAAATGCCAGTCCCTGGATCCTTCCCTGAGCACACACTGGTGTGCTGCTCTCGCCTTCCCCGTGCTGGGGCTTGTGCCTGGCCTTAAAATGAAGAGCAACAGTGGATTTATTTGACACGCGAGCTTGACATGGAGATTAGGCTCAGTGTACAAGCCCTGTGCTTGTGTCTTCCCTTTGGGTGGGTGGATACAGGGATCCCTGGCTCTGGAATGGAAAACAGGGGGTTGGATAATTCCCTCGGGGCCTGCCCACTCCGTGTGTCTGTGAGCTCTGTTTGCTCCTGCCTGAGAGGAGCCAAAGGTAGGTGGGAGCAGTCTGGGAGCTTGTGGAGGGCAGGGCAGGGTTCTGACTTCCTCCAGATGGGATGTGCCCTGCTCATGGCTCTGCAGGCACACAGCCAGGCCCCAAAGTGCTTCCTGAGCTACCTGGAATTCCAGAGGCACTCACGGAACTGCCGTTTCATGGCGTTTTCATTCCCAAAGGAGAGCAGACACCAGTCTTTGGGCCACTCATTCCTTTCCTGTGGGCCCATCAAAGAGCTGAGGTCCTCTGGACAGGGGTGAGCAACGTTTGGTGTGTGCAGGGAGGCTGGGATCTGTCTGGGAGGTGAGACTCTGGGAGCAGCAGGAAGCAGGACAGACGAACGGTCCGAGTCGAAGCCGTGCGAATAAAGCACCTTCAGCAACCCTCCCGTTGTCCTTCTGTGCCTGCAGGTGCTAAAAGAAGCTTCCCAAACTAACCTCCTCGCAAGGGTCTGGTGGTTCAAGCCCTTCCAGTACTTTGAGAAGAATGTCCAAGGAATTGTACCTCGCTCCTACCACTGGCCCCTGCGGTGTCCGGCGCTGGCGCGGGGCCGGCAGGTCAAGTACAGCCGCCTGGTGAGTGACACGTAACAGCGTCACCACGGCCCCCAGGGACCTGCCCCAAGTGCTCACACCTCCAAGAGAAGATGCCATAAACAAAGAAAAGATCCACCGCTCCCTAACCCTTTCTTTAGCAGCTCCCTGGACCTGTTCAGTTACCTGGTAAGCACTGTGATCTTTCTTTCTCTCCAAAGGATCTGCGTTGGACAACAATAAAAGAGAATTTAACTGATCATGCACTGTTAACACGTTTCTTGTCCGTAGAGTTGGGATTTGCATTTGCCCATCACCATGTTCCTTTGTATATGATGCGACAACATAGATGAAAAGCTTTTATATCATAAGTTCTGGTCTTTCCAGTCACGTCTGGGAACAAAGCATATTATTTTCTTGGGAAAACATACTTTTCATATCTCTTGCCCCAAAGATTGGGCTGTAAGCCATTTTCTAGCAAATGACTATATGAAGGTTTCTAAATATCTGCCTTGGGTGAAATCAAGAAATCTTTCTACCTGTTGCACCGTGCTACGAATAAGATGACAGACACAGAAAGGTTTGGTAAATCCTGATTTTGTAGAATCTGCGGTGACTGACTGTGTCAAAAAAAAGTGCAAAAAAAAGAAAAAAAAAACCACCAAAAAAAAAGAGAGAAAAAAAATGTAAAGTGATTTTCTAAGTATTTCCTAACTTTATTTTTCAAAATGTGTATGAAAAAAAAATTAAATTTAAAAAGATTTTTACATGTCAGAGAATAGAGAGTTAAAAAATTTAAAGAAAATGCTTCTTGGGAGAGAGAGAGATTTGTCTATGTTTCTAGTGCCTTTCTTGTCTTGATTGTATGGTCAGTAGGCAGTCTTAAATGTTTTTATTTAAAATAAAGTATTCCATGAAAGCAGAATTATATATACTGTATAATTACTAATTTTTGCATTTATAGCTAAATTAAACTGGAAATTTGCTTATAACGTTGAAATTGCCACGTGTAGGGAAAAACCTCCCACCCCACCAAATAAAAAGGGTCCGACCTTGCTCACACATTGTGGGCAGGTCAAGCTAAAAAAGTATCACTTTATTGTCTACTTGGTAGCTGGATTTTAAAAAGCAAAACAGCCATGAACTCNAAAAATGTAGTTTCCTTTATCTTTTTAATATTCAGTTGAAATTTAAAGCTGGGTTTATTCTTCCAAACCTTGCCTTTAAGTTGATGTTATTGCACTGTAGGCCATCCGATGTGGACTGTACGGAAACTGCATTGATGTGGAATTGCTGTTGGGCAAAACAGTGCCTTATCTGAAATAAATGCTATGCAATCGATGCCGAGCGGGCGGGGGGAGCCTTCCTGGGAGCCATCTCCAGGCCTTGAAAAATCTACNTGATCTTTCTTTCTCTCCAAAGGATCTGCGTTGGACAACAATAAAAGAGAATTTAACTGATCATGCACTGTTAACACGTTTCTTGTCCGTAGAGTTGGGATTTGCATTTGCCCATCACCATGTTCCTTTGTATATGATGCGACAACATAGATGAAAAGCTTTTATATCATAAGTTCTGGTCTTTCCAGTCACGTCTGGGAACAAAGCATATTATTTTCTTGGGAAAACATACTTTTCATATCTCTTGCCCCAAAGATTGGGCTGTAAGCCATTTTCTAGCAAATGACTATATGAAGGTTTCTAAATATCTGCCTTGGGTGAAATCAAGAAATCTTTCTACCTGTTGCACCGTGCTACGAATAAGATGACAGACACAGAAAGGTTTGGTAAATCCTGATTTTGTAGAATCTGCGGTGACTGACTGTGTCAAAAAAAAGTGCAAAAAAAAGAAAAAAAAAACCACCAAAAAAAAAGAGAGAAAAAAAATGTAAAGTGATTTTCTAAGTATTTCCTAACTTTATTTTTCAAAATGTGTATGAAAAAAAAAATTAAATTTAAAAAGATTTTTACATGTCAGAGAATAGAGAGTTAAAAAATTTAAAGAAAATGCTTCTTGGGAGAGAGAGAGATTTGTCTATGTTTCTAGTGCCTTTCTTGTCTTGATTGTATGGTCAGTAGGCAGTCTTAAATGTTTTTATTTAAAATAAAGTATTCCATGAAAGCAGAATTATATATACTGTATAATTACTAATTTTTGCATTTATAGCTAAATTAAACTGGAAATTTGCTTATAACGTTGAAATTGCCACGTGTAGGGAAAAACCTCCCACCCCACCAAATAAAAAGGGTCCGACCTTGCTCACACATTGTGGGCAGGTCAAGCTAAAAAAGTATCACTTTATTGTCTACTTGGTAGCTGGATTTTAAAAAGCAAAACAGCCATGAACTCCTGTTTTTTAAGAATTTTACAGATGATCACTGAGTGAACTATGAACGGTTTCTCCATCCCCTTATCGAAGTGTTGTTGAAAAACAACAAAGATGATCTATTTCTTTAAAATACTTGTGCAGAAACTGCATGTAATTCTAAGTTTTCACTCCTACCATACATACTGTATGTTTGGGGAAGTCTCCTATCCTAAACTTGCCAACGTGCAGAACAAAAAATAGTTTTTATAAAAAAGAATGAAGAAGAGAAAAATATATATATAAATATATATATATATATCCATTCTGTATTTTACGTGAAGCAGAGTTATCTTCTGTAGGTTTTTTGTGTATTCACAAGGTGANAAAAAAAAAAAAGAGAGAAGAGAAGCCAATTTCTGTGCGTCCGTGGTGGTGAAAAGTGTCATTTCTTCCTTCTTTCCTTTTTTTGGGGGGATGCTTTATCTGCACCTCTCTGCCCTTGTTACTCAGCCCAAAACGTGCCCCGGAGTGCTTGGTGGGGTGGTGCTTCTGCTGCTCTGCCTCGCTGTTGCTCGGGATGCTGACGGAGATTATGAGCTGGTTCCTTATCAGTTCTGTCTCCCTGGGAGGGAGGGAGGGGCAGAAGGAGGGAGGGGATCCTTGGCCAAGCCCTTTGCAGCAGCATTTGCAGAGCTGGGTGGGAATTTAGGGCTCAGCTCTGCCTGCTCTGCCTTCAATTCACGGCTTTACCTTGGCAACTTTTGGGGCTGAAAGTCGGTTTTTAAGCAGCCCAGCCCCACCCCTGCTGATTTTTGAGCTGATTTTTGAGAGTTCACGCTCCCAGACGTAGCCCGAGGAGTAGATTTTTCAAGACCTGGCATCACGCACATCCGAACCATTGACATAAGTAAATGTATGGATATATATGCACATGACATTAAATGGAATCTGCTGAATCCTGCCTTGTGGTGTCTGACTTCCTGCATGGCTCTGGCTCCACACGGGGCGTGCTGCTGCCTCGGGAAGGGAGCCTGGGGATGTGGGGCAGGGGGCTCAGGAGCGGCCTCGCTGCTGGCTCTGGAGGAGGGGGCCCAGGGGTGGCTTTGGGACAGAGCTGCTGTGCTTTGGCTCAGTCCAGGCTGTGCAGCTTGTGCTGCTTTGTGCTCCTCCTCCCTGAGGAGCATCCCCCGGCAGCTCCGGCTGGGTGGGATGGGACATGGCTCAGGGTCAGGGCGACGTTCAGCGCTGTGCCGACGGCCAGAATCCCAGATTTCTCACTGCGTCCCCCCCAAACCTCAGGTAAGGTCCATCTGCAGCCATCCCTCAGTGGAGAGTGCAGCCAGGGCTGGTGGGGCTCCTCTGCCATCACTGGGCACCACACTTGGCCTGTGAGCTTTGTGTTCCTGGGCTGAGATCCTTGGGTGACTTCCAGGGACAGCCTTTTCCCAGTTAGAGGCTGAGCCACCACCTAAGTGATTCCCTTGCTCTGGGCACTGGTGCATTGTTGCCTCTCCCAGCTCCTGCTGCCACCAGAGAGGTGAACACAGCAGACTACAAGCCTGTAAAAGCTGGAATCCGGCCTTGTGCTGCCCCAATCCAGCAGAACTCATGGATCTCCCCACACTGTGCCAGCGAAACCATCCTCTGTGGGTGTCTTTAGAGGACAGGCAGAGCTGGGCTTGGGTGTGGAGGGGCAAACCTGGACAGTCCAGGGCGGGTGCCAGGAGGCTGAAACTGGGAAGAGGGATCTGCAGCAGAACAGGCTGGAAAAGGGTGGTTTGGGGTGGAGCAAGACCTGGGCAAAGCAGGATCCTTCCCAGCAGGGTGGGCACTGATGTTACTGAGATCCAGCTGGACCCTTTAGTGCTGCCCCGTGGGGAAGGTTTTAAACCCATAAAATGCAGGGATGGGAGGTGTTGGAGGAGCATGAGCCAAGCAAGGGCAGCGATCCCTTTGCTCCCTTTGAGCAATCCCATCAACTTCCCCCTCCTGCTTTTCCTCAGGACACAGCTCGGTGCTCATTCTCTTCCTGGTGCCTGAATATAATCCACAGGTTCCTGTTTTGGCAACTTCTCCCATGCAGCTCATGAGCTGTTGGCCACAGATATTTGCCAGAAGGATCTGTGGGGGTTTTTTTGTATCCTCTCAATACCTCCGCAGCTCCTGGCTGTCCGTGTGTGCTGCAGGCTGAGCAGGGAACGCTGGTGAGCGCCAGGATTTGGGCACGACACCCTTTGCACGTCCCCTTTTTAAATCAATGTTTGGACACCACTCTCAGGCACATGATGGGATTACTGGGACTCTGCAGGACCAGGATTCTGATGGGTCCCTGTGGGTCCCTCCCAAACCAGGATATTCTGTGATTCCATGGTGATGGAAGGAGCAGGTGATGCAAGGTTTGGGAGCAGACAGCGCTCCCGTAACTTGGTTTGCAGCAGCAGCTCGGCCCCTGCTGGCATGGGGGGTACAGAGCAGCTCACCTTGGTCATAGCTGACCATTTTTCTTCCCCTAGAAAACCCCAGTGGGACTGAATTTGGATCTGCACAACTCTGCGTTGCTGTTTTGGGGGGTTTTGAGGTTTTCCCAGTTTCGTGCCAGAGCTTTTTAGCTCTGCATGTGCAGCTTGAATCTTCCTGGGAACAATCCTTCCCTGGGCTCTCCCACATCCCAGGGAAGTGCCCTGTCCCTGGGGCTGCTGCTTCTGATGAGGGATGGCAAAATATTCTCGATTTGTGGTGAAGCTTCAAACCCTGGAAAGATCTAAGGCACATCACCTGGGGAATATTGGGTGTTCACATATCTGGACATAGATTATTAGCAGCAAAAAGTCACCATGACTTGGTTGTCCAGAAGGGCAGGACAGTTCTTGCTCCTGAGGCAAGGCAAGGGAGGATGGGGAGGAAAGGCAGGGCACCCCAGGACAACATTTTACTTTTATTTGCTGCGTATCCCTTCAGTTCAGCTGTCATTCAGTGACCTGTGCAGGATTATGAGTTCAGAAACTGCAATTGCTCCAATTTTGCCACCTTTCCATTCAGCCTGCCCTTCCTGAACTCTCCATGCGTGCTCCCAGCAAGAAAGTCACCACAAAGGAGTGTGTTTTGACCAGGGAAAGTGGGGAAGAAACTCCAGGTGGTGCTGCCTGAAGCAGCCCTGGCGTGCCCTTGCCAATCCTGGCAGGGTTCTTGCTGACAGCTCTGTGCCAGCACTTTATCTCCTGCCATCCTGAGCCCCAGCAAAAGGGACTTTGGCCATTCTCTGTTAAATAAACAACGTTATGTAAGAGGCCTCTGGTTGCTGGGAGTCTCTGGGGGCTGTGAGAGCTCCCAGGGCCCTCACACCCAGGACCTCAGGCTTTGGGGAACATCTCAGCTCTCTACAAGCCCACCTGTTCATGCTGAGATGATGGTTGTTCCAAATTTCTGCCCAGCACCTGGCCAGGGCTTAGCAAACAGGCTGGAATCAAGGTCTCTGTCCTGCAGGGATGAGCAGGAGAACTGCCCGTCATTGCAGGGGATCCACAGTGGCTTCTCAGGAAAAAAAGGTATTTTTTTCCCACTAGGACAAGCAGGGGAGCAAAAGGCTTGATGCAGGCAGTTTCAGGAATCCTTCCAGGCCTTTTAATTAAAAAAAAAAAGGGAGGGGATTGCCCATCAAAAGTGTTTTAGTTTCAGAAGGTTTACAGAGAAGATCGTGGCCTGAGAGAAGAGAAAAGAGAAGAGAAGAGAAAAGAGAAGAGAAGAGAGAAGAGAAAAGAGAAGAGAAGAGAGAAGAGAAGAGAAGAGAAGAGAAGAGAAGAGAAGAGAAGAGAAGAGAAGAGAAGAGAAGAGAAGAGAAGAGAAGAGAAGAGAAGAGAAGAGAAGAGAAGAGAAGAGAAGAGAAGAGAAGAGAAGAGAAGAGAAGAGAAGAGAAGAGAAGAGAAGAGAAGAGAAGAGAAGAGAAGAGAAGAGAAGAGAAGAGAAGAGAAGAGAAGAGAAGAGAAGAGAAAAGAGAAGAAGAGAGAAGAGAAGAAGAGAGAAAAGTTTTACCCAGTCCCAGCTTGGATGGTTTGCAGAAAGGGAGACCAGGAAATGCTGGTTTTAAAGTGAAATTTGGGTACTGTAGGAAAGGGCTACTTCCCTGAAATTAACTGGTCTTGGGAGGGATGAGGAAGTGAAAAATGGGGAGAGCAGAGGGAAGCAAATGTGCTTCATGGGCTTATATTTCAAAGCCAATTTTGATAATTTATTTCATTTTTCCTGTATAGAGCTAATTTGAATCCTCTTAATGATTTGGAAGCTCAAGGTTCACTGACAAAAGAAAGGTACCTTTGGCCATCTGTGTTGAGTGGTTTCCCTTCTGTCAGCTTTGCCTGATTCCTTCAGTGTATCCATTAATCCCAAGGGGGTTTAAACACTTTACCTGCTGAGGATGAAATCCCTGTGCTGTTTGCAGCCCCTGGATGTGCCTGGGCAGGTCACGGAGTGCAGACCTGTGGTAGCAGAGATGGGGAGGAACCTTTTATCAGGAGGATAAAGGTTGTAAAGAAAAAAATCACTTTAGACTCATTTGGCACAAAATGGCACCAGGAAGGAGCTGGAGGACTCCTGGTCTTGGGAAGGAGGATGGTCTTTGGGAACTTTGCACCTCCCTCACATTTCCACAGGAAGGGAGGCATTGAGAGGGATTTACCAAGCCCTTAGCACTTAAGCTGAGGTCTTTGCAGCCCAGAAAGTGCCTTTTCTGCACCAAAAAATCTCCTTGCTTCTGTAGTTCTGGGCCTGGCCACAGTCACGTCACCTGGGGGGGATGGGGAGCTGTGGGTCCCCAGAACCTCAACAGGAAAACAATTTAAAATATTCCCCAAGGCACGTTTTGAGCTGCCATCAGTCTTCCTTTTCCTCCCCCACCCCCAGCCACAGGTGGTCACAGAGCCACTTTTCCTCAGCTGTTTTCATGTTGTGGGGTGAGGCTGGCAGGATGCTCCGTCACTCGAACAATCCCTTAAAACTCAAATCTCTTGGCTTTTCCTGATGCTCCAGCAAATGAATCACCTGCAGGGTACCTGCACAGCCTGTTCCTGGCTCGTCCCTGTCCCAACAGCTCTCCCATGCCAGCAGAGCTCCTGCTCCATGGTTTTGTCTGTCCTCTTCTGTTCCCCCAAGGCACACTTTGGGACCCGCACATTCCCAGGAGCACAGCGGTCTCCAGGGATCTCTGCCAGCCCACACGGGCTGCTCCCAGGGCCAGCAGGTTCCTTGGGAATTACAGCCAGGAGATAAGGTATCAGTAAATCTTGTTTCTCCCCACCAGCCAGTCCAAAAATCGCGGGGCCAAAGGGCAACGCTGAACGTGACCTTGAGGCGCTGACGCAGACGCTGTCGGGAACGTTAACCCTTGGATCAGGGATGTGCCACGGGAGAGGTGATGGAAAACTGAGCCTCCTCAGAGGGGAGGGGAAAATGCCAGAGGTGCTCCCAGCTTTTAATTCCCACCACAATGCTGGAGGGAGAAAGGGCTGTGGCTGCTCCGATCTTCCCTCCCCGCTGCACCAACATCTGGGGGTGTGGTGGGTCCTGTCATTTTGGGGGAGGAGCAAAGTGCCAAAACCCTTTGGATAAAGCCTATTTGAGCAGCTGGAGAATTTATCCAGGCCTGTCTGGGGCTTGAAACAGGTGAAAAAAACCCTGGGTTTTAACAAATAAAGCTTTTGCTAAATCAAAATGCATTAATAAAATGCATTAAATGAAATTTAATAAAAAGTATTTTGCACTTAAAAATAAAGTTTAATAAAAAGTATTTTACACTTAAAACACAACTGTGTTTCCAAGTTCTTCTAGTGGAGCGTGGAAACCCTGAGCACTGAGCTTCCATGAGAATCAGGAGTCACATCCAGAGGGGAAGCAGCCATCATTCCACAGGCTGGACAAGCTGGGATGAGGCAGAGGAGGAAAAAACATCCCAAATTCCTTGAGCACCAGAGCTGAGCAGTGCAGTCCTGGAAAGGTTATTTTGGGAGAGGGAGATGCTGTCTGCAACTTAACATAAACACACTGGGGAAAAACCTTCCATCATCTCCTTGTGGGATTAAAATTATTGATTGGTTTCTCCTTATCTTGTGCCACGCTTGACTCACGGGGTTACTCAGCAAGAATTTTCCAACTGAACTTTCCAGCTCGGAGCAGGAATTGAGCCGGGAGCAGCTGGGACGGGGGAGGCAGCTCAGGTAAGACTCCCCTGGGATCCCGCAGGATCGGGGTTTGTGTCTTTTGGTGGTTTGGGGAGGATGAGGAGGGTGAGTGTGTGTGATGCTGGTGTGTTTCAGGCTGCTGCTGGGATAGTTCCAGAGGGCTCACGGTGTCTGGCAGCCAGTTCCAAGCTCAGGGAATAAAGAGGGCGGGAAGGAAACCTGTAGCATTGGATTTGTTGTCACTAAAACATTGGCTGTGTGAAATTCTGCCCTGACCACGGGTGCTGTAGCAAAAGGAGCAGATAAGAGAGGTCACCTGGAGCAAGTCTGAGTGACCACCTGGCTCTCTGCTGATGACGTTTCTCACTGCAACCTTTTCAGGACCATTAGTGCTCATTCCAGCAGTTGTTTCCTGCGGGTTCGTTGTTTCCAGGGCACATTCCCTGTGAGGAGTAGCCTGCAGGCAGGAGCTTTACCAGAGCTGGCGAATGTTACCGCCAGGAAAATCAGATGCTCTGCCTCATTCTTCCTTTTCTAATGACAGAACAATCACTGACTCACAGACTGGTGTGGGTTGGGAGGGACCTTGAAGCTGAGATTCCTAAGTTGATGTTTATTGTGGTGATAGGATTATCTTATGACGTGCCCTGAGCTTCAGCATCTCCTTCAGCCGCTCGGAGAACACAGGACCTGGTGGAATATTGCAGGGTTTATTCCCAGACCTCTTCAGAAGGGTGAGCACAGTGTCTTGGGAAACACGGGGTCAGGAATTTGGGTGCTCTCCCTGTCCTGTCAGGCCTGGTGTCAGGCAGTGATTGCTGCCAGCAGGAGATAACATTTTTGCTGCCTTAAGCTGAAAAATAAATCTCCACTTCCCATCCTTCTCTGTGCTGCTGCCTGACGCTGGGGTGGGGGACACAAACAGCTCTCCAAGGGTGGGATGTGAGCTCTGGGTGGGATGTGCCCCTCACTGGGATGTGCCACGGGCTCCTTTCTGCACCCACAGTGGCCCCACCATGAGTGAGAAGAAGTGCAGGTGCTCCTTCACCCGGACAGAGCTGATCCTGGTCGTGTTCCTGCTGCTGATGATCGCCCTGACCGTGGTGCTCCTGATCCTGCACTTCCTCACCACACAAAACCGAGGCAAGTGGAGCTATCCCAGCCCCTCTGCTGCAGGGGGTGCCCAGGGAAGGATTTAAATTAAAGTGGGACAGGTGGAGGTCTCCAGGCCACTGCTGAGCTCTCAGCACAACCTCTGCACGTGGTCCTTTGTCCCAAGCACAGCAGCAGCTCTCTGGGTGTGGATGCACAGCCCTGGGGATGGGGTGAGGTTGGCTGCAGGGATCCATCCCTCCTTCCCTCCTCCCTTCTCTCTCTCTGCCTGCTCCAGAGGGTCCTGAGAGCCCCTCACTCCTGGGGATTGACCAAGGGGTTCTACAAGCCCGTCACAGCCCAGTGATGCCTCCAAGCCCATCCCCAGGCACAGGGCACGAGGGTGTCCCATCTCCTCAGTGGGACCTTCCAGATTCTGGAATTGGGTCTCAAACAGGATGTATTTCACATTTGGGACTCAAAACTTCAGGTTTTTAGGCTATAACATGTCAGAGTTTTGCACAAGCCATTCTCCTTGGAGAAGGAGGAGGAGGGACAGGAGGAAGGGGAGTTCTAAGGGGGTGGCCCAGTTGGCTGGTGTCATTTGAAGTGACAGGAATGGCCTCAGTCTGTGGCCAGTGTGAGTGTTTCCCTCCTCCTGTGTTCCAAGTGACAGCCTAGGAATGGCCAGGCTGGGAAGATGGAGCATCCCCTGATCCCAAAGCTCTGCCTGGGGAGGGCTGTGGGAACAGAGCAAACACACAGAAATGTTTCATATTTTCCCACAGTGTTATCTCAGCCTCCAGTGATTTGTGGCTCTGGGATTTCCTGAGATGCAGATAACCTTTCTGATTGGTTATGGGTTGATGGCTTTTCTTCCATGGGTTTGTCCATCCTGGAAGGATTTCTGCGCCTTCCTGGTGGCTGGGATGAGATGTGATCTCCTCTGGGAGACCTTTTCCTCACCATTTGCCTGGAAGTCACTGCTCAGAACTGCTTTTCCCTTCTCTGAGCTTCAGCTGGCTCTGCTGTGGTTTTCTGGGGCAAGACCAGGGCGCCAGCATTGGACACAGGATGTGCTGGGTGTGCCCTTCTCTGGAAATCCACCCAGAGCACTCACCCAGAGCTCTTTGGCCTCTTTTGTCCCCAATTCTGCTTGCTCCTGTGTCCACTGATCTGCCAGTTGTTGCTCTTACAGATTCCAACAATGATGTAGTAGCAGCAGCAAAGTACTTGGTGGGTGTTGGCAGAGCTGACTGCACGGGGCCTGTGGCACAAGTGCCTCTGGTGAGTCAGGGGAATTCCTCATGGGGTTGGTGAAATGATGATTTTTCATCCTTTGTGAGTATTTTTTTGGCAGGATTTCTGGTTTGGAGCCTCTGCCTTGCCAAATGTTTGTCACCTTCAAACATAAGTTGAAATTGCTTTGAGGTTTGGAGCAATGTGGGCTGGTGGGAGATGTCCCTGCCCATGGCAGGGGCTTGGAAGGAAATGGGGTTTCAGGTCCCTTCCAAGCCCAACCATTCCATGATNCCATTTGTAGTTTGTTAGCTGGAAGTGCTGTAGAACTCACAGCTTGTGAGACCGTAATATAGATTTACATGTAAATATGTATATATTAATTCTCCTTACTTATAGATGTAATAAGAATATATATATATAAATTCTTATTACTCATAGATGTGATAAGAATTAATAAACATCTGAGTCCAAACAAGAAACACCTTCTTGAGCATTTAATCCCGACCCTGGCAAAAAGAAGATAAAAAAGCAACAGCAGGGCAGGACAGAGTTGCTGAATGAGTCCCCTGAGGCCCAGGGCAAATCTCTGCTCAGGGGAAGGCATGCAGAGGAACAAATGTCTGTGTGTTAATGCTGGAGCTCCTCTCTTGCAGATGGGATATGCTAACTTTGACCAGGTGGGCGGGGGGCTGCTCTCGCGCCTCTACAGCCGAGCCTTCATCGTGGCAGACCCCGAGGGCTCCGCGCGCCTCGTCTTCGTCAGCGCCGACATTGGAATGGTGTCCCAGAGAGTCAGGCTGGAGGTACAGGCTGGGGGCTTGCTTCCTTTGGGGTTTCCTCGGGGTGCTGCTGTGTCTCTGCTGGACAGCAAACGGGGCTGGGCTTTGCTCGCTCTTGTCTCAGTGGAAAAATTGCCGAGAGTTTGTCGGAATCACAAATACATTATCGTGGTGCCTCTCATGCAGCCAGAGGAGGGAGGGAGGCGAGCTGTGGATCGTGCTGGGATGATCTGGGATTCACTTCAGGTTGGATGTAAAGGTCTTTTTATAACAGATATTCCTATTTTGAGGCTCTTGCCAAACCAACAGCTACAACCTCCTTGTTGTGGTGGGCACAAAGAGCAGAGCGAGGAGGGGCGTGGAGGGTTGAGGTCTTTTTGCAAGAGCTCCACACACACAATTTGGGCACAAATCTCCGTAGCCTTTGGGCACAAGAAGGGGTTTTTAGGAGCACCTCCTTCCTCTCAGGTGCTGAAGCAGCTGCGGAGCAAGTACGGGGAGCTGTACCGGCAGGACAACGTCATCCTCAGCGGCACCCACACGCACTCGGGGCCCGGGGGGTACTTCCAGTACACCCTGCTCTGGATCACCAGCAAGGGGCTCATCAGGCCAGCCCTCAGCTCCATCGTCAATGGCATTGTGAAGGTTGGTGTCACCCAGCACAGCTCTGGCTGTGGTGTTGGGGGTGGCACCTCCGCCGCCCCAAAGCACGCTTTGACGTGGGCTTGTGTTTGCCTGCAGCTCAAAAAGCAGGAGCTTTGAGGCGTTCCTGCAGGGACAGCTGTTTGGTAGTTTAAAAATGCTATCATCATTTTCTAGAATTTTAGATGAGTTTAGGAAAAAATCCCAAACAAAGGAGCACTCCCCCCAAATTCCAAGGAAGAGGTGGGGATGGACAGGGAGGGAAAAAAGGTTTTTCCAGATAAAACCTCCCATGTGCCCTACAGACTGGTACTCCCTGTCTTGCTGCTTTGCAGAGCATAGATATTGCCCATGAGAACATGAAGAAAGGAAGGATCTTTATCAACAGAGGCACAGTAGAAAACAGCCAGATCAACCGGAGCCCTTTCTCCTACCTCGAGAACCCGGAGTCTGAGCGGAAGAGGTAAAATCTCCCCAGGCAGGAGAAAAAAAACTAACTGCTTGGAAAGGGCCTGAAAGCTGTTGTTGCCCTCTCCAAGCATGAGGAATTGGTCAAAGATGTGGCCTTGTGCTTTATGTAACAAATAAAAGGTCAGAGGCCATTAAAGTGCCGTCCTCGGTGCACGAATTTGTGTTATCTCCATTCCCTGGAGGAGCTGTGCCTGAGGACAGTGAGAGCCATGGCTCTTCCCTCCCTTCCCAGCTGGTTCCAGGTGCTCCTCTAAGGCCTCCCCGTGTGCTGGTAGTACCTGGAATTACCTCTTCACATCCTTGTTCAGCCTAGTGGGGATTTAACCTGCCAGAGCAATGCAGAGCATGACCATGGCCCTGACTCTGATGGGATTTCCCTGCTCTGTTCCCATCCAGGTATTCATCCAACACGGATAAAGAAATGGTGGTGCTGAAGATGGTAGATGAGTATGGACACGAGCTAGGCCTTATCAGGTACTGACCACCAGAGCAGCAGGTTTTTCTCTGTACCCTCATTATTTTTTGTAAGAATGAAGGTGTCCCATTTCCCCCCCTTTTTTTACACGACTGACTCTCCCTTGTTCCTTTGAATATAAAAAATCCCTGCAAAATATAATTCTCTGGGTTACTGCAAGAGTCCTTTCAGGTCTGAAGGAGCTCTTGGCGGCCCTGATAATGACAGTGACAAATTCTTGTGTCCACTCAAGGCCTGGGTTGTTACAGCCATGAGCCTCCCCCTGGTTAGGAAGGGAGAGGATGGGAATCCTGTGCCCTTGCTAATCCATCCCTAAGCACCACGAGCCTCTCTGGGTGTTCTCCCAAAGAAAATCCCCGCAAGCACACAAGACTGAACAGGTCAGTTGCCTCTGCACGGAGTGAACAGAGCATTTTCTGTGTGTGCCTCCTCAGCTGGTTCGCCGTGCACCCCGTGAGCATGAACAACTCCAACCGCCTGGTGAACAGCGACAACGTGGGCTACGCCTCCTACCTCTTCGAGCAGGAGAAGAACAAAGGAATGCTCCCCGGAGAGGTGGGAGTGCCCTCGGGAATGGGTGGAGCAGGGCCGGGACAGGGAGGGGGTGAGGCGGGACAAACACAGAAACACATGACTGGGGCAAATGCTTGGATTTATTTCTGTTTTCCTCCACAAAAGGGAAATTGGAAGGTGTATTCTTGACTTTCCAAACCCCGTAATCAGTGGCGGTTCCAGACTTGAGGAATAACTCACATTTATTTTGATTAAAACCTGGGGAGGTTGTGGTTGCCCCATCCCTGGAAGTGTTCAAGCCTTGAACAACATGGAAAGCGTCCCTGCAGTCAGCTCCAATAGTCCTCCTCCTGTAAATCAGTCATGGTGAATGCCTGGAAGGAACAAAAGCCCCATGCAAGGTGCTCCAATGACCCATAAACATCTGATCAGCAACATGAGGTGGAAGAGAGGGAGGAGGAAACACTGTCTGCACACCAAGGTGGTGTGAAGTTCTCCCTGAAATGGCATCATGTGCATCCAATTCTCCCGTCCTGTTCCTGCCCCACCCCTTGGGATGTGCCTAAACCCCCATCCCAGTGCTCCCAGTGACTTAGGGGATAAACCAGAGCCCTGCTTGCTGACCACAGCAGCTGCGGGGAGAGCTGGGCTTTGCAAGGCTCTGCAATGCTCCTCTGGCCTTGGCAGGGTTCCTTTGTGGCCGCCTTTGCCTCGTCCAACCTGGGAGACGTGTCCCCCAACACGCGGGGCCCGTTCTGCGCCAACACGGGCGAGTCGTGTGACAACCCCCACAGCACCTGTCCCGTCGGAGGGGTGAGTGTGACCTGCCTGTCCCACCCCCTGCAGGGCCCCCTGCTCCACCCCTGTGCATGGACAGGGCACTGGAAGTAAAAAAATCACCTCTTTTTGGACTGGCCTGGATGCCAGTGCTGTGAATTAACTGCGCTTTGTCCCTCACGCGCCCGAATTTCCGGTCATTCACCCCAAATTTACCTTGAGTGTGGTAACCCCGTGCCTGATTTTGATGTGGCCTGCAAGGAGCCCTCAGTTCCCACAGTCTGATGACCACCTGTGCCAGTGCCAGATGCTCTCCATAATCACCAAACAAATTTCCCAACAGGCAGCCATGTGCATGGCCGAGGGGCCCGGGAATGATATGTTTGAGAGCACCAGGATTATAGGGCAAAATATCTACTTGAAAGCAAAGGTAAGGGATATTCTGCTTTCTGAGAGCCTGTGAGTGCTGCTATGACAGGAATTCATGCTCATTTAAGCAACTTGATGAGCCTTGTGGATCCCTTCCCTCTTCCTTCTTCCTTCTTCCTTCTTCCTTCTTCCTTCTTCTCTCTTCCCTCTTCCCTCTTCCCTCTTCCCCCTTCCCTCTTCCCTCTTCTCTCTTATCTATCCTTGTACCTGTTTTGGTGAATGTTTGTAGATTCAAATTAGACTCTAAAGTTCCTTGATTTTGTTTTTAATGGGTAAATGAGCTCTGCAACCAGCTGGTGATGTCTCTGTCCACCGGAATCAAGAGGACCTCAGAGCCTGAAATTTGTTAGGCAGTGTAGGAGATCTTAATGGTAGTGAAAAAATGTCCTCAGGTATAGCACATCTGATTAGAAACCTGAATTTAGACTGGACAACACCTCCTTTTATTTAGATTCATTATTGCAGGTGTTGTCATTTGAAAACGTTGGTTTGGGGTTTTGATCTCAATATTCCTCACTGGATATAGTGAGGATATCCCCTTATCCTGTCCCCCTCCCTCCCATTCATCCCAAAGGCATCATGATGGGAAAAATCCTCCTGGAAGAGCTCACCACACACCACCTGTGGGCCAGTGTGGCATCACATTCCCAAACTGACACAAATGTGAGGTAAAACGTGTGGCTTAACCCCCCACAGAGGACACTCTCCTTGCTCTGCTTGGCCCTGCATTTCCTTGGCCCTAAAGGACTTCTTTTTGTCACTTGTGGGCTCTAAAGCCACCCTGGGTTGGATTTGCTGGTTCCCCTCCTCTGGGATGTGAGAGCAGAGTGCAAGGAGAGCTTTGGCAGCATTTCAGGGACAGCAGCTTGTAGGAACTGGAGTGTGTCCAGCAGAGGAGGAAGAGCAGGAGGCTTGGTGGTGGCTTTTCCTTTAATCACTGTTTCAGAGGCTGTGCCCCGAAGTCACTCCAGGCTGATGGTGCCTCTGTGCCCAGTCCAAGAGTCCTGCTGTGTGCAACAAACACAGGGGAAAAACACTGCTGCTGTCCTTAACACCTCAGGCTCCCGGCCTTCAAAGGCTGTGCCCTCAGTTCCTTCCAGGAGTGTCATTAAACCTGTATAACTTCTGGCAGGCCTTCCCATGGACCAACCTGAGGCTGGAAAACCATTCCCTGAAGGGCTGAGTGTGTGTAGTGAATACCTTCAGCTCTCAGGGGTGCAGTAAATACAGGGTAGAGGCCCAGCACTTGGAGGCAGTGAGTAGAGCAAAGCGCTTCTTTCTCACAGAAAACATGTTTTTTCTGCTTGGTCCAAGATGTGAGAAATGCCAAGAGGTGGCAACCAGGAGAAGGAAGTTGCCATCCTGCTGGAACAGGGGCACGTTCCAGCTGTGAAGGAGAAATGTCCTCCCTCCCTGAGACAGGGAGAGCTTGCAGGGCTCGGGGCATGCAGGGTGACAGCAACAAAGGGGATTGGGAAATACAGATGTGCATCAGAGCCTGGAACAGGCCCGGGGAAGGTGGAATGAGGGAATGATCCATATGGCTGTTGCTCAGCACAGCTGGGCTCCTGACCTCCTGTCCCTCAAGGATTTCTTTCCATCTCGTGTGTCCCTTAGGAGCTGTATGAAAAAGCCTCCCAGGAGGTGACAGGACCCCTGAGCTCAGCCCACCAGTGGGTGAACATGAGCGACGTGTCCGTGCAGCTCAACGCCACGCACACGGTGAGAGCAGCAGGGAGCGCCCTCCGCCCGCAGCAGCACCTGTGCCACAGCGAGGGAAATGGGTTTTCTCTCTTCTCCTTCCCCTTCCTCCCTTCTGATTTAGGTTAAAACCTGCAAACCAGCCCTGGGGCACAGCTTTGCTGCCGGGACTACCGACGGAGTGGGGGCTTTCAACTTCACCCAAGGTAATTTGGGGGCAGATCCCAGCGAGGCTTTGTAGGAACGGGGAGGGCACGGGGCAGCCCCCAGAGGGACTGAAACCCCCAGAGTCACTTCGCAGCATCCAGAGGGATGGCTTTAAGGAAGGGGGAGGAAAACCCCTCTGCATCCATTTGGGAAAAGGATATGGCCAGGCCCTGGAGGAAGGAGAGCAAAGGGGTGGGATGGGGAATAGGGAGAAGAAAGAGCTGGTTTGGGACTCTCCTGCTCATTCTCGTTACCTGAAGGCTGCCAGGATGGGGCTGAGCTGGGCTGAAGCTCAGTCTCTTTGAACCACCCCAGGAGAGGGAGGTGGTCGGAGCCCACTGAGAAATACCCCACTCCTGCGAGCTGGAGCAGGGAGTGTCTTTCTGAGAGCTGCTGGGGCAGCTGAGGAACAGGGTTTAAAGATGTTTCCCTCTCAAGGCTCAGTAGAAGGGGACCCATTTTGGGATCAAATCCGGGACCAGCTCCTGGGAGAGCCATCGAATGAAACCAAAGACTGCCACAAACCCAAGCCCATCCTCTTCAGCACAGGAGAGGTAAAGACATACCCGTGTGTGCCTTTGGATCGTTGGGCTGGGCTGGGAGCACAGATCCCAACCCCTCCTGGGTTTGTCAGGGAGCCACAGGCAATGTCTGTGATGTCTGGTGGAGAGCAAGGAGGGAGCACGGGCTGCATGGGCTCTGCAGAGCTGCTGCTCCGTGGATCCCAGCCCATCCCCAGGCTCAGGGCACGGCTTGGCATTTGCACTTTGTGAGCCCTCCCCAAATCCTGCTTTACGACTCTAAATGGAAATTGCTGCCCCTTTTCCCACCTGGTGCTCCCTCGGCACTGAGGCAGATGTGCTGCTGCAGAGGGATCATGTCCAGGGTTCTTTAGAGCACTTAGACGAGGCCATCTGGATAAGGAAATTCATTGTTATTCCTTTCACCAGCCTCCTTAAAAGCTTCCCTGCTGTCACTTCTGTGTTCAATCAGCTCCTCACCTCAGCTCTCCCCAAAAGAGGCCCCAGCTCCTCCCAGCCTCCTCCTCCGTGCAGGATGGTGTTACTGAGAGTAGATTACACTTTATTCTTATGGCTTTAGCACATTTTAGGGATGCTGTGGAAGGCCTCCTGCTTCTGATGTGCTTGACAAGCTTTTGTCATTCATGTTTTGCCCCCAGCACATTGCTCCTCAGCAAAAAAATCCCCTTTTTTTGGCTTGCTGGAGTGGGATTTTTCATCTCCTCATCAGTCCCAATTCTATCCTTTTTCCATGCAGGTGAGGGGCCTCTAGGTGCTACCCTGACCTTCTTCACTTTGCCTAAATCTGCCCCTCTGGCAACATCTTATTTAGGGGTGGTTTTTTTTGCCTTACCCATAGTATTTACCTGTGCCTTATGGACTCTTATGGTCAGACATCATATGAAGGTAAAACACCTTCTCATGTGTTTCACAAATAGCTTTAACTTACAAATAAGTTCACAAAATAAATTCACCTGTCTCGTTGATGACTGTAGGAAGTAAAACACCTCAGCTATTTTTTTCCCCTACTAAATCAGAGTATTTATCTGCACTTTTTCATCCCCCTTAGATGACTTGGCCCCACCCCTGGCACCCGGACATCGTGGATGTGCAGATCGCTGCCATCGGATCCCTGGCAATCCTCGCTGTCCCCGGGGAGTTCACGTGTGTATTCCTTGGCTCTTGCTCTATTTACTGCAGCCAGATTGCACCCAAACCTCCTGGAACAGTTCTGCCTGCAGGTAGAAAGGGGGGTAGGCTCAAAATTGTCCCCAGACTCACCCTGAGAATGGCTGAGATGCACACAGGCTTCCTGAATCATTCTGGCTGGAACAAAATACAGTTCCAAGGAAAGCCAAGGAATCTGTAAACTTTGATTCTGCTTTTGGCACCACAGACACCATAATGATGAACTGCACTGACTGTTGGTGGTGCAGTGATGAAAACTTAAATAGGATAAAGGTTTATCTCTAGTGCCTTTATTTCTACCCTGCCCTGGGGTGCCTCCAGCCCCTCCCTGGCTGTGGTGATGGGTGTGAAATGTTTTGAGGTGTTTTGGTTGAACTTGTGCATAGAGGCTTTAGGGGATGTTGGGCAGTGCTGGGGCTGCTGTGGGAATTTCTGGTGGCTGCTGCAAGTCCAGCCAGCAATTCCTGCTTTAGGTCCCTGCTCTCCACAACTCCAGGGGGGGTCGGGCTTTGCTCCCAGGGAACAGGGACAGGACAAGGGGAAAGGGCCTCAGGCTGTGCCAGGGGAGGCTCAGCTTGGACAGCAGCAGGAATTTCTCCCTGGAAAGGGTGCTCAGGCCTTGGCAGGGGCTGCCCAGGGAGGTTTGGAGTGCCCATGGCTGGAGGTGTCCAAGGAAGGGCTGGAGGTGGCACTCAGAGCTCTGGGCTGGGGACAGGGTGGGCATCGGGCACAGCTGGGACTCAGAGGGCTTTTCCTGCTCGGTGATCCTGGGATTGTGTGATTCTGGAGCCTGACTTTGTTCCCTCCATGCCCTAGGACCATGTCTGGACGCAGGCTGCGGGAAGCTGTTAAAAGTGTGAGTTGCTGAGATTTCTCCAGAGCACAGCACGTCTGGAGCTTCTCTTGAGCCTCCTGGTCTTTCCCTCCTCTCCTCCCAGCTGGGCTCATGGGGCTTGGGTCCCACAGATGTTTCCTTCTCCCATTTTCTTCAGACAGATTTTCCATCTGCTTCCTGACAGGCAGGAGAAATGAATATCCTCCCTAAAACACCAGCTGATTGGGTTTCAATCCATTAAGCCAATTCCACAGGGATCCAGGCACAACTGATGCCAGGAGGAGTTTGGCTCTGTGATGGAGGGATTCAGCTCCTTAATCCCTACCAGGGATTTTGCTACATGAGAACAACGGGAAGAAAAAAAAAAAAAAAAAAGTATTTTTTCTTTTCTGACTGACACATCCTGGCTGCAGCCTAAATAAAATCCCAATCCCAGATGCTGTCTCCACAATTCACTGGGCCTTTCTCACATTTGTATCCCTGATTTTTTTAGGAGTATACAGACATCAGCTTCCAAACAACCCCCCTAGATTTACTGGAATGTGAGGCCATTTGTCTTCTTTTTCTTTGCGGAGTGAATATCTAATAATGCTAACTACCATAACAATAATAACAATATTGATATAATAATAATAACAATAATAATAATAACAGTAGAGTCGTGCATTAAGCAGTTGTTTCAAGGTAAGGGTTTATTTCTTTCCTTAGGAATTTGATTCCCATGGGGCACGAGGGATGAACGTTGTGATTGCAGGTCTGTGCAATGTCTACACTCATTACATCACCACCTATGAGGAATACCAGGTAAATGTTAAAATTGGGGGTTGAATCTGTCTAACTGAGCCCAGCTTTTGGCTCCAGGGGCTAATAATTCGCATGAAATTATGTGTGCTCCTTTTTAGAGTTCTTTTCCTTTGCCACAAAAACGGGCAGGGAGAATTGGCAGGGAAGGCTGGAAGAACTGGGGCTGGAAGAATCCCACCCCAAAAAGTTGGAGGGGGAGGCAAGTTGCATCATAAGCCTTTAAAAGAGGATAAAGACTGTGATAATTGGAAGAGCAAAGAGGGTAAAGACTGTGCTAACTGGAAGAGCAAACAGGCCCTCCCTGTTTGCAACAGGCTGGAGAATGAGGAGTAACCTGAAATTGCAGCAGAAATACTTTGGAGAGTTGTTGGGGCTGTCTCCTTATCAGGAAGGGAGTGAATAACCCCACTGCTGATCTTGAGCTGGGTGGGATGGGATGTACAAACCATTCAGGAGCCTTCCCAACCCTCCTCTCCTGAATTTGTCCTTTCCAGGTTCAACGGTACGAGGCTGCCTCGACTATTTATGGGCCACACACCCTTTCTGCTTACATCCAGCTGTACAGGGGCCTGGCCAAGGCTATTGCTCTGGTAAGCAGCATTTCCTGCATGCCACAGCCTGCTGGGGACATCTAAATCCTGTCAGTGGTGGTGGCTGTTCCTCACTGAGGACACCCAACTGCTGCCCTCTCTTTCTCTTCAGAATCCACCTTGAGAAACACCATATGGTATGAAAAGAATTCCTGTGATGGGGGGGTTGACATCACCTGAGAAATTCTGGGAGCTCACAGTGTAGGAAATCAGTGCCTCCAACCTTTCAGCGTGGCCTGAAGTTGCTGCTTTTCTACCAAAAGAAAAAATAATGCGCTGCATTTTTGGTGTAGCTGGTGGTGCCCCTTATCACTGTGACCATGTGAAGGGGCAGGAGCCATGGGCAGGAATATCCTGGGATATCCTGGGGCTGGATTTAGGAGACCCCAGCAACAGAGCAGCAGGTGTCCTGCAGGGATTGCTCCTGCAGGCAGAGCACAGATGGAGATGCTCTGCTTTGGTTTCACACAACAATCTGTGCGAGCAGAGGCTGGGAGGCAGAGGCAGAGCCGGAGCAGGGCTGTGGTTCCTCAGGGAATCCTGGCTGCCCACGTGGATGTTTAAGGAGCACATCTTCCCTCTCCCAGAATGCCACTCAGGAGCTGCCCCGTGGTCCAGAGCCCCCCCTTTTCAACGTAACCAAGGTGACCCTGCTGCCTGCTCTCGGCGCCGAGAACGCGCCGGCCGCCAAAACCTTTGGGGATGTGCTGGAAGAAGTGAGACAGGAGTACCGAGAGGTGAGAGCTTCAGGGAGCCCCTAAAACCTGCTTGAGAAATTGCCTTTAAATTCTTGCCCCTCACCCCGCAAGGCTGTGGGTTGTGGTGCCCTCAGACCAAGCAGGTCTCGTTGGGAAGGCAGGGACAGAGCGTTTCCATGCCTATGCCACTGTACTGAATGGGAATTAAGTAGGCAAATATTGTGCAGTGATTTTTTACAAGCAGCAATCAGGTCACCTTTGATGGAACGTAAATGAAATGAAATCAAATGTCAGAAATGGTTCTGTTTTCAATGCTCAGCATTTAGATAAGATGTTCAGAGCAAGGGCTTTCACCTCCTTACTCCCTGCAGTAAGGCAGGGGGGCATTCTGAAAAATCCCCTTGTTTCCTCCCTTTTTAATGTGCATTGGTGGAGTTTATCCAGCAAGCAGGACAACTGGAATGGCAAGGCACAGAGCAACAGTTCAAAGCATCAGTTGTCCACTGCTGCTGCAACAAGTGAAATGATAAATAATTTAAAACAACAGCAACAACAAACCAAGCACAATAAAACACCACAAAACCAATCCACCCCCTAAATACATCAAATGGCCTCTTGAAAAGATTCTCCAAATGTGCTGCTCAGCCTTTGATACAAATCTCAATTTCCCCCCAGGGAGAAGTTGCTGCGGTGACTTTTGTGGGTGCAAACCCCAGGAACTCTGCAGAGAACGCGGTAAATGTGATGGAATGATGCTGGAATTGGGGTGTTTGGGAGTAAGGGATATTTGGGTAGGACTTTTTCTTGCTGGGGGATCAGAGGAAAATGTGTGGCTTGGGAATTCATACCACCAGAAAGCTTTTGGGGCAAAGAAGTGAATTTGGGCTGTTTATAATCTCTTTATGTTGTTCAACTAAAAGAACCTTATTATGTATTAGACCAGGTTGGTATCCAGGGCAAACCTGGTCTCTAATTTCCATCCTACCACCCTCCTGCTTTATTTTAATAAAACAAAGGAAATTAGAAAAGCACTTAATACATTGCATCACTTGCCTTGCACAGACATTGTCACTGCCCATTCTCTTCCTATATATGTTCTTTGCACCATTTATCAGCTTGATTTTGTGCTTTGGCAGTAAAATATAACACTTTTGCCAGTAATTCCCACATTTGCCAGTAAAGCATGAGGAAGCACAGTCCCTATCCAGTTTAAAGTGCCACAGAAGGTGGGGACGTGCCTGTACCTTCAGGGTCTGCCAAACTCTGGTATTTTTATTCCAGACTGAGCATAACTTCCTGACGGTGGAGAGATACTCCAACATTTCCAGCAGCTGGCGTGTGGTGCTGAATGACGCCTCCTGGGACACCAGGTGGGTGCCCTGAGCAATTTCCCTGTCCCACAGAATCCAGGGAGTCATTCCAGTCTAACCTGAAGGGCTTCATTCCAGAGCTCCCAACCCCAGGTTAGTCCTGGCCTTGCAGGTGATGCTCTCCAGGGGAGGATCAGTTCATATTTGGGGAGGGTTAATTTGGCAAAACTGGCGATCCCCTTGGCTCCAGAATCTGGAACAGAGGCTTGTAAATTTGGGAAAGGGAGGATGAAGGGCAGGAATGACAGAAGGTTTGTGGTCCAGCTTGTTCTTAGCCTATATCCATCCCTCTGGCACACCACAGAAAACAAGAGAGACTCACAGGGAAAACTAGCCAGATGTGCTGTGCAGCATAAACAGACAACAATTTTTAAAAGTTTGGAAGAAAGAAAAGTTAAGGATGGAGATGTCACCCTTCAGGAAAAATATCCACAAAGCAGCAAGGCTGGTGACTCCTTTCAGAGCTCTAGGTATATCTTCGTCAGCTTCTCAAGAAGGGCTCCCTCAGAGCCAGCTGAAAAGCCCTCGTGTCCAGATGATGTGTGGGGTTTTGAGGCTGAGCATTCTCTGTAGAGTTTTGGGGTTGAGCAGAAAGGCTTTTGCACAAGGAGTCTGTAAAAGACAATGGGCTTTTGGTGTGGAAATGGGTGCCAGAAGTCCTGAGATCAATCATTATAGACTTTGTGATTTAAGTGAATATTCACCCTCTTGGTTTAGCTCTGCCCCTGCATAGGGAGGACTTAAAATACACTTACCCGGAGAGTCTTCATCACATTGCATGTCACAAGCTCCAGTGAAACGTGGATTTCCTTGCTGACTGCAGTTTTGGGCCTGTTTCCCAGGTTTTACTGGAGCAAAGGATCCCGTGGCCAGAGCAACGTGACCATTGAGTGGCACATCCCGGCTGGCACGGAGCCGGGCGTGTACCGGCTCCGCTACTTCGGGCACTACAAGAAGAGGGTGTTCCTCCTCACAACTGTCACCATCCCCTTTGAAGGCTCATCCTCAGCATTTCAAATCACAGCTCCATAGCTGATCCCACTCCATAAAGGAATGGGCAGTGTCCTGGTTTGGAAAGACAGGTGTCTGCCAGGGAAAGCTGAATCCTTCCCTGGAATGGAGAATGTAAACCCTCTCCCGAACTTCTCCGAATTATTATAATGTTGAAATTAAGGGGCTCTCAGGCAAAGATGTGGGAATAGGAACAACAGCTCTTTACTAGAAATATCAAAAATAAAAATGTACTAGTACACAAAAGCAAACAAACAGAAAACCCTGACAGAGTCAAACACAACTTGACGCCCTGTTGGGCAGGGTGTTGGTAACAGTCCAGCCAAGCCCTCCTGCAGTGACAGATGTGGTTCTGTTGGAGCAATGATCCTGCAGAAGGTGCAGTTTTCCTCTGAAGGTCAGTGGTGGTGAGATGGGTCTGGTCTCCCTCTGGGAATCCAGTGCAAACAGGCTGTGCTGCTGTTCTGAATCCCAGCTTTTATCCAGGCAGGAATGCTGGGCTGCTCCCCCTGGGTGGAGCCTCTCCCAATGGGATGATGGAATTGTCTCAGCCCTGCAGTGAGCCTGGATGGCCCATGAACAGCAGATATCCCCTGGAGGGAGGATGGGTTGTGGGAGAGAGAAAGAAAAACACCTCCCCAACTGGTTTTAACAGGTGGCAGTAGAATACACACTTTTATTGACATCTTGCATTGCAACCCAAGACAGGCAGTAGATTTCGTATCTGGGCTGTGCAGGGGTGGAACTTGGATGATTCTTGTGGGTCTCCTCCAAATCCAGATGATTCCACGATGTTGTGGGAGGGTTTTTTGGTAGCTCTGGACATCATTGCTGCCCCTTGAGTGCTGCTGGTCATCCTTTGATGTGCAAAGCTCGACTTTCTGGAAAGTTTTGGCTTTCCCCTGCAGTTGAGTGTCCTCATGTGTCCTAAGTCAAGTGGCTCCTGTCCTGGCTAGGCCTGGTTTCAGCTGATTCTTATTGTAATAATGATGTAACTACTTCTTTAGTCATTAAACCTGTGCTTATTGATGGTGAATAGGTTGTCCCAGAGGGAATTAGATGCAAATCAGTAAGAACCGAATTTATGAGTTAAAGCTGTGGGTGAGGCAGCTCTGAACAGACCCCAGCCCTGCTTTGTTGAAGCATCAGGAAGGACCCAAGGCCAGCAGGCTCTGGCTGGATGAAAAGCCACCCGGAGTCACCTACAGGTGGGTTACCAGAAGGGTTTGTGGTCCCTCTCCAACCCACATCCAAGCACAGAATGAAGACACCATCGCAGGGTACAAGGACAGTGCCCAAACCTGCTGGCTGAAAGGTTTCACCACAAAAAAAGGAATGTAGAGGATCTTCCCAGGAGAGTTTCAGAGCTGCCTGGACAAAGCCATGACCACCCTGAGTCGGTGTTGGTGGCAGGTCCCTCCTGAGATGCCTCCCACCAGCACTGCCATGGGCTGCCCTAAGCGGGGACAGCTCCACAGTCCCTAAATCCCTTCTGCCCTTGTAAATGTAGAACTGGGGCCCACAGGGAGAAGAAAACATATTTCAGGTCTGGATTTAGGATTCTTGTAGGGCCTGACAGCTAAACAACTGTAAATGTTTAATAAGCTCCAATAATGTGTACCAATTTTGTGTGCAATCTCCTTAATTCTTCAGAGAATCATCAATCAGATAATTTTGCCTCTCTTTAAAATCAGTAGGAGAGGATGAATTATTCATTTCCAACCAGCTGCAATGAGTCTCAGAGATCCCCATCCGGAGGAGCTCAAAGCAGTCGCGATATTGAGTCAGGAAAAAGAGAGAGCTTTGAAAGAACATCACTGGGAATCAAATCCCTGGGGATGCTCCTGATGTCCTGTCCTAATAACTTTGACATCCACCCCATTAACAGCGTGTTGTTTTTTGGTTTTTTTGGTTTTTGTGTTTTTGTTTTGGTGGGGGTTTTTTGTGGGTGGTGGTTTTTTTGTTGTTGTTGTTTTATTTTTTTTTTCAGTAGGACATGTTTAGGGCATGTAGAACATGTTTAAGCAAGCCAAGCTGAATTGCACAATAAAAGATTTACCCTCTAAACCGTGAACGCCTGACCCCAAAAAAGCGTTTTTAGGAAGCACGGGAGAGGAAGTGTTGAAAGCCAGAATTCAGGTATCTGGAGAGTCCCTCGTGCCCCAGCACAGGGCCCCCTGTGAAACACCTCGTGTTTATTTGGCTGTCACCAGTGGACAGCAATTTGAAGTCTAGGGGGCATTTTTTAGGGGGGCATTTGCATCGTATTTTGTGTGTAGAAAATTTTCTGGGAAAATCGCCCTTGGTTTTATTTCCTCCATAAGACCATCGTGGCTGTTGGCAGACAGTGACCAGCAGCCCTTCCCTGCTTCCCTGCGCGCTTTTTTGGGATGCTGTGCCTGGATCCAGCAGCCACTAGGTGCCAGTGCTGTTTTACGCGAGAACGAGCTCGAGCCAAAGCCTAGAAAAAAAGAATTTTTCAGGAATTTGGGCACCTCGCCAGCTGTTAAATATAGCACTCGCTACTCCTCACAGTTGCTCGTCCCTCTCCCGGGCTGCTGTCCCTCGACGTGGAGCCATTTGTGCCCTGCTACGTGCTCGGGAGAAGGGCAGAATTCCACCTTTGTTTTATTTTTGTTGGCGCGGGATAAAAACTACCGCGAACTCGGGAAACTTGTGTCCGCAGGCTGAGCTCCTGTGCACCACTCGAGCACGCCGCAGCCTCCCTCCTGCACAGCCTGTCCCTTTCCCAATTTACCAGCAGTATTAGGAGATGCTAATTCGGGATCTGACCCGAGGCGCTGGGGGGAGAGGGGAGAATTCTCTGCTGTCTCGGGGCTTTGGTGCAGGATTTGGGATCTGTTGGATCCTGTGGTTGTCTGGGGCTTTTTCCAGCATCCCACAGAGGGTATTTGTGTGCAGCCTATCTGCAGCTCTCTGGGTTTTAACATCTCCACAAACAGGGTTGGATATACACGAGGTGGGGGCTGGGGAGCAAGGAATGTCACTCTTCCAATGTTTATTCCTTAAGCAATCCCAAATCTGGATGGGCACAATCCTGTGGATAGCTGGAGCCAGGACGAGTCTCTGGGCATAGAAAGGAGTTTGAGGTGTTCAGAGCAGCCCACCCCAAGCATCCCCAAAGGACAGGAGTTGGCGGGCAGGGGCTGTCTAAGCCCCCACCAGCACCTAAAAAAGGACAGCTGAGAACCGGAATTTTACCCAAGACTGAGATTTTTGGGGGACACAACAAAGAAGAAGAAGAAAGGCACATCCATCCCATCAGATCACCATGAGTAGCACCAGTAGCACCAGGCTGACCCCAGTCAGTGACCAGCAAGGACTGGTGACCACTGACTGGGATGTCACCTTCAGAGGTCATTTGGTTTGAGGTTTTTTTGCCCAGAAAGGGTGAATCTAGGTAGATATGTGATGGAGAGACGAGATGAGATGGTCCCTGGGAGATTTAGCTGGGAAAAGGGAGCCCTGCAAGCTCCAAGGTAAAGCAGATCCCTTTGAAAGTTGCATTATCCCATGGACTGAGGGGGTTTCACGGGACATGAAAGTTTCCCTGTGGGATGTTCCAGGGTCCGGCCAGCTCCAAACGCAGAGTTGTGTCACCCTCAGAGATGTTTTATTCTCACTCTGCACCTCAGATGAGAGGCCCTGTGTTGAACAGACCTCCAGGAAAGTGCTGGCTGGAAGGAGGGAGATGGAAAATGTGGTTTTTGTACCCCCTGCCTTGCCAGCAGCCAAAGATGAGGCCATCTGCAGATTTTTCTGGGCATAGATCTCATCACTTACACCTCAAACTTGTCTTCGACTTGTTGGTGGAGGGTGGATATGGTTTTTGGCTTTGTCCTGCTCTCCTCTGGGAACCCACATCTCTACAAATGGGAAATAATGTTTTCTTTAGGTTAGCCTGTGGGTTTGAGATTCCTTGGAAAATCACCCTTGCTCTCCAAAACTGACCAGCCAGCTGCTGCTGAGCAAAGAGGGGATCTCAGTTGTGCCAGGGGGGAAATATTACAGCACAACAGCAAATTCTCCATTGCCCTGATTTCAGAGGAATTGAAAGCAGGACATTGGGAAAAGCTAATGAGGGAAAATAATAGAGCTGGCAGAGCTGCTGGAGCCCAGAATACAGCTGACCTCTTTGGAAGAACAGTGTCAAGCTATTTTGGCAAAATCTCTTCTGGAGTGGCAGGGAGGCCTTGGCTTGTGTTATCAGTAGCAAGATAGCAGAGCTTCCCCCATTTCTTGGGCTCAGGATCTCTCTGGAAAGGTGCAAACCCAAAGCCCCTCATCTCGGGAATCGCTGTTTCTCAGTCATTTAACCACGATGGAGCAGGGAACTTCTCAGTCATTTAGCTATGATGGAACTTCCAAGGAGCAGGGCCTCATCCTAAAAAAGATTTACCTATCAGTGACCTGGCAACAGGCTCTTCTCAAGGTCTGGGCAATCCCTCACAGCCCTAAATCATGGATCTCCCCATTTACCCCTTATTTTTGCATGGTCTCACTATCGATGCAACCCCAAAAAAGTCTCCACAGGCATGAGGTAAGGAACAATCACCACTGTAATGAATTCACAGCAAACCCAGTTCCTGTGGCACTGACAGGTAAATAATTACTGGCCAAAGAGGTGCTGGGAAAAGAGGCCAAGAACTCCTTGATTTTTTCACTTAGAAGTGCAGAAGTACCAAACTGCTGATTTTCTGCTGTGTGTGCTTGGTGGGGGTCACCAAAGTGCATGTGGAACACGCTCCTGAACAGTTTGTGACCCTGCCAGCGTGACCTGGGATCAATCCCTCCGGAGCAAAGTGTGCTCCTGTTTACCACAGACGTATAAAAGGACAGAGGCATGTGTTTAAAAAGTTTTAATGATATTTCAAAGTCCAGTGAATGTCCTCGGATTACTTGAAAATCACAGGGTTGCTTCACAGAATTTAGTCCCGGTTCTAATTTGTAACGGGTGATTGAGATGCCATCATTTCCCTTCATTCCCTTTAAACATACATGATTTTCCTCCAGTAAATGGAAATTGTGATTTTTCACTACACTTCACAGTGCTAAAACTCTATACAAACCTTGTACTACTCGTACAAAAATAAGTGCTTCATGCACACGTTTTTAATACTGCTTCTTGCCCTTTGCTTTGACATCTTTCTGAACTTATATAAATAGCTGAAAAAGCAGACTAAACTTACTGAACACGGAAAGTGAGAAACACTTCCTGCCAACGGTTTGAGAGACTCTCCTGGCTATGTTCCTCGTTGGCAAACACCACTTAAAGACAGATACAGAAGAGAAAAAAAAGAAAAAAAGCCACAAAATCCGTAACACTCTCGGTTATTTGGCCGTCTGTGACCAGGTTTGTCCTTTGCTGCAAAGCCAAACATAGCCAGCAGCAGCCACAGAGGGCTTGTAATACCTTTAGGGTCACCCTAACAAGCCATTTCATAAATAGGAGGGGTCTAACGGGACCTCAGACTGTACAGCTTATGGGTTTGTTCCATTCCAGGGGAAATTGAGTCAGAAGAGGAAAGAAACGCTTGGTTCCTGCAGTCACCACCTTGTCACAGACCCTCGTGCTTGGCACAGATTGGGGGATGCACAGGAAAAGCCCACTTTGGAATGGCTTCTGCTCTGCCACATCACAGCACCTAAACCAGGTGAAGAATCTGGGGCCAGATGTGCTGGGTGTCATCAACCCAGTCATAAATTCTTCCTCCCAAAAGGGTTTTTTTGGCCCTAGACTGAATAAACTTAAGTTTTCATAGAGTGCATCACTGCATAGGATTTAGGATATAGGATTAAGGTGTCCACTGTAGTTATCCAGCTCTGGATTCCTCCTATATCTCCATAGCATCATTACTCCTGCCTCAATCCCATGGCAAAAATAAATGGATAATGCCCCTGCCGTACACCAAAGGATGCTCCCAGCATCCCCAAAGGGTTCAAACACAACACCAACTCTGGTGCCCCCCAGATTAAGGGGTGCCTTTACTGTTGGCGTGAACACTCTTTCATTAAATTAATTTTTGCTGGAATCAGAGCAGGCAGCAGCCTTGATTTGATGTGTAAAGCCAGGCAGGGCTCTTTCCAACCAGGGAAAATGCTCTTTGGATATCATTTTATTCCTGTCGAGGTGCCTGCTATTACTGGGCCATGGCTGCGAGCTCTCGTGCTCTAATTAAGTAGAGAATTGGCCTTAATGAATAGCACTTTTCTGCTCCTCAGGCTTAAAAGTTTCCCTATTTTTCAGAGAATGTGCCATTTGATGGGAAGTGCACAAAAATGCACTGGTATTTGCTGAATTTTGGATATGCCTGGGAGGGAGCAAAGTAAGAGGGAAAACTCTGCTGAATTCTTGTGCCCTGCTTTAAAAATAAAATTAGCATGGAAACCTGTTAAAAATTAGCCTCTTGGGCTGGGCAAAAATGTTTAGGATAAACGGTTTTTTGCCTTGGCAAAGAAGAATTTCAAAGAGCCTTGAGATGCTGGTGGCATGGGGGGGATCAGGGGCAAGGAGAGGCAAACCCCCATGGCCAAGGGGCACATCTGCTCTGCCTGGCCTGGGAGACTTTGGGGTGGATGCAGGAGAATTCCTGGTGCACAGAGGAGTTTGCTGGGCTACTCCATCCCTCCCTGGTCCTGGTCACAACCACCATGGGACCAACTGTTTTCAGCACAGGTTGTTGCTTGTAAACACACACACACAAACTAGGTGTATAAATATATACACATATAAAAATATATATATACACCTGAGAACCTCTCATTTCCTGGGCTGAACTCTTGCTTTCTAGTGTGAAAATCTGATTTTGCATGATTTTTCTTTTGATTTCTCCTTTCCCCCCCCCCCCCTCCTTAACATCCCGTTACAAAACTAAAGACCTACAAGGCTTCAACTCCGACTAAAACGGACCTTAGCCCACAGATTGACTTAAAATCGTGAGGGTGTTGAATTACCAGACTGAGATTGCTTTTCTTCTCCTTTCTGCCTGTGCTGGGCTCGAGGGGATTTGGTTAAAAGGCTCCGTAGCCGTCGCTCCGT
Organism: Hylia prasina; assembly: GCA_013397195.1. Lineage (NCBI taxonomy): Eukaryota > Metazoa > Chordata > Aves > Passeriformes > Sylviidae > Hylia > Hylia prasina. Next base: position 397,971 of record VYXD01008178.1, on the reverse strand, counting down.
GCGGCGACAGCGAAGGCAGGATAGGCTTCGTAGGTCGCGTACGTGGCCAAATCTTGTCCCATTGTCACTGCCTGCTTCAGCTGAGTGGCCGTGACAGCGGCAGCTGCGTTGGCAATGGTGTATCCTGAAGGCAAAAAAAAAAGAAGGAAAACCCTCGGATTAATGGAAATCCATCCAAAACTCGCCGTCGCCCGGTAGGTTTTGATGGGGCGATTTCCGGCGGGAACGACTTGGGCAGCAGTGAGTCTGCTGGTGGGGATAATGTAAGTAAATGAAACAATTCCCAGGAAAACGAAAGCATTTCCTCAGCCATGGTTTGTTAAATGTGGTGCCGGAGAAACAGCCCTCTCTGTTGAATTTTTTTTCCTCAGGTTTTGATTATTTCTGAGCTAATGGTGCTCTGGACGGGTTCCCCCCTTGCGGCATGAGGAGGGCAAGGAAATAACCTAAAATAGGGGAAATTTGGGCAGGATTCTTGGAGAAAATATAGCTCTGATCCCTTTACAGCCAAAATACAGACAGTTCAGGACAGCCATGGTAGGGAGACTCCCTCAATGCAACAGCAGGGAGAAAATATTTAGTAGACGGGATATTTTTGTTTTTTCCCATCGGTTTCTAATGGAAAATGTGGTTTCAACACTTCCAAATTTTCCATGGGAAGATGTAAGCGTTGCTATTTGAGAATGAATCACTGGGAAAACAGCAGCATTTGGGGCTGGTTCCTCTGAAGGCAGGGCATAGCAGTTTGTCAACCAGACCACAGTGTTTTGTTGTAAAAGAATCAGGAATTAAGACAAAGCCTAATTTTGGGAAGAGCAGCTGGGATATCCATCGGATGTGCTGGGCCAGGCTCTGCTGCCAAAATACATCTCCCAGGATCCTGTCTGACCAGGTGGGCAGTGGGATCAACTCAAGGTCAGCCAGAGCCAAGGTCCTCTTGGTGGGGGAATGGAAATCCTGGGCAACAGGGAGCACACATTGCCTCACTGGAGGTGTCACTCTGGGGAAAAACATGAGGAATTCTTTACAACTCAAATATTGTGGCTCTCCAGAGTATTTTCTTTGCACCAGCAAAGCCAGGCGCAGCATCTCAAGCAGGAATTGAGAAATCTGGGACTTAAGGCACATCTGCCACCATCGGGAGAGAAATGAGCTGTGAGCTGGGCCTGGCCCAAGCTGAGCTTTAGGTCCCTGACCAAGGACCGGTGTGTGCTGCAGGCAGCAACTTCGGTGCGTGTCCCTTTGCCAAGCTCCCAAGGCAAATAAATAAGGGTGGATGAAAGAAAAGGAGAGATGCTAATTAAGCAGTAAAGTGGGGGCTGGATTCAATAAAGAGCCCATTTGGTTTCCGCGCTGCGGAAGCTGCTCAAGCCCAGACAAATTGATTTTTCTGTGGCTTTTGTGGACTCCTGTGGCAGGAAGCCGGATAGATGTTTTATTTTTTTTTTTTTTAATCCATCCTTGAGACACTCCAAACAACTCAGTAGTACTGACTAATGCGTTCCTCATGTGCAGCTTGGCACGTGGTGCTGCCTCTCCATCAGAACTACCGTCATGCTGGAGAGCACGGCAAATGTAATCCCTGTGTTTTCCATGATTTCCAAGCTGTTCTGGGCAGTTGCAAGAGCTATTGAGTACGAGTTCTCAAACTGGGAGGAAAACCTTCCATGGGGGTGTGAGAGCTGGGATCGGATCCAAATTTTCATGGCTGCGTCATTTCTTTGGCAGATGAAATCCTAAGTGCTGGCTCACAAGGAGCTGGGGGTGCTGGGGCAGACAGAGAGCCCATGAATTCATCAGCCTTGTGTCCTTGCAGGGAGGATGGTGTCCTCCATCCTGGTGACAGGGAGGGGACTCGTCCCAGACGTGGCACTGGGGACGCCAGATTTGCATCCTGCGTCAGTTCTGGGGCTCCCAGTGGAAGGAGGCGTTCACAAACTGGGAGGAATGGAGGGGATGTGTGGAGCTGGGATGGACCTCTGGATGTTGGGATTCCTTGCCCTTGGACACTGCTCTGACTCCCCTGGACATAGTCCCAGCTGTGGCATTGACCTGAGGGGTTGGAACAGAGCCCCCCACCCCAGTGCCCCCAGCCTGAGTTGCTCTGGGGTATGTACACAGACATTTGGGCAGTCCTGGGATAGAGATAAAATCCCTTATAGGCAATAAACTGGCACAGGGTGCCCAGAGCAGCTGTGACTGCCCCTGGATCCCTGGAAGTGTCCAGGTTGTCCAGGTGTCCAAGTGTCCAGGTTGGATGGGGCTTGGAGCAGCCTGGGATAGTGGAAGGTGTCCCTGCCCGTGGCAGGGGGTGGAATTATGTGATCTTTAGGGTCCCTTCCAACCCAGAGCAGTCTGGAATTCTCTGAGAAACATGCCAGACACACAAGTAACTCGAGCCACTGTGGGGGAGCACAACCAGGCCAGTCCTCCGTGGCCAAAACCTGCTTCATTCTTCACACCCACGAGGAGCCAGCAGGAAAAATGACATTCCAGAACCCCTTTGCTGTAGAGACATGCCCATACCTGGAAAAGCTGGCGCTGCAGGAGGCACCTCTGCCCCCTCCAGGGGGATGCCCAGGGTCTGCAGGGCGTACTCAGCCGCGTAGGTCTTGGCCTCGTCGATGTAGGCGCTGAGCTTGGGCGGCGTGAAGGGGTGTCTGTGAGGACAGCACAGAGTTAGCTGGGTTTGCTTTCCCCAGGGCTTTCCTGCGAGATGCTGTGAGGCACTCAGAGCTGGCACCACCCCACACAGCAAATGGAAGCGTGGCTTCCCTGCGCTGGTGCATTAACAGAGCTGCTCTCCTCCGAGTGCTCTGGCTCCACGCCGGGGTTATCGACCCTGGCTCTCATGCCGGACACGACCTCCTTGCAGAGTTTGTCGTGCTTTTTCCATCAAAAGAAAAACCCTGCTGCGTTTTTCCTTTGCAACACCCAGTCTGGGTTTTTCTTTACAACGCACAGCAAATGGTGGTTTTGGTCAGAAATGTTTACAGTTGTATTTGGAGCTAAAATATCAGCATGTTCCTTCAAACTCCCTTCATTTCCCCACAAGGGCTATTGTTTGCTTTCTTTTTGTACAAAAAAGCACCCTTCTGCCTGATTATGTCTGGTTTTCTGTAATGTTTGCATCAGCAGGGAGAGCACCAAGCACGGCAGACAGCACTTAATTATACTCTGTGGATGTTTTTCTCCCTGTATTTTTAAAAAAAGTATTTATGTATGTAACTATATAAACACATATAACTCATAAATATGCATTTAATAAATATTCTAAAATATATTTAATAATTTTGTTTTTAAAATAAAAGGCAACGGAGACCTGTGTGCTTGGGACTTTGAGGATAGCTGCTAGGTAAAATGTCATTTAAAAAATAAAGTCTGAGCCTCAGAAACCTTCCACTAATGACGTACATGGTGGGGTTCTGGCTGGCGAGGGCAGGGATGGTGATTTTGTAGAGGAAGAGCTGTCTTTGATCCTGGCCGATGGCAGAGTGGAGCTGGTACACAGGTTGTCCCCAGTTGTTTTTCTGGCAGATTTCTTCTAAGATCTAGAAGGAAGAAAACAAATGGGATTTTTGCTGGGGTTAATTGCTGTGCAGAAGCCTCCTCACCTAGCTCCAGCCCCTGTGCTGAGCAGCTGCCTTCCCTCAAAGGCTTTTCAGGGAGTGCTGGCAGCTTCCTCAAAGCTGAGCAAAAAGTACAAAATAAATGGCAGCTAGAATACTGCATCCACCCTGAAGTGTAAGATTAATCTAAATGCTTTATACTTTAAGATCTGTTTAATTCCTGAAATTATTCCTTGTTCAGTTGGACGTCTGAGTCCTTTTGCTGATTAGATTATTTCAGTGTGGTTTTCTCTGAATTCTCCCCAGAAGCTCTGTCTCATGGATTTCTGTTTCAGAGGACTAAAGAAACTCGGGTTGCATTCATCTTCTCTGCTCTGCTGCCTCCCTGGCTTAGTGAGTTACAGAGCACGAGAAGTCCAAATAGGCTTCTCTTTAAAAAGAAAAAAGGTTGTGTTTCCCAATTAATTCCACGGGCTTCAGCAGGCAATTGCAGCTTTTGAAATGCTGAACCATGCTGCCCTCAGCCTTGGCACAGCTGATCTCCTGGTAATTGGGAATTGCTGTACAGAAATACTCCTGCTTTGACTTGGGCTTCGTGGGTTTTTAACCCTCTGGCTGTGTGCTGTTGTTGGATTTGGTCACTCTCCATTAAATCATTAAATTGCTCCGACCTGGCCTTGAGCATTTCCAGGGATGGGGCAGCCACAGCTTCTCTGAAAAACCTGTATCAGAGCCTCATCCCCATCACAGCCTAGAATTTCCTCCTAATATGCCATCTATCCCTCCCCCCTGGCACTGGGAAGCCATTCCCTGTGTCCTGGCACTCCAGGCCCTTGTAAAGTCACTCTCCATCTTTCTTGCAGCCCCTTCAGGCACTGGAAGGCCACAATTCGGTCACCCTGTAGTCTTGCTGTGGTCTACCTCATTTACAGCTTTACATTTGAAAGGATTTAAAGCAAAAAAAGTAAAATTTAAACCTCACTGCTGCTTTTAATTTTGCCATCACAGCTCCAGCTAAAGTTTAGCGTCTGGCAGTGTAAAATGCTTCATTACATAGTTCAGTTCTCAATTAAAATCGTTCATTTTGTCACTGTGGCAACACTTGTTCCCTGCTGTCCCAACTCCTTTATATGTCGGTTTTATAAAAATGAATTTCACCCACCCTAAGGCCCTGCAGAACCATTCCAGGGATTTCACACCTCTAGTGGAAGGTGCTCCAACCCATGGCACGAGCTGGTACTAAGTGAGCTTTAAGGTCCCTTCCAACCCAAACTATTCTTTGATTCTGTGATTTGCTGACAAAATAGAGTAAGGGGACTTTTGCAGGATGGAAAAAATCCCACTGTCCAGTTTTCTGAGAGAAAACAAGGATGTTTTCATAAATTTTGGCAAACTGGATGCTGTGGCAATTGAAGTGTTAAAAGGCAAACGGATGCTTCAAAATTCAGGGTGAAGTTGGTTTCTTGTGTTGCTCTGCACAATATAAAGGGAAAAGAGTTACTGTCAGAGCTGGACATTCAGAAACTCAGGGAATTTATTCTGGATTTCTCCTCAGCCCTCATCCATCCATCTGCATCAACACGCACAACCAAATCAAAAGCCCCCCTGAGCCAGCAGATTTTCTATGCTGGGCTGGGTTATGTCAACGCTTCTTTTGCCATAAATGGTTTGAAAATGTGCATTATTTCACTATACATGTGCATTGTCCCCTGGTGAAGCCCCAGGTGATGCATTTTTTGTATCAAACCCAACGTGGGTGGGAATTCCTTGACCCACGGTGCTTTTATATGGCGTGACAGCCAGAACTGGATTAAGGCATTTATGACAACTCACCCCTGACACTCAGGATGATCTTAAAGGTCTTCTCCAACCCCAACCATTCCATGCTTCCACAAGAGCAGGCAAGGCAGGTGAATATTGCAAGATGCAACTGGTTCTGCCCATTTTTTAGTGTCTTTTGAGGCACGAGAACGGGTTTATTTACCAGGCCGCAGACTCAACGAGCGGCCTGTTTTCCCAACACAACCCTTGGCATACAGACACCCTTTCTGGGGCACGTACCTGAGGGGCGAGTTTGATCCCTTGGGGCTTTAGCGCGACGTGGTTCATGGGGGTGAGCTCCATCCCTGGCAGGAGGTCGTAGAGCTTTTCCTCTCCCCTCTTGTCTCCCTTGAGGTGGTATCCGCGCCCCAGGCTCGGGAACGCCAGGTAGCCGCGGCCTCCCAGGCCTCGGACGCCCGCAGCCCCTACAGGTACATTCATGTAAATTTCTAGGAATGTAAGAAGGCATTAAACCGAATCAAATCACGGGAAAAAAAGGACCCTGATTCTTGCTGAAATGGAAAAGTTAGCCCCGCTTGCTGGGAGGATTGGGAAGCAGGTGGGCAGGAGGTGCCATGGCCTGGGATAACACAGGCTTGACACTGACACCCTTTCTTGGGTAGGTGAGGGGTTTTGGGGAAAAACTGCTGCTTTCTGCCCATCTCCCATCTTCTTTGGTCAGTTTTGATTTCAGGACAGCTTTTTGCCCAGCTTTGTAGCTGGAAGGCAGAGAGGGGACAGCTGGTGGGTAACAAATCTGTTACCCACCAGTGTAATTTCACCTTGAAGAATTCACAGCTTACACAACTTCATCCCTATATGAACAAAATCCCATTTTGGTTTTGTCCCATTACACTTCCATTTTTTCTCAGGCAACCCTGCTTGGGAGTCTGGGGTGACCATGAGGCAAGAGACAGGTGGGGACTTCTCACATCTGCTCCTTTCCTAATGTAACCTTTAGAAAAGCTGGTTCAGCCGTGTGGGGAAAAACTTGAGGAATAAGGGGTATTCCTGCTGCCCTGTCTCCTTCCTGGTGAAGGGAAAAAATTGGCCATCATGATCCTTGCCAGGCTTACCAGGGTGCCACACGGGGTCCCAGCCTGCTGTGGGACTTGGCTTGGGGACACAAGGCGTCATTTTTGGAAGGAAGATCCTATGACAGAGTTATTTCTTTGCTAGCCCCAAACTTATGTCTGAACTGACCGAATGATGTCTGTAGTGACATTTAATTTGGGGGTACCTGAGTGTGGGGAGTTGATATGGCTCCAGGCAGGGTCACCCAAGAGTTTTCAGAAATACTTTCTTTTATTCATAAATTGAATTAATTATTATTGAGTTAACAATCCCCCAAAAGGGGTCCTCCACCTCCCAGAGCACAGAATGGCATGTCTGATTCCCTACTCTGCACCAGGGCAGTGTGACTTCCTTGGAAAACTCCATGGCTTTGGGTCAGAAAACACCAGGACTGGTAAAATTTTCCCTTCAACTTTCAAAGCAAAGAGGAAACATAATGGTGGTGGTGGCTGGCTGTGGGAGCCAGCTCAGAAGGGGGAAAGGAAAAGTGTTTTATTTGGTCTTCCAGGCTGGGTTCAGGGCAAGGAGGGCAACACCAGCAGGATTCGTGGGTTATTGACACTGGACTGAGGGTAATCTAGAAGTTCCTTCGAGGAATATGGTTAATTTTTTTTCAGCTGGAAGATTGCCTTTGGGAAAGACAGAGCTTAAACCCTTGCGGAGCAGCATCCAGGAGCTGGGGCAAAGCCAGCGTTGGTGTTGGTGCCTGATCCCCGGAGGGGACGCCTGGCAGAGCGCGGCCGCGAGGGGAGTTACCTCGGACGGAGGGGGGCCGGAGGATGCTCCTGTTGCCGAGCCCCTTGGTGGCAGGGAAGTGCAGGTTGGGGATGGCCGCGTAGGCCTGGGGTGCGTAGAAGACCGGGGTGCCCAGGTAGGCGGCGGCGGGGTCGTAGAGGTGGCCCAGGGTGTAGGTGTAGTCCCCCTGCAGCACCGGGGCCCTGCCGCCCGTGCCGCGCGTGTACCTCACGTAGCTGTCCTTGTCCACCGGCTTGGCCAACGTCACCTCGATCGGGGACCCGTCCAGCACCTTCGTGGTGGGGACAAGAGCACAGGGGTGAGTGGTCAGAGTGCTTGGTGGAAATCCCACCTATGGAGGAACTGCCCCCACGTCCTGATGGATGGGAAGATGGACGGAACCACCCTAAAAAAGCTCTGATGGAAACCTCACCTATGGAGGAACTTCCCCCCATGTCCTGATGGGATGGGGAGATGGAGAAAACCACTCCAAAAAAGCTCTGATGTAAATCCCACCTATGGGGAACTGCTCCCACGTCCCGATGGGACGGGAAGATGGAGGAAACCACCCCAAAAAAAGCCCGGAATCTCCCTCACACAGCGGGGAAGGCGGCACTGGCTGGGTGAAGGCTTAATCTGAGAGCGCCCAGCCCTGGCCCCAGCTGGGAGAGGCTCCTTCAGCAAAGCCTTCAAAAGGCCTCAGTTCCCTGCAAAGCAGCTCATAAGCCAGCGAGATTCCCTGTGCTCCCGGGGAGAACAGCAGTGGCACTAAAAATAGGACCGGGGTTAACACCTCTTTGGGAACAGCTCCGGCTTTACAGTGAATTACATGCAGTGCAAGAAGGGCTAAATTCAGCAGCCTCCTCGCAAATCCACATCTGAATTTGGAGCAGATGTTTGGGCTGACCTCGTTTGTCCCAGATTGCCATTCACACGCTGCCCTGCCAGTGTTGTTGTTGGCAGTCTGGAACAAGGATGTGAGTGTGAGCCAGGGGGGATCGTAACCCCTCCTTTCCTAGTTCTTCTTTCAGCTTTTCCTGTATTTTTTTTATCTGAGCAGTGAGCTGGAGCCGGGCAAACACTTAGCGCAAACACAAGGAGCCAAAATGAATCGTTTGTGTACAATAGAGCTGCTGAAAAACAAATTCAGGAGTAGCAAAGCAACCAGCAAAGAGAAAATCAGGATAACACTGCCGGGAGGGTTTTGGAGCTCATAAAGCAGGTGGCTTTGTATAATATACTGCACCCCAAGCCCCAGGAATTAACATTTACAGCAGCTTTACCTTCCCATTCAAGGCTTTCATGGCCTCCACTGCGTGTTCTCTTTTATTAAAGTGCACAAAGGCATAGTCTCTAATTTTCTTTACTCTCTCCACTGCACCTGTGGAAAACATTGGAATATTAATGGGAAGTGGGGATTAGTCAGAAAACAGAGATCTGAATGAGTGGTTCTGTCAGGTTATGAGCCCCTGGAGAGCAAAGGCTGAGCAAGGGTAGAAGAACAAGAGGTCAGTGTCCCCTCACCTCTTTGCATGTATATTGCACAGGAAAATCAATATATAATGGTTGTAGCATTTCAAGGCAAACTAGAAGGTTCTGGGATCAGACACCAGTAAGATTCCCATTAAACTGGAGAGGTTTTCTCTTCTCCAAACCATTCTCTTGGACACTACCTTTGGTCTCCCTTCTGTGACAGACCATGCACCAGCTGTGGGAACATCTCCACGTGATCCCCATCTCCCTGCTTTTGTGCATGCACTGGAGGCAGCTTCAGGAAAGGTGATGCCTTTACCATAAAACAAAGAGGTTTTTCTCCTTGACAGCCAGCTCAGGATGCTCAAGGGAGAATGAACAGCCAGCCCTGCCCTGGACACAGCAGCCCAGGGAACTGGGATGGGCTGGGACTGATGCGGCAGCAGGTCTCTCCCTAAGAAACAGCCTCTCACTAGGAAACAGCCTTTCCCGTGGCAGTGGGGCTTACCTGGATGCCACAATTCACCTGGACGTGGCCCCAGTTGGCTCTGCAGCTGAAGCTTGGCCCTCCTGGGATCAGGCTTGGGCTAGAGAATCTTTCTTCCAGCCTGAATCTTTCTTACATCCAATTTATCCGAAGTAATTCAAATGTAAATGACTTCTTGCTCTTCTTTTCTAAGTCCATCCCCCACAGTTTTTTCCCTTTCCCTTGTCAGCTGCTCTGCTGCCAGGAACTCATACTCCGCACTGAGAAGGCTGTCTCCAAAATAACCCCATCAGTCCTACTCCCCACGGCCACAGCCTTCAGCCATTTCTTTAATTCCTCATCTTCCCTGCTCCTGTGACTTGGGAAGCACAACATCAGCCAGCCCAGCCTCCTGTAAAACCCCCAAAATATCCTTTGGAAACGTGGCTAAGGGATGCCGAACAACTCTTCTGTTGGCTTCTTACCTCCTAAAGCTGAACAGGTGCACAGGGAAATGTCATATTGCCACAAAAAGCACTTACTTAGAAAAATGCAGGAGGAAATGAATTTCTTTGGTGTTCAGGGGGAGTCATTAGGACCTGCAAAGGGCTAAATGAGCCTGTCCCAGCCTACAACACAAGCAGGCTGCACGTTTTGGAATGACACAGGGATGGCAAAGTAGCACTTTGTGTCCTTCTGGGACAGAGGATGATTTTCCGAGCCTGAATTTATGGCAGTTATATGCTGATGCTTTGTTTACAAGTGGAAGCTTTAATGAACTCGCTGTGTTTTGAATATCCCTGTTCTGCCTCCTGGAGAGCATTCCAGGACACCAATCCTGAGCCAAAAATTTCTGTTCTTCCCTGCTTCTGCCTCTACTGGGCTAAGTAATGTTATACCACTCTTGGGTCAGCTCCAAGGAGAGCCCACCCATGGGACATCAGAGAGGGAGCATTGTCCTTCCTGCACATTGGGACAGCACAATCTTCCTGCTGGGAACACTACCAGGCTTGAAATTGGGATTCCCTGCCTGCAAGGGCAGGGCTTTTCAGAGAGACAGCTCTACAGAAGTCATCAGGCTGGGAATTTGGCTCAGATTTAAGGGGTGCTACTTGCACTGTATCCCAAGTTGAGGAGCACAAGCAGCATTCCTGGTCCTGTCTGTGGAGCCCTCAGAGATGTGGCAACTGCTGTGTCATGGAGACCTCTGGATTGTTTTTTATTGGATGACTTGTTGATGTCAAAACAGCTTCTTAATGCTCTGGATCCTAGGCAATTTCCAGCTAAGCAGTGCTGAAATGTGGCTTAATGAGTGAGGCAGAGAACCACGGCAGGGCAATGAATCATTTCAGATCCTTGCTGCCTCACTGTAACTTAAACTGCATTTTCTCTCCCCAAAGCTGGAAGTTTTGCTGCTCTAATGCACCCATTCCTGATTTCAGCCACCAAAATAAAACCAAAATTTATTTTTGCTTATTAAAAACAAAAATAAAGTTCCAACATGAACTCTGAAACGATAAAAGGAAAATGAAAGCTGATTGCAGAACTTCTGTTGTTATAGTGGAAAACTTCTTAGGAGCAAAGCAGATGACTGTTACAAAAGAGTCAAAAGGCCACAAATGTGTTTCTGGGGAGTGTGAGCTTGTTCAAAGCTTGGGAGCAAAACTGGGTAAATAAAAGAAGGAAAAAGTTCAGAGAGTGGGATAACATAAATTTAACTCAGGGGTAAAACAGGGTCTGCAACAGCTCGATGGTGGCTAAAAGTATGAGCCAGAAATGCTGGAAGGACACAAGGAAAACTCGTGAAGACCTTTGCATTGCAGCCTAGTCCAGAAAAAGGCATGCACAGAGCAGAAATGGGAAGTTAGTGGAAGAAAAAATGAGGTTCTGCAGCATATTTTAAAAAATTAATAGAAGGAAGCTAACAGGAGTGAGATGAAAGAAGATTTCACATTGCCAAGCATCAGTTCCTAATGCCTAATGGACTGTGTGGCTTGCAGAGCTTCAGAAATGGGTTATTTTTACTTTGTTGGTTTTGGATGGAATTTCCTAAAGCTGGAGCAACTCAGAAGTAAAATCTCCTTTGAAAGCCAGCAGGATTTTTATTCTCAATTAATCTCCCAGCTTTTTTTGAAAAATCCCACCCTAACTGCATGTATGATATGCCACAAAGGAATATTGAATTAAATGGAAAGCACTAATTATTCACCAACTTACACGAGGACTGGGGGGGATGTATGAAAATGAGTTCAGAACTTAGATAGATCAGATAAAACAGATTTATATTAAATCACTCTATTTTTATCACCATCCCTTGCCACAGAAGAATGCTGAAGTCACCCAGCTGCTTCACCAACTCCTTTTAAGAAAGACTAAATGATTCCAAAGCATTCTGATGACACAGGGCATCCCCATGCAGCATTTTGGGTCTCTTCCAGCTGCCAACCATTCGTGGTGGCTGTAGCTGGGAATTAAGCAGCCCTCAATGGGATGGCATTTTGGGTGGAAGCCTTCAGCCTCACGACAACTTTTTGTGGCATTCCAGATGAACATTTCACAGCAGAAAACCAGCGGGTTTTAATCTCTTGTAGCGTTTTAGGAAGGCAGAAATATTTCCATTTGCAGCACTTTGTTCGGGAGGCAGAGCACCAGTGGGTTCCTACCTGGTTTGATGCTGTTGAACTCCTTCTCTATGGTCTCCTCGGTGGTTGAGAGCATGAGGTTCCTCACGTAGAGGATTTTCACTGAGGACATGGTGTCCTCATCCACCTCCACCTCCGGCTCTGCCCAGTCCACGGCGATGGGGTGTCCCCACAGCTGGATCCTTCCTTTAAGGGAACGGGCATGGTCAGTGCTGGGGGGCTTGGCCTCCTCTCACTCCTGCTCGTGCTCTATTTCACAGCAGAACAGGTCAAATTTGACAAACACGACCCAAAAAACCCAGCCTTGCTAGCTCTAAGCACTGCTGCTGCATCAGCTCCCTTCAAAAGCAGATGGTCACACTTGGAATGGCCTCCTGCAAATACCTTTGGAGCCTCCAGAACTGAAAGAAGTGAAAATATACAATAATTCACTTTAAGCCTGCACTTCCTGGAGTGCTCCCTAAAGGGAAATATTTCAATGCACTTCTCCCTTCTGGCCGGCAAAGAACAGCAAAACAAGGATGTCTCTGTGTGTGTTTGAATCTGTCTGGGTGAAGCTGCAGCAGAAGAAAGGAGGGACACAAAAAGTCCCAATGCATGAAACAGGGTGTGGGTGTGGAGAATAAAGCCAGGGGCTCTCTGTACACTGGACTGAGCTGTTGAGGGGCAGGGAAGAAAAAGAGCAAATAAATCTGAATAAATGCTGAATGCTGATGGTGCAGTTGGGTTGGTGTCCCCACTCCTCAAGGCTCACCTCTAGATTCAAAGGCACCTGATGTGAGACTTCCACTGAACTCGAGGGGAATTTTTAGAACTCTGTGTTTCTTTCTGTCTGCATGCATCTGTATTACCAAGGTTGCCATTTTAGATTTATCATTTAAGTTTGGTACAGTTGGATTTATGGTCCTGTTGCACTTATAGAAAATTCTATTGAATCGTTTCAGAGGTGTTAAGTTGGTCAATTTATTAAGAACTGCCAGTGTTGATTAGATATGGTTATGAATAATAAACCATGATAGATATTGTTATGAATAACAAACCATTTAGACCTAAATTGTTGAGCCAGTCTCAGGCTGAGATTGGCAAGGGGGTTTATTCTGTCAGGACTCAACCCTCGGAATCTTTTCCCTCCTCACTCTTTTGCCTCCCTGGTCTCCACATGAATCATTCTAGATTGCTTTAATCTGATGTTTCTTTGTCTGCTTTATCTGTACAGTAAGTAATAGAGTGACCTTTGCCAGCAAACCCTTTGATGTCTTGCCCTCACAAATTTATATTAAACCTGCTTTTGCCCAGACCTTGCTGGTCATTCTTTAAGTGACCTAAACCACACATTTGCAGCTGAGGGGACAAAGAAAATCCTGCAAAATACTCTTTGCCAGATCTAAAAAGCCATTTCTGCTTGGACAACCTATTTAAGAAGGGGTGGAGGCTCCAAAATGAGAGGGTGAAGATAGAATTTGGAGGCTTTTTGGAAGTGTAAATGATCAAACTAAATGGAAAGGTGCTGTTGCCTTGAAATCCCTGGTGAATGAGCTGGGATTTGTGAAGCGAGGCTGAGCTGCTCTCCACCTTTCAGCACTGCACAGATCTGAGCTTTCAGCAAGCAGAGATGAAGGCAGGGCTGCTCAGGGCTCTGTGCCCCTTTCTGAATTGCTGTTTTCAGTTCAAGGGTGGAAATGATGAACTGGTTGTCTTGCAGCAAGGAGCTAAGCTTGGTGCCTCTTGCTGAAAGCCAGTCCATCTCCACCCTCTTGTTTAGCCAGAGGCAGGACAAAATTTTAATTTTTTTATAAAAACTCTCCAGTTTTGAGAACTTTCTCTACAGAGCACCCTCTTTGAGCAATGAGGTTCAGTTTAAAGGAAGCATCTGATAATGATATTCAATCCCACATCAGCTGAAGACACATTCAACTCTGGCTCTAAACTTTTTTCCAGTTCCTGCCATATGCTTGAGACTTCAGAAGACTCTGGCTCATGCTCAGGCCTTTGGAATTCCCTAAATTATTTACTGAGATGTCCCTAAACTGGAAATCCCTCATGCATTGCACGTGTCTGCTCAGGCTCTGAGTTCCTTCCATCTGTCTTGCTGTTTTTGCTCAGGATTTCAAGTGCCCTGCCTGCTCCTGCCTTCCTTTTCCACATAAAAACCATGGGAAAGTCGTGCTGAAGCACAGAATGTGCTCCCACCACCAGGAGATGCTTGAACTGAAGAAGAAAATTCAGAATAAAAGGAAAAAATGTCACTGTGACATATCTCCCAATAGAAGAGCAAATTCAGCGCTCAAAATCACGTTCATTTTTTACACAGTATGAAAAAAAAGAGAATTTAAGGGTATGCCATGCATAAAACAGGTGAAAGGAGGCTGGTGGTTATGAACAAATCTCAAACCCCAAGGCTTGTTGGATGCTTTCACCAGCCAGTGAGCTGTGTTCAACAAAGCAGTGCAGGAGCATAAGAAAGCAAGAGAAAATTGGTGAAGTCCCTGCAAATGCACTTCATCTTAAGTGACTTCTTCACCTAATACCTGCTAAACCTCTCTCTCCTTCACAATAGTCTTTGGCTGCCTCTCAGTGCTGATTTTTTTAGATTTACTCTGAAGCAATTCCTCATTCCGAGGAAGAAATTTCTTCCTCACTCATGAGGAAGAAATTTCCAGGGTTTTTTGCCAAAGTATCAATTTTCAGTCCATGCTCCAGCCTGAATCTGCTCTCGGATGCTTTCCTGAGTGATTCTCCCTGAGAGGCCATAAATGAGTCTCTATTCCATGTTTAGCCCAAGACAAGCACATCCCACAGCAGAGCTGCATGGATGCACACAGCTAAATCCATCTGGCTGGATTTTTAATGAACCCAGGCTCCTGAAGGATGACCATGGATCATCAGCACAGTGCTGCAGCACGAGCTGCAGCTGAAGTGCAAAACTTCTTTAGAGGAGTCTTTGGAACCAGCGAAGGAAGGGGAGGAGGTGGAAGTGGATGAAACCTGATCCCTAAGACCTTCCAACCTCTGCTACAAATGACATCTCCAAGACCTCCGTGTGCCTTGAGTGCTCAAAGCAGCACACAACCATTTTTTTTTTTAATTAAAAAAGCCACACATCCCACTCCCCATGGCGTCTTGGGGCACCTCCTGGCTCTGGGTGTCTCTAGCACAAAAGTGCTCTCTGAGGGCAGAAAACCCAGCCACATTCATTTCCTTGGATTCCTGGGACCCCTAGAGATGTTGTCACCACAGCATGAGGTGACCAACACCTTAATGAAGGGATGGGACCACTGGAAGCCTAATAATGATTTTTTACTCAGATAAACATCAGCCTCAGAGGCCAAGAGATTTTAGAGGAGTAAGAAGCCGGCCATGGCTCAAAAGCAGTTACAAGTTTTATTGTTACAAAGCACTATATAACATTCTGATCCAAAGGAAAGATGCCACAGAGTTTGTTTTGTTTTTCTAACCTATCACCTTTGCCACACTGCGTCTAGTTTTTACCCAATAGCCTGCCACCTCACCCAGACACACATATGCTTCTATTACAACATCTAAATTCTTAGCTTACTCTGTAAAACCATATGACTACACTTTAAAACCCTTCACCATCTTACCCAACACAGTTTTTTACTTATTTAAGGAGTACTCTTATTTGCAACCACAGGAACATTAGTTTATAATTTTTTCTGCTTAATGTCTGTGCACCTTTACTGTTACATCAACCCGAGCTTCTCCCAAGGCTGCAAACCAAACCCTCCAGCATCTGTGGAAGTTTCTACCAGGTGAGGTGGAGCCAGCCCTGCCCATCCCTGCTAACCTGGGAGCAGCTTCCTCCTGGCCATGGCAGCTGCCCGGTGGCTCTCGTACTCCACGAAAGCAAAGCCCCTGTTTTTGGTTTTGTCGGCTGCGCTGGGGTAGACGATGACGTCCACCACGCCGTCCGTCACCTTCTTCATCTCCGCCAGGATTTCCTCCCTCTTCTTGGTTTTGGGGATGCCCCCCACGAACAGGCGGCAGTTGTCCACGCTGGCACAGACCCCCAGGAGCCTCCCGTTCCTGAAACAGCAGAGCTGCTTTGTCAGGAGGCAGGAGGCAAGAGAGGGGAAGGTGAAAGCAAAGCCCCTCTTCTGTCCCAAAACACAAGGCCAAACACGAGGCTTCGGTGTCTTCAGCTGTTCTTTGGGACATTCCAGTGGCCTCACCCAGTGCAAAAGCTGCCACGCTGCCAAATCTGACATTGAAGTCAGGCAGCAGGGCTGAAATGAAGGATTTGAGGGAGAAGCCAAAGCCAAATTTTGCTTTTCCTACTTGAGATTCTCCCTTTTGCTGCCACCAGCAACTGCACCGCCCAACCCAGATTGTCACCAGTGTTGTCACCAGCGGCTTGTGGCTTCCCACTCACCTCATGACTGAGGTTTTGGGGGAAGAAAATCCCTTGTCATGGAGAGGCACCATCTGAGGACTCACCGATGCCAACTTTTGTGCGGACCCCAAAATAAAAACTCCCTTTGTTCACCTCTTTGGGGTCTCTTACAGGCCTGGAGAAGTGCAAAACTGCTTTAGGGGAGTCTTTGGAACCAGGGAAGGAAATGGAGGAGGTGTAGGTGGATGAAGCCTGACCCCTAAGACCTTCCAACCTCTGCTACAAATGACATCTCCAAGACCTCTGTGTGCCTTGAGCCTTCAAAGCAGGGTGGTTTTTTTTTAAATTAAAACCTTTTTTTTTTTTTTTAATTAAAAAAGCCATACAATTGCCAGCATGGTTTATCTCAAAAGGTTTTTTAAGCAAAGACATCAACTCATCCCACTTTGAACTGGCAAAAAACATTTAGTGTGGCTGAAATCCAACCAACATGTCTTGATGGGCCCATCTGTTGTTGATTTCTGGGTGTTTTGTTCCCAATTTTTAGTCACAAACTTGAGGGCTTTTTCTGTTCCTTTCTATTAGGAAATGTCACTGTTTTGCCAATTGGTTTCCATCCTATTTCATCATTTTTTGCAACTGCTCCATCTCCCAGAACATATCTGCACAATCTGTCATGAGGGAGACTGTGAATAGAATAAATCAACAACAAACAACCTGAGGGGAACATAATAAACAGCGATGGTTAGGGGAAAGTTAATTTGATCCAAAGCAGAATATTTTTTTTTCCCAATGTTCTGATAGATAATTTTTTTAATTTTACTTGATTTTTTGGTGAGGAAGAAATTTCCTGTGAAAGATGTTGGCTTTAATGAACAGTGACTGCACAGGGAGGCAGGAGGAGATTTCCCCTCAAAACACAGGGATCTAAATAACCTGGCTCTGGGCTGCCAGAAAGAATATCCCTCACATGCCAAAATACACCAGTGTATATGATTTAAAGTTTCTTTGAAGGTGTTTGCCCCGCTTACCTGATTTCATAATTATTGAGTGTCTTTATTGCATTCTTGGCCTCCTGTTTATTGGAGAAGGTCACAAAGGCATAGCCCCTGTTGTTGCCATTGAAGTCCATCATCATCCTCATCTCGTAGATTTTGCCAATCTGCCAAGTGACAGAGATTTGTCAGCAAGGTGGGTTGAAGAAGACTGGAATTTTGAAGCCCACCCAGTTCCAGTTCCTTGGGCAGGGACACCTTCCATGGACCAGGCTGCTCCAAGTGCTGCCCGGGCCGGCCCTGGAACCAGCTCTGTTCATCCCTGACACGCAGCTCTGACCATCAGGAACTGATCAGCTGCCATCAAGCCTCACCTTTTCACAGAGGGGGATAAGTTCATCCTCAAAGAGGTCTCGGGGCAGTTTCCCGATGAAGATCTCGCAGCCCCTCTCCGGTGGAGGGCCATCCCAGCCCGGTGGTGGGCCCCCATATTTCCTCTGCCCGTTTTCCTGCCACGGAGGAAAAGAAAAGAAAGGTTCAGCTGTCGATTTTTAAACGTGGATCAAAACAACCCCGTCTCTGGGAATGACCCTTGAGGCAGACCCCTTCCTTCCCTTCAGCTCCTCATGGATTCAGCAGGGATAACGCAGTGTTCCCGCTGCCAAGGCTGGGATACTTCCAAAGGCCAAGTGCACAGTCAGGGAACTCCCTGGAAAACGGAAATCCTCCTGGCTGTGGCAGGGGAATCTCCGTGGGCTGTGTGTTAGCTGTGGGCTGGGTGATGGAACACTTGCAAAATTTACAGCTTGTCTGGATTTTCATCCAATCTGAGGATGACACCCTGCCCACCCAGGAGATCCTTCTGGCAGAGAGCAAATCTGGCCCCCAGATAATATTTAGAGATGTGAAAGCCAGTCAGTATTTCCTTTTTGGTCTCTTTTTGCTGGATGACTGTGCCTCTGTTCTCCTCCCCTATTTTGAATCATATTNCCTATTTATAATAAACTATGTAGATCAAAATAAAAATAAAATACATTTTTACAGATTCTGTTTTGAATAAGGGTAGAGTCTCGATCAAGGAAGAGTAGCTGTGGTCTTCCATAAATCATAATAAATTAAATGAGAATTGCCTTAAAAATCTTCAGCATCTGCTTATTATCAGAGCCTTTGTTAATATGTCACTATCTGTCAAATTTGTAAGCCAACCTTCCTCCCTTCCCTCCTTCCCTCCTTCCCTCCTTCCCTCCTTCCCTCCTTCCTTCCCTCCTTCCCTCCTTCCTTCCCTCCTTCCCTGCCTCCCTGCCTCCCTCTCCTGTCTTCCCTCTCCCTACAGTGATTCCCTGCTCCCAGAGGAGCTGGGGCTCCAGTAATTTTTCCATTTTTGGCTCCCTGACCATTTCTTTAGTCACTTCCCATTCTGGGATAATTCCAGGAAAGCGAATGCCTTGTACAGCTGATTTAAGAGGAACGTAAACAAACAGAAATCCTTACAAGAAAACAGGACTATACCAAAACCCTTTTCGTTTTCTCAAACCTAGAACAGGCCCTGGATTATCCATTCTCATTCCTGTTTTTCCAGGGTTTTCAGCAGTGATGGAGCGCTGGGGACATTTGATTTTATGTCTGAGCTGGTGTGTGAGGGGGCACAGCAAGAAATAAACCTTTCTCTCCATTTGCAGTGGCTTCATTTGTGGCTGGAAAGCAGCACCTCAACAAACCCTTCTTGACAAGGTGCCTGGAGGGAAAGTGGACATCAGCCACTTCCCAAAGAGGAATGACCCAGGTCTGCACTGAGGAAGAAGATGTTTGGCTGCACCCACAGACAGGACAGGAGAAAAATCCCAAAGGTACAGGGAAATTAGGAGAAGGAGGAAAAGAAAAAAAATAGCAAGGCTGGAATGGAAAAGGAAAGGAGAGAGGAGAGTAAGAAGTTGTTGAAGTGTGTGGGGAGCTGAAATCTGTGCTTTAGGAGTGAGCTTTCCCACATGTGACAGGAAGAAAAACTGAACACCAGGATAATTCCAAGGCCAGGTTGGACAGGGCTCGGATTAACCTGGGCCGGTGGAAGGTGTCCCTGCCCATGGGGCTGGAACAAGATGGGATTTAGGGAACCTGCCAACCCCTGTGATTCTCAGGAAGCCACAGTAAACCTAAGACATGCAGAAATCCCTTATCTTATGGGTCAGGGACAGCAGAAAGGCCCCTCCAGGGCAGCAAACGCAGCTGCTGGCCTGGTCCTGGAATGTGCTTTTTTCCCAGGAATCTCAGGTTGTGCTTGGGGCTGTTGTGCCCTCTAGTGCCATGCAAAACACGGCAAAGTTCTTGGCCTCCACCTGCCTAAAATCCAGTGTTTGCAGTTCCTTCTTCCAGGATGCAAGGCCGGCCATGGCAGTGCCCAGTGCCTCCCAAGGCTGAGCTTGTTTGGGTTGTGGTAGCCAAGAAATGCTTTCTCAGGTGGATTTGAAGGTCATGCCCAGGCTCCACCTGCTCTGACCACAGGAGGTTTGGATCTTGGAGACCTTGGAGCCTAAACTGGGACCAAACCTTGGAGCAGGTGAGGCACCTGCCTTTTGTACAAGGATCTGGACTTCCCAACTCATCCCTCTTCTGGAACTTTGCTCTGTGGGTTTTCTTTGGTTTTGAGACACCAATCCACACCTTTCCCAACACTCAGCAGTGCTCAGAGTTGTCCTTCCCCCCCTTTTACCGTAACTCCCCACCAAACAAGGAATTCCTTGAGGAATAAGATCCTGCTTTGTGAAAGACAATGTAATGATGGCCAGCACGGATGTGAGAGAGAAACAGAGCGAAAAGGAACGAGCAAGGAGTGATTCAGGAGCGTGGATTCGCTGCTCAAGCCCCCAGTGAAGCTTCAGGATGAAGCTGGACACTGCACAAAAGGATGGGACTGTGAATTCCTACCTGGATCAAATTATATCCCGTTCGTTGAATTAACGCACGGAGGGCGGCTTCTTTCTGTGTGCCGGTCAATCCATCCCCGGATTTGTGATTTGATTCCATTGGGAGTGATTATCAGCAAAAAATCAGGTTAATTAGGGGTGCTCACTGCAATCAAATTTAAGATAAATTAAATCAATTAATACGGCTGGGAGGAGAAAGTCCACCCTCCTGAGAAAGTTTACAGGGTCGCTCTTCCTAAATCAGTTATTTTGGAGATAAAACCAAAAGAGAACAGCAGAGACCATGGGAAAAGCAGAAACATCCCCCTTGCTGAATGGAAATAAATAGCACTTGAACCCACAGTCCTGGAGAGATACAGAGGGAATTTGTACCCTTTTGGTGGTGTCTCAGGAAGAAAAAAATATGTGAAGTGCCTAATCCTGCACTGAGTCCACAACGAGTCCTTCAGGCCTCTTGTGATGCTGACACTGGGAGGGCAACCTTGTACCAGCCATGTCCAGCACTCTGGGAGAAACAGCTCCAAATTTGGCCTGGTATTATTTTTGAAAATAAAGAACAAGGGAGAACTTCAGATCTCAGCTCAGGGCTGGAACAACCTTGGGTTCAGAGCTGCAGTTTTAGGTCATGGCTGATTCGAGATTTTTTGGTTTGGTTTGGGCTGAAAACATCATAAAACTGAAATTTGAATCTGACTTGGGCTACACCTGGGAAAGGGACATGTACAACATGGATTCACTACCGGTGATTCCCTGTTTTTCCTGACTGCTGAGCTTTGAGCTAGTCCAAAATCCATTTATGTGCTCCAGGCACAAAAACAGGGTCTGTGGGTGTAGTTCCCTCCTCGGGTCGTTGCAGCCAGAGCTGGGGGCCAATGAGATCAAGGACTCCATGCAGGAAAACGTTAAATTGTGTCATCCAACATGGTTGTTATTGCCTAAAGTTGCATTTTATGGTAGAAAGGTGGAGGGAAGGAAAGGTGGTGCCTGCCCTGGAGAGCAAACATGGCCAAAAGGAGCTGGGAGGGGTGGAGGGGGATAAGGCACCCTGGGAAGGGATGGTGGTGGGGATGCTGGGCAGAAGGGAAATCCAGAGCAGTAGGAAGGTGGAAGGAAGGTGGATTGCTGTGCCTGCACCCTGAGCTACTGCTGGATTTTCTGGAGGAGCCCCTGCACAATCCCCCTGCACAGCAGTCCCTGGGTGCACAAAAGGTGAGCACTGCATGTCAAGAAGTGCAGGTAAAGAAGTGCAATCTATCTGGTTACAGCTGACTTTCTGAGCGTGTCATGATTCTGCAGAAGCAACAGAAAAAGCCTTTTCCAGTATCCAGCTTTTAACACCGACCCCCTTTTATCAACTGTTTCTGTGGTTCACTGAGGGAGGAGCCAAGCCTGGGGCAGCCCACTTTGGCTATTACCTGCCCTATGCTCCTATGCCTTTGTGCCCTGGAAGTCTTAAACAGCTGCTTTCAATTTAAAATGGATTATTCCCAGCATCACAAATGGGGCACGAGCCCAGGTATTTGGAGGATCTCAGTCTCGTGTCACTCGGGTTCTGCCACACCGAGGTCCAGAGGCTGTGACTCCAATAGAGGCACCTCTGTAAATGCCAGGTTTTGGAGCTATTTAATGCAGAGGTTGGCAAGGCTCTTCTGATTCTGTTTGATTTTTTTCCCCCATGCTCCCAGGTTCTCCAGCGTTTTAATTACTACCAACGTGCAGGGCTGGGATATGGATTCTCTCTCCTGTCTCCAATTCCCAAATGAGTGTTTTCTGCAGCAGCTGGAGCCCAGTTCCTGGTTCATTTTGCCCTTCTGAGGGCAGCAACAAAACCCTGTGGATGTTTGTGGTGTCTGTGCCTGCTCCCTCCTCCGGAGCTGGCGTTCAGCAGGCACAGGGCAGGATTAGCACACTGCTGTGCAAAAACCACTTGGAACCTTTCCCAGGCTGCTTCAGAAGGAGAAAGTGAGCGTTCAAAACAACCACAAAAACCCCCAGTTAAAATCCAGATTGGTCTTGCACCCTCCCCTGCCTGGGCAGAGACACCCCATATCCCCCCTACAGGGGAAAGCTCTGTCACACTGCAGATCTGGCCCCTTATATTCTGCTTTTGGAGCATCCTGGTTTCATCACGGAATTGAGGGATCAGATTGCAGGTCTCGGTGGGTGGGTGGGTGGATCTCTTAGCCCTCTTAGAGCTGGGCTGGATGCCTGCAGAGCTGCTGGCTTTGGATGTACTTGCACGTGGATCCTTTAAGTCCACACATCCTCTCCTGCAGGGAGGAGGGATTTCCAGGAAGGTCTCTCTCCCTCCCGCGGGTGATTTCACGCTGAGCAGTGAGCACAAGCCCCGGGGCTGGCGGATGGATGGGAACAGAGCATCTCACTGGCTGATGCCTTTCCAGAGGCAGCAATATCCCTCTCTGCCTTCTGCCTTATTAGATAAGACAGCCGAGCTCTTCTGGGCTCTTCTCATAAGGCATCCTGCAAAGATTTCAGGCTCTGGACCAGCATGTCTAGACACTGGTGCACTCCAGGATGTGCTGAAGCGATCCACCTGGAGTTAGGGAGCAAGAGCTTTCAAGGTTGCAGTGAAGTATTATTCACAGCCCGCTGCAAAACCCGGGGTCTGAGGTGAACAAAGACCTGTCTGTAAACTGTGCCTGCTGCTCCCACACGTTCCTGCCTTTGGAGAAGGCCCAGCCTGACCCACGGAAACGGCCCTGCCCCATGGAAGAGGTGCAGGATGCCCATCCTCAGGGATGCCCCGGCTCACACGGAGCTGTGGAGCTGGTCCTGCTGGAAGTGGGGTCCAGCCGGAGACCCCCACCCCAGGGTAGCACCAGCCCCACTCCCGATTCCAAAGGAACCTGCAAGCCCCACTCCCGATTCCAAAGGAGGTCAAAACTGGACTGCACCCTCAGGGCTGGACACGCAGCCCCATGCACCACCCCGAGATGGTTTGACTCTGAGCAGTCAGTTCACACCTACTAATTAACAGTCCAACGTCATTCACAGGTAACTTAGAAGGTAAAGAGCTTTCCCCCATCAGTGGGGCTTCTCCGGGATGGAAACAGCAAACCCCTCTTTTCTTTGAGGTATAAATCCCAACACAACAAATCCAAAGCCCGGGAAAACAGGCTTTCCACCCTTCAGTTTCCCAAGCATTTCTTCTCTCCCTCCTTCCTGCCTCCCTTGAGCCAAGGACATCTAAATACTTTTTTGGACGAGGTGCAAAATGCTTTTTTTTTCCACCTCGGCCACCCAAGGGTCCATCTCATGGAATCACAGAATCATTTAAGTTGGAAAAGCCCTCTCAGGTCATCGAGTCCAACCATTAACCCACCACCAAACCACATCCCCAGGTGCCACATCCTTGTCTCCATCGGTGCATCCAGACGACTTCCAGGATATAAATCATAGGGGGGATATTTTATTTCTGAAACTTGTGGAATTCCAGCCCTTTCCCCTTATTGCAGGCACCAGCCCCAGTCCTTGCAGCAGTGTTGGTGTGCTGGGATATTATTTTTACCTTAAGGGAGGAGAATTCCTGTCACCCAGAGGAAACACGATTACTTTCTCTCCTTCTTTGTTCCCCGAGCCAGGAATCAATTAGCAAATCCACCCTCACAGGGGAAACCCCCCTTCCGAGGCAGCTGATGGAAATTGTGAATGACTGCAGCAAATTCAGGCAGTGCTTTCAGCACTGCTTTAAAAAAGAACCAATCCAGCCACTCTTAATAGAAATAGTAGTTCTGGAATTCAACCAATTTCAGGGATTTGCCCTTAAACTGGATTATCATTAACAAGGGCCACCACGTGAAAAAGAAAAGGAAAAAAAAAAAGATGGGGAAGTTGCATTTTGTTAAGAAATTTAAATTGAAATTGACACCTTTGGAAGAGCAAACTATCTGTGTTTCCTGTTTCATCCTCATTTGTGATGATATTTTGACAATAGCACCAACTTATCATGATCACAGCGTCAAGAAAAGGAAGATTCTGCTTTTACCTTATATCAAAGTACTACTGGGTCTGGTTTTCCTCTCTCCACTCTCATTTATTTTAAGTTTCTGCTGAAATTCTGAAGTGCCAAGGCAAGAAAAGGTCCTTTTATACCTTGCAAGCCCACATCAACAAGAAACAAGCCTATTATGATACCACCTCTCCATGACCCCTTCTGCACATGGCTCCCTCACACCTACTGCAGCACATCCTCTGGCTTTGCTCCATCCATCCAGGAGCAAGATGAATCCAGAAGCTTTTTACCCCCAAAACTGTGGAAAATTTGGCTCCACTTTTGGGTTCTTTGGAAAAGGAGGAGTCTCTTTTGTCAGCCAAGGGATGTCTCCCATGCTGGGATTTTTGCTGAGGGCGTATTTGAGGGCAGAACCTGTCCCTGTGCAGCGTTTTTGGGGAAAGCTGGTTCCCGGTTCCGTGAAGGAGATAACAAACCCATGTTTATCACACAGGATCAACACTGTGCTGACCCATCTAATTCAGGCCATTTTTTTTGGTATCCCCTCAGTGCAACTGCTGCTCCTGAAGAATAACAACCTTTGGAAAGACTGGATAACGATATTCACTCTTTCCCCTAATAACCCAAACAGGTCACAGTAGAAACTATTTTCCTGTAGGTTACCAATGCTTTGGGGATTTTCCCCCCCTCACTCCAGGCTCCAAGCCATATCTATTCCTTTCTATACATCCATAAGCACCAAGCAAGCTTCATTTTCTTCCCCAAAACTGGAAGCCTTGTGCCCCAGCTCCTCGCTGGGGTGACACACTGAGGGACGGAGTCCGATTGAGCAACGCAGCACGAGGCTTTCGTCCCTTGGCTTCCCAGGGTGGGAGCTTGTTTTCCAGCTCTGGTGGCTCCACACCAAGTGGGAGCTCACAGACACTTGCAGGAGAACAGGGCAAATTCGGAGCAGCATGAAGGTGCTGCAGCACATGAGCCTGGAGAAAACATTCCATGCCTAATCCGGCATAATTTTTGTTCGGGCCCTTTTGCTTGGGAATCAGCTTCTCCCTTTGGAGTCCCTTTCCTCTTGGGCACAGCTTTTGCAGCTCTGTCACCAAATGCACACAGAATGCCCCCCAAAAAGCCACTCTGTGATGCTCAGCCCAGCCTCCTTCCCTAGTGTTTAACTTGCGTCCCCATGTGCCGCACACTTTGAAACCATCCTTCCTTCCCTGCCTGCTCCCACCCAAAACTCCTGTTCCACTGAGGGAAAGAGCTCGGGAGGAGCATTCTGTGCTGGGCAGAAACTATCCCTGCTAGTTGGAAAGGACTAGGGAAAACTGAGGGGCTTGTAGGAGCAGCGTTTGCCTTGGCTAGGGAGACTGATCTCTGGCAAAGAGAAGGAGGGACACCAAGTTGGCTGGGAAGATCTCTAATGATTAAGCCTCGGAAAGTTGCGCTTTAACAAATCCAGAGCGAATTATGGCAGGGAAAATCCCTCCTCTCTGTCTGGCCTCGCTTTTCAGGCAAGGAGGAAAAGCAGAAAACCCCATCTTCCCATGGCTGTGCCAGGTGAAAACCACGCGGAGGAGCCCTTCTGTGCCCACCCTGCTGACCCCAAGCCCAGCAGCAGCGGTGTGGGGCTGTGTGGGGCCAGCCAGGGCTCCCAGCCCTGCTGGAGCGGGGCAGCTCCGGGCTGTGAGTCTGATGCCGGGGCACTCTTGGGGTGGGAGGCTCCCGATGGAGCTGCTCCTTCCCAAGCCCACCGCCAGCCCCGATTTGCACACCCACTGCCACCCCCAAACATCTCCAGCAGCCGCCTACCTGAGCACTTTTGGAGGTGGCCCCCCGGGAAAGAGGTCTCGGTGCTTGTGGGGAGTTTGCGACGTGTCACTGCGGTTATTCCCTAATCATCATATCAAACTCCAAAGGTTCAGCAGCCCCGGGCTGCTTTACAGTCCCACGGTTAAACGTTAACCCGCCCTATCTGCCAGCTCCCTCCAGGCCTTTGACCAGATAGCTGCCTCAGACAGCACCCGCCAGGCCCAGCTTTCCTGAAATAAATGCAGGGCACCAAAGGCAGAGCCCAGTTTCAGGGCTGGGATCACTCTGACGCCGGTTTGCCCCATGCTGAGCCCTTTCCCACCTGATCCATCCCCAGCAGAGATGCTGGGAGAAGGGACGCAGCCTTGTGATGCTCTTGGGCTTTACAGGAGGTTTGGGTTTGCTGGAGGAGTGAGAAATCCCTTTTGGTGGAGAAACTCCTCTTGGTGGCCTAAGCGAAGCTGTGGGTTTGCAGAAATTGCTGCAAAAACGTTCTCCAAGCGAAAGGCTCACCCTGAGGAAAGCCAGTGCAGGTTTTGGGGAGGGTTTGCTGCACCCAGAAAAGGCTGTGAATAAATCCAGCAGCCAGGAATCTCTGCAAGGGCTGGCTTCCAAGTGGGGCAACCTCTGAGCATCCCGAGTCCTTGTGCCACATCTGGTGATGCAATAGCTGAATTGAATGTTTGGCTCTTTCCAAAATCCTTCTGGACCCTCACAGGAATGACAATGGGGTACTGCAGGACTTTAGCAGACTGATCTCATGGAATTACAGAATTGTTAAGTTTGGAAAAGACCTTGAAGATTGTCAAGCCAAACCAGCACCACTTTGCTCACCACTAAACCATTTTTCTCATGTGATGTGCAGGTTTAGGATGCCAGCATCGGGATCCATCCCTGGAACTGCATCCTGCTGTGGCTGTTTTTGACTTCAGAGCTGGAGCACGACCAGGCTGGGGCATGGTTTGCCATCCCAGAGCTGACCCCCACCACACATGGATGCAGTCCCAGGCTTTATTTGCAGCCCTGTTAAATGAAGCATTTATAATTAGGTGTTGCTGATGCTTCAGGTTTGGAAAAGTGCCATCCCTGTGTTTGCTCAGCTTTAAAAGCATGAGGTATCTCTGGGGGTGGGGGAGATGACAGGGCCTTGATCCCTCATGGAGAGCAGCATCTTGTTCCTTCCTCCCTGCATCCGCTGTCTCACCAGGGTGCTGCTCCCATTCCCAGCCCAAACATGGGATTGCTCCCAAGGGAACATCTGCCGTCTGCTGTCCACCTTTCTGCAGAGTTTAGGGGTTCAAATGTACTTTTTGGAGCATTCCAAGAAGATAAATCCCCCAAACAAGCCCTTCCCAACCAGCTACAAGCGCCTTTCCCTGAGCACAGTTTGGGATCTGCTGCTTCCCCTGACTTCCAGTGCAGAGCTTGGGAGTGAGGGGTAGATGTAACAATGGATTTTTTCCCTTGTCAAAGGGATTTTTCTCTCTCTAGCATGCCATCCTGTCCTGTCCTGAGGGACTGGTGGGACACTGGATTTCAGACTGAAGCCCCAGTGTGCCACTGAGCACTTCAGACTGCACAGGAAAATGAGCTGAAATCATTCAGTGACCGATTAAATGCTTCTGCCCTGGAATTGTGACAGTGAGAGGAGCACGCCAGCTCCATAAAATCAAGTGTCACACCCCTTCACGTGCCCAGCACCAAAAAAAAAGCAATGAGAAAGTGTGTCTGGGGGAAATGTGAGGTGTTATCTGAGTGCAGGTAACGGGACTCTGATGATCTGTCAGCAAGAGGGGATGAAATGCATGGAAATACATGGAAATGCATGGGAATAGGGCTGTTTGGGATGGAAAGCCCCATTTTGGGGTAGAAACCCCCCAGGTGTGAGGGAAGCATGACAACACACATGGACATGGAAAGCCATTCTGATGCCAGAGAGGCTGGAATTTCAGCATCATTTTTTGAGGCTGTGCAGGAAGGGCAGCTGTGATGCTTTCCCTCCTTGTCTTCCTCTCTTCTACAGGTTTGGCTCAGAAGAGGAGAAGTGATCAAGAGAGGAGAGGTGATTTGTGCTCAGGCATCCTTGAAAGCCTCTCGAGAGGCAGAGTGGAGCAGCCCCAAGAGCAGTGGAACATAATTGTTTCCTTCTCCACAATCACAGCAGCAGTGGGCTGCCTCCTCCAGGGTTTGCCTCAGCCTGCCAGGTGGGATTAGGGAAAAGCACTTCCAGCTCAGGAAAAATGACACTTGAGTGGTGTCACCCTTTTTTGTTATTTATTTACTGCCACAAACCCCCTAAGGGGGTCCTGATCCTCCAGCTTTCCCTGGAAGTGCTGCATGAAGTTTTCCAGGATATCCAGCAAGGGGGTTATGCAAATCTCTGGCTGTGCCAAGCCCTGCTGGGGATCAGCAGCTGTCCTTTAACATAGCAATAGAGCCAATAAAAATATCCTTGGTGTCAGGAGGAGCAGGATCAGAGCCCAGCCTTGGAAAAAACATGAAATTTGTGATGTGGAGAGCATCTCCTGAGTGCTGTGCTTGGTGGAGACACCCTGGTCAGACAGACCCTGCTGTGATCCAGGCGTGTGGATGCTCTGGTTGGTGACATTCCCACTGCAGGGACTGCTGGAAGTTGGGGAAGAAATGGGATGTTGCCAAAAAACTTTGAATTTTCCCAAGTCAGCTACAGATTTAGAGGGATGTGTATCAGTTATTGGGGAAGGGTTTGTGTGTGTACGAAGAGAGATTGTTAAGCACCACTGCAGCTCATTTTAAACATTACAGTTCTCCCTTTTCCCCCAAATAAATCTGTGTGCTGCAATGTCGCTGTGCTCTGTAATTAGGAACAATTCAATTGAAGCCTTAATGCTTTCCAAAAACAATCCTTTGCTTCAGCAGCCTGACTCACACCCTGCCAGAGAGCTGCTGCTAGGCTGAAAAGGAATTTATAGTGGAGCAAACAGCCTGTGTGTATTTGTATTTAGAGATATGAAAACCACTTGGTCCTAATTCCAAAACTGATATTAGGTGAAAAAAAAAATAATTATGTTAACAAATGGGCACAAGTGAGATTTCTGCACCCCTTCCCCTCAAGCTTGGGGCTCTCCAGACTCTCGAGTTGCCAGTTTTTCCTTGTTGTGGCTGAGACATTTTGGGTTTGTTTGTGCCGTGAAGAAGCAACAGTTGTGCCCTAAGGGGGCTGGATCGTGCTGCTGCCAAAGAAAACAGAATTAATTATAAAAGTTTTGTGTGCCTGTGGCTTCAAGATAAATCTGTGGTCATAAGTATTCCTTTGATTTAGGATAGTTTGATATGACCTGTGTTTGTGTAAGGCTGATGTTGGGATATGGATCAAATATTGACACTCTGCTGCTCCATGAATGTTCTGCTGTGACTTTTGTAAAGCTGTGGTTACAAGTCCTTCAGTCTCAGCTGATTCTCCAATGCCTCTGGATAACAACAACAACATAAATAGTGGGTGAGCAATTCCAGCCTGAATAATCACAGCACAGAAACAGGGCCCTGCACCTGCACACAGGAAAGTGGGAGCCAGCAAGCTCAGGAAACGCCCTCATTCCCCATTTCTCTGCTCAGTGCTGGCTCCTAAAATCTGTGTCCAAAAATAATTGCAAAGAAGTGATTTCAAACTGGAGCTGGTGGCAGCAGCGCTCCTGCAAATGTGTGTGACATGAGAAGTGTTTGAATCCTGTCCCTGCTGGCAAAATATTCTTCAAAAGGCCTCATCAGACCCAAATGCTTGGGAAGTTTAATTGGAAGTTATGTTCCAATGTTTTTGGATCTGCTGACAATTTCCCAACCTGCTTCCCAACTTCTGTCCTTGCAGTTTCTTGATACTGAGAATGTGACCTCCACCCATCTTAGGTAAAAACAGGGCCAAAATGGACCTAAAAATACCAGGTACTTTAGAAATAAGTTGTAAATTTATCAGAGTCCTCCCATTAAGTGTGAAGGCAAACCTCCAAGTCACAGGTGTTAAGATTTATGTAGAGCGGCTTAAGAAAAGCAAATACTTTCTGCAAAATGTTACAGAACCCCAGGCTGGTTTGGGTTGGAAAGGACCCTAAAGCTCATCTTCTTCCTCATCTTCTTCTTTCCATTCTCCCAGGCTGCTCCAAGTCCCATCCAACCTGGCCTTGGGCACTTCCAGCTCTTATTTCTCCTTTAAGTGCATTCAAAAAACCAGAAAGTTTTAATAGTAATGGTTTACACTGAACAGACGTGAAAAGCTGTAATTGGATTTATTGTACAAATTACTGACAGTAAGCCCTCTAATGCTTTTAGGACTCCTTAAAATAATAGACTTAAACCTCTCTCCCAGCTGAAACCAAATCTCCCAAGGCAAACAATTACACTTAAAGGCCAGATGTGGTTATTTTGCAGCACCTTTTTGTGGCCTGTGTGTGTGCAGGAGAAAAGCCTTGGGCTTTTTTCCTTTCTCTGTCTGTTTCAGGACAAATAAGTGGGATGGCAGAGACAGGGACTTGCACAGGTCTTTGTTTGTTTTGGAAGGACACCCTGCACAAGGGTGCAGGCCTGAACTCAGCGTGCCCCAGCCTGCCTGGCTGCCTACAGCATAAACCCTAATATATCCTAATAGATATATTTAATATATCCTACCTGGAAAGGGAGAGCTGCTGGGGAGAAGGAAATGCCCCAGTGGCTGGGGGCAGGTGTAAAGAAAATGGGCTCAAGGCCACTGGTCCAGTTTGTTGGTGGGGGCAAAAGGGGGAGGTAGGAAAAGTGGTATTGATCTGGAGATATAAGGGCACTGATAAGAGAAATGGGAATAATCTGCATGAAGAACTGGGCAAGTCTGGGCAGGAGACAGACAGGAATGAGGCTCTATTTTTATTTATAAATGCATTTTTAACAAAATTAAAAAGGTGTTGTTGGGCCTTGCAGATTTTTCCTCTGCTGGGAGACCAGTGAGGAAAATGAGATTTTTCCAAGCAGCAGGTTGGGACTTTTAAGTCAGGCCTAACCACTAAGCTGAGTCTTTTACCTCTTGTGAGCTTTGGCCACTTGGGGAGGCAAGAGCAAATAATTTGTGACTTTTTTCCCAAGAAATGTAGCTTTTGCTTTTTTTCACTTGTGCTTTTCATCAAAGCACATTTCATACCTCCTGTGTCAGCCTGGTGGATGCAGGCATTCGTGGAATATTCACCCCTTCTCTCCTTAAGGGTGGCTGTGTTCTCATGTCTCACTGTGCCTTTCTAACATGTAATAACTTTCTTCTGAAAAATGGCTCTGCAGCACACTGAACTCAGGTGTGTTTTATCATCCTGTGGGATGGCAGAAAAGCACTTGGGAGATCCTGCTGTCATTGAGGCATCGAGTACAGAAGTTCATGAAACTGGTACAGAACGTTTACAAGGGATTCAGGGAAGAAATAATGGCTGGGATGGGCTTTGATATCCTGAGTGGGCTTTGTTAGTTCCTGGTTTATGAATTCATTGAGAAATGGAATCACAGAATGGGTTGAGTTGGAAAGGACCTTAAAGCCCACCCAGTGCCACCCCTGCCATGGCAGGGACACCTCCCACTGTCCCAGGCTGCTCCAAGCTCTGTCCAGCCTGGCCTTGGACGCTGCCAGGGATCCAGGGGCAGCCACAGCTGCTCTGGGCACCCTGTGCCAGGGCCTGCCCACCCTCCCAGGGAACAATTCCTGCCCAATATCTGCTACAAACCTGCCCTCTGTCACTTTAAAGCCATTTCTTGTCCTGTCACTCCTTGTCAGAAGTCCTTGTCCCTGACTTTCCCAGGGGCAGGAAAGGCAAGTCAGGGTTAACTTTGTTCTTGCTCAGGCAGAGGTGCCATAGAGAAGATCAGGAATGTGTGGCTTGTCCCAAATCACCTTAGGGATGAAGTGTGGGAGGGTAGCTATGGGAAACTGCAAAAGGAATTTAAAAGGCTTTAAAAAGGCTCCTGTGACCCAAAGAACCTTGAGAAACAACCTCAGGAAAGTCCTGAGTAGGGAATGGGTGGCTCCCCCAGCTCATAGGTACAGGAAGAATTACTGACCTACACAAATTGCAGAGGTACCAAAGTGGGTGTTAAGTGCCCCACTGCCCCCCTGAATACAGACAGCTCATGGTGGAGACTTCCACACCTCTGCTCCAGCAGCCTCAAAGCGCTCAGAACCCAAAATAGTGCTGGCCAGGGGCTGCATTTCTTAAAATATTTCCCTAAGCCTTGCTCTTTTTCCTGTCTCCTTTCCCCAGTGGGTTGGTGGGTGGTCCGTTTGCTGGGTTTGGGTTTGCCCATGGGTGGCCTTGAGCTGGAAGGGTCGGGGCTGTCCTGGTTTTTGGGGTAGGGGACCTTGATGGACCCCGGCTCAGAGGCTCATCCCTCCTTCAGGAGGCTACAAAAAGCAGTCCAGGCTCGAATCATGAGGCTTTGTGAGGTTTCTAATCTTAAATTCTCAGTTTCCAGAATTCCAGCAAGGCCTGGCCCCTCTGCCTGGGCTAAACGTGAACTTCCCTGAGGGTTTGGGTTTGGATCCAGCCAGCAAATCCTGATGTTGGGAGTTCAGAGGGGCTGCCAAGCTGTCCTAAATTCAGGTGGGTGGTGGAGCTGGATCTTCCCCCATGAGGCCAAATGTGAACAAAAAGGGGTCTGTGATGCAGGGCAGTGGTGTTTGGTTTGGGATGTTTGACTACTAACCACAAACAGAGTCAATATTTAATAGAAAAGAATGGAAAAATAGTAAAAATAGTAGTTTAAGCAGACCTGTGTCACTTCAGCCTAGGTGTAAGGGGTATCTTTTGTCCTTTCAAGTGTTTATTTTATTTTTGTTATTTTTTAAATGACTCTGGGACCCTGGCAGGTTTTGGGGCGTTGCAGTTTGTTGCTCCAAAGGAGCTCTGCCTGCACCATCCTCTGAGCTGCCCTGCAGAGTGAGGGATGGGGAATACACTCATTTGGGAAGATGTTTTTAAACGAACTCTTTTCAGCTGTGGCCAGACTTGAACCTTCAAACGTTTCCATGTCTGCTGAAAAAGGTGTTTCTTTAAATAAAAACTCACATCACCACTCCAGAGCAGAATCCCAGATGGGTTTGGATGGACCTTAAATCCCATCCAATCCCACCCCTGCCATGGGCAGGGACACCTTCCACTATCCCAGGCTGCTCCAAGCCCCAAAGTCCAACCTGGCCTTGGAAACTTCCAGGGATCCAGGGGCAGCCACAGCTGCTCTGGGCACCCTGAGGAATTCCTCCCCAGTCTTTTAGATAAGCTCTGGTGAGGGTGGTGTTGGAGGCAACTTCTCCTTTCTGGGTGATCCTTGCTCTTCCCATCACATCAGATTCCTCCTGTGGGTGGCTCAGGATGGTCTTGCTGGACAAACTAAACTCTATAAAAATGCCATNGCTGTGTTCCCAAGGGGGGTGGTTGGTACCTGTGGGATTGCTCCAACAACTCATTGAAAAGTTCGAATGTGGATGAATGTGATTGAGATAGATGTGACACAACTCCTCATGCTGGAGGAAAATAAAAAGATATATTTAAAGTGGCAAGAATCCAGTTAGAATAGGAAAAACGCCTCGCACAGACCCAAAGCCAGGTTGGACTCTGCCTTGTGCAACTTGGAAATTGCTTTTCACAGGTCCTGACTTCAGTGAAGAGGGGCATGGAGAGGTTTTGGGGTTTTTTTAAGCAAGGCTGGCTGTAAAACCCCTCCAGGTGAGCTGCCAGCAGCTTTTCCAGGAACACCAGTGTTTTAGAGTAACTTTATGATGCCTGTATCTCTAATCGTTTGTCTTGCTTGTGATGTATATTGAGTTCTGTACTTTTAAAACAGTCTAACTGTGAACGAGAAGAAGAAAAATACGTGAAGTTTTTGTTTTGAAAATACTGCCGGACTTTTACGCATTTCTTTCTTGACTCTGGCGGACAGCGGCGGGACAGAGAGTTTTTGTGCTTTTAGTTAGTTTTTTTAGCTAGCTGAGGCAGAGAAAGTTTTTAGACTGTTTCTTTTCTTTTTTTTAAGATTGTTTAAATCTGTTTTGAATTGAAGAAAAAAAAACTCAAAAGAGCACTAAAGCTTTGCACTTGCGGCTTTTTTTTTTACTTTTGCTACTTTAAGCTTAAACTTTTGGACGGACTGGGATTAGTAAAGACTAAGTGAGCAAAGACTTTATCAGTCGGAGCGGAGCAAGAACAGCAAAAAGTTTTATTGTTTATTTTATTTGTCTTATTATTCATTCTCTGTGCTTTTAGATATTTTTGTTTATGAAATAAATAGTTCTTTTTACTTTTTTTCTGAAGAAGTTATTTTCCCGGACTGGCAAAAAGAAAGAGTAGTTTGAGTTGGCTTTCCAGAGGAAACCCCCTTCGGAGGTTTCCTCCCAAATTTGCCCCAAACTAAGACAACCAGGCTTTGGGACCAGCTTTGCCTATGGGAATGAGCTTGGGAAGGCAGGAAAACAAAACCTCTAAAAAATACATCTGGCTCTGTCACCTTGGTGTTTCCTTTCTTCATCAACACAACTTCACCTGGGTGGCAGACAGAGACACTGGACATCAATTCTCCCTCCTTTCCCTTTCCAAAGCGGTCAGAATTGTCCCTCAGCTGATGGATAAGGTGGATCCTGGGAGCAGAGCCTGCTGACCTGGCTGTTCCCAGGCTCCGATATGGGGAGCAGGTGATGCAGAAAATGCTCCAGTGCAGAACAAACCAAGCGGAGGAGAAACACTAATTTAGAATTTTCCGAAAGGCAGCTGGTTTTGTTGGTTTTGCTCACTGGGTTATGCAGATGCTCCCTGGGTGTCGGGGATTTCTGGCGGAGCTGGTGCTTTCAGCTGTGACAGAAGGTACAAAAAAAGTCATAAATACAGCTTTGACTTCAGGTAAAAAGTAATAAACCCCCCCTGAAAAGACTGTTTCTAAACCCAGCTTGCAGCAGTTTCATACTCTATATATGCAAGAGGTTCCAGTAAGAGTTCAGTAGCATCAAGAATTCTTTGTTTTTCACTGTAAATATTTCCTAGATTAAAAATAAAACTCCAAACAGTTCCCCAACTGTTTGTAGCCCTGACGGATTTGTACCTCCCGAGATGAATTTAATTATTTTTCATCTGAAATACTTCAGTTTTCACTGTCACAATTAATGTTGACTGAACTTGTAAGCTGTAACTTGGATGGTGTCATGGCAAATCTGTGGGGTTTTCATGATTTCTCCTCTCCCCAGCACAGTATGAACACATGGTGAGCAGAACAGGGTGCCATTCCTTCATAAAAAAGGATTTCATCATGAAAATTCTATTTTTAAGGAACCTAAACCTGAATACTTGTGTTGGGAGAGTTTGCAGGAGCTGAGGATTATCTTGGAAAGTTTTCTCTGCTCAATAGCTTCCAAAAGCAAATGTCATGGACGCTGAACGTTGCTTGGGATTTTAAACTGCAAATGCATGTTTAAAAAGAAGAGAGTCCCCGAGGGAATGGAGGTAAAAATAGCTGCCAAACAAGGCAAAATTGAAGAGGAAAAGAACATTGATATTCAGTATATTCATTTCTCACGGAGCCTGACGTTAACGGCTCTGCTGGGAAATTACACGATTGTTGTTAAAATGCTGTGGAAATCCAAATAATGGCTGGGAAGCTACAGGATGTTCTCGGAGGATGCAAGCTTTGCTGGAGGAAAATGAAATAAACAGTTCAGCTCCAACACCTAAATATTGATACAAAGATGTAAAAGTTGAGGAGGCTTCACAGAGCAGCACGTGATGGGGACATCCCAGGGCACCGGGCAGGCTTGGAAAGTCAAATATTCCCTGTCCCTGTGAAGCACTTGGAGTTCATGTGGTGTCCTAGAAAAGCAGGATGTGAGCCAAGGACTAAAGGAATAACAACCAAGGCAAGGGAGTTGATGACTGGGCTGTGCAGGAGTCGGGCTTCGGCAGCACAGCGAGGAACGGGCTTTAAAAATAGCCTCGCTGGTGGGTGAGAAGGCCCCTGGAAGAGCAGCCCTGAGCAGTGGGGGATCCCCATCCTCAGGGACAGCCCTGGTGCTCCCGCAGCCTGCCGGGGCCCCTTTCCCAGGGCTTCCAGAGGCGGCCTGCAGGGAATGCCGGCAGATGCCAGCACGCGCTGGGCTCCTGAGGGGGCTCTTAGGTCAGCACAGGGCAGGGCAGGAGCCGCTTGTGGGAAAATGTCCCTGGAGTTCACGGCTGTGCGGGGAGGTCGCTGCTTTCCCCGCAGTCGCTCAGGGCTGACATTCCCATACGGATCCCGTGGAGCCGCTCCTGGGCCGGGCCCAGCTCAGAATTACTTGGAGTTACTCCTGCTCAGCATTCCCTTTACAGCAAGCAAGGATGGGGGCCTTTCCCAAGGGCCTTTTCCAACTGCTTTGTCACCCTTCTGATTTTCCAGAGCCGCTCTTCTCACGTCAAGAGTTTCTTCCTGGCGGTTGTGTCGTCACCTCCATGCTCTGCACCCAAAGGAAGGACACGAGCAGGCAGGAGGAGGGAAAAATGGGCTCTGCCCCAAATCCTGCTGCCCCAAACACCCCCAGGCACAGCCAGGCTGCTCCTGGAGCTGACCTCAAGTAAATTTGGAAGGTGCTGAGGAGGAGCAGCCTTTCGCGGCATCGCCTTCCCAAGATAACCCTCAGTTGTCACCCCATTTTGGCACCGAGGGGCAGGAAGCTTTTTAGATCCGTCACGGATGAGATGCTGAGCATTTTCCAGGAGCATTTCTGTCTGGGAATAGCCAGTGGGAGGCTGAATGGATTTGTGGCTGGCCAGGTGGCTGCCACAGCTGTGCTGTGCTGCTGGATGTCACCCCCTGCCACCGCTGCCACCGGGGGCACAAGGGGTGGCAGGGCTTTGTTCCACGGCTGCAGAGGGGAAATGCTCTGGGATGAGTTTTCCTGAAAGGTGGAACCATGTTTATTATTGATTTACAACTGCCTACATTTTTAATATCTATTTTAAAAACTGTGTAATAATACATATATATGTAAGAAAAGTGGAACCATTTTCATTATGTATTTATAACTGCCTACATTTTCTTAATATACATTTTTAAAAATGTGCAATAATACATATATATATAAGAAAAGTGGAACCATTTTCATTGTTGATTTACAACTGCCTACATTTTTTAATATATATTTTTAAAAATGTGTAATTATATATATATATATATAAG
>VYXD01008178.1:325927-341420 GCA_013397195.1 Hylia prasina | reverse complement strand
GTTCCCATATATTCAGTAGCTAAAAATCAACTCTCTTTTAAAAGCTTTAAATCAAATGGAAAGCACGGGGAGAAGCAGCTTCCCATGGAAGGATGTCACGGGTCCCAGCGTTTCTGTGATGGCTCCTGCCCAGGCAGCACATGGAGAAGTCCAGTGGAGCTGGTTTCCCCCACAGTGGCTCCTTTCCCGACCCTGATTCCCTGGGAACTGGAAGCAGCAGCTCCTTGCGTGGGTGTTGTGCTCATGGTGTTCACACTGTGAGGGAGAGAGGAGCTGAGAAATCCCTGCACCCCTGTTCCAGCCTGCAGGAAGCTGGGCTGTAAATCCGGGAGTGTAACCCTGACGTGGGGAAGGAGATTTCAAATTTGAAATGACACCTGTGGTCACTTTGGAGCCCTTCTGGCGGGGCTGGGAGATGCTGGGTGGCAGAGAAGGAATGGGAAGTGCTTCAGCTCCTGAGTGGGGGTCTCAGGACGTCAGCAGGGCCGGCTTTGCTCACCCAGCCCCGTTTGCAGACGAGCCCTTGGAGGGCTTGTTTTCACTGTTTTCACTGTTTTTCTCTTGTTTTCACGGGTGCATTTCTGTCATTGATAAAATCAGCCCCTTCCCGTCCCAAAGCCCTGCCGGTGACCGAGGCAGCCCCGCCCGAGCCCTGCGAGCTGCAGGGGGGATCAATTGCCCCGATTGCTCTGTTTCAGTCCTGGTTCCACATTTCCAGCCCGAATCCATCCCACCTTCCTGGCCCAGCTGCTCATCCTGCCCTGGCTCTTGGCTGTCCTTCCCACGCTTCTCCCGAGTGCTCTTCCCTCCTTTCCAACCCCTCAGCTCCAGGATAAAAGCCCCCAGAGCTGGAGGCGCTCCCCACAGGCTCGAGTTTGTGACTCAGACACCTCACAGCAGCCTTTTAATTGCGCTGCAAATGCTTTTTTTCCAGCCCAATTTGCAGGTGCTTTAATAAAGCTCATTCCACGAGATCTGTTTTCTGTAGGGCGCAGTGGATTGGCATTTGTTGTCTCGCCTGAATTTTTCCAGCAATTAAACGGAGGCTCGAACATCCCAGAGGATGCGCAGGATTCCATGTCAGGCTGACACAATTGCCTGTGGGATTTCATTTACCTGCTAAAATCCTTTCCTCTGGCTCTCCAAAATGTGGGGGTTTTTTGTATTTCAGAACTCAGCAAAGATCAAGAGCAAACTCAGTGACCCTCTGGCCGACCTTTTATTGAAAATGAAAACAAATCAGTGTGCAAAGACCTGAACCACTCTATTTTCCAGTATTTTGGCTGTCTATATTTGTGTCCTGCTCTGTGTTTTATCTGTTCCAGAAGATCATTTTTTATCCAGGGACTTGCCCAATATTTTCCTTCCTAAGGCAGCTGTGACCATGAGTTTACTGCCCCATCATGTGACTCTTCCTGTCCCCTTCAATTAATGGGAATGAAGTGGGATTTGGGCAATTTTATTGTGATGTTGATGGGCTGGAGGTTTTTCTTTCCAGCCCATGCTGCCTTGGCCAAGTTGTGCTACCCTTCCATTTAATTATACAAAATTCTTCCTTTTAAAAATTATTTTATTTTATTTTATTTTATTTTTTCTCCTTTCCTCTCAGTCTGAGACATCTGGCCCTGGGAGCAGGGGTGGTTTTTGGCTTGGAGAACACCAGGGTTGCCACGAGTCTCTTGCTGAGGACATGAGGACGTTCTGGTGAGGTTTCTTCTGCCCTTTTCTCTCTGCTGGTCCCATCCCCAGCTCTTCTCTCCCCAGTCCACATCCTAAGGGGCACATTTAAGGAGCAGGATTTGAGGGAAAAGCTGAGGTGCTGTTTCAGGCTGCTCCTGCTCACAGCAAAAGCTGCTTGAGCCTGATCCTCCCCTAATGAAACGATGGAGGGAATGATTTCCCAGTGTGGGGGAAGCATTTTCCACTGACATTATCTCAGTTTAGCCTTCAGACCCGACACAAGGATAATGGGATGATTACAGCCCGATTTGATGTGCTCAGGCATCGCTTTCATTACAGACAAATGTTCCTGGAGAAAGGAAATGTCATCCCATTACTGGCTGATCTTTAAAACCTCGAGGTGCTCGCTCACTTTTCCCTTCCCAAATCCGGTTTCCACTTGCACACACTCCCAGCCATATCCAGGGTAGTGCCTGTGTTTATCAGGCAGGTAAAGCAGGCCTGGACACTGAAAGAAATGAGAATTTACTGGTCTCCAACCAATAAAAGTGTCCAGGAGGTTAAACACAGATCTGTCTTTTTAACTGGGCTTCTCATTCAGGAGCACCGGAGGGAAAATCAGGCTGCAAATGAGGAATGGCATGGGTTTGTTTGGGACTTGGAGCTTTGGCATCTCCCCAGTCAGATCAAGCCCTGTGTGGAATTTTACTGCTCTGCACAACTCCCTGACAGGAGGGGACAGCCAGGGGGGGTCGGGCTCTGCTCCCAGGGAACAGGGACAGGACCAAGGGGAAAGGGCCTCAAGTTGCTCCAGGGGGGGTTTAGATGGGATAGCAGGGAAAATTCCTTCAGCAGAAGGGTGCTCAGGCCTTGGAAGGGGCTGCCCAGGGAAGTGGTGGAGTCACAGCCCTGGGAGTGTTCCAGAACTGGATGTGGCAGCTGGGAACATGGGTTAGAGGTGGCCTTGGCAGTGCTGGGGAACGGTTGGACTCGATCTCAGAGGGGTTTTCCAACCTTTAGGATTCTCTTTGGAGCATGAACCACCAAGCCCTGAAAACCTCTGCCTGATGGTAAAAGAACTGCCAAATCTGGGCTATTTCTCTTCCTCTCCCTAATTTTTCAGTTCAAAAGAGCTTGGCAAAGTGGTTGGTGGTGCAGGAAGAGAAAGGGTTTGGTACCATGTGGGAGGACCAGGGCTGGACTGGGTCTGGTCAGAGCATTAATGTAAATTCAGTGTAAGGTGGATTTTATGCCACCTCTCTCCTGGCCATGGCTTCTGGGAGGGAAAGGAGATCTGGGGGAAAAGTGCAGCTTTAACACTTGGATTATTTCAGCTTTATCTTCCACGTGGCTGGAAATATTGGATGCTTAAGGGCAGCGACAGAGCCACGTCTTGGTGTAAAACCCTGACAAAATTCAGGGGACGACCCTCAGCTTAATGCAGGGAAGTGGTTAAAAAACAGCTCCCCACAACTGATGCCTCAGTTGCCAGGGAGTAGAGGGAGGGGAAAGCTGCACAGCTTTCCTTGGAATGAAAAAACGCTTTCAGCTCTGCCTGCCCACCGTCTGCCCTCGCAGAGGGCCTCACAGAGCAGAGGTGAGGATTGACTGAGGGCTGTGCAGGGCGGTGGTGCCCTGTGGGTGACCGCAGCACCCTCCTGGAGCTGCCCCCGCAGCCGGAGCTCGCCCTGGCCCCGCGGCACCGGGACAAGGCTGAAAGGCTGCGCTGTTCCCGCTCCGGCGTCCGGGGAAGGATTCCTGGGGGGAAGCTGCCAAAACCCCCAAACCCAGCGGGAAGGTGCGGAGAAGCCTCTCCCGCCTGCTGGGCTTGGCTGTGGAAAAATATGTTGGCGCGGCTCTTTGGGGCTGGAGGGGATGTGGGGTGGCTGAGCAGGCAGCGGAGGCTCCAGAGGGGGAGGATTTGGGGATAAACATACCCGGGCAGGAAAAAGCTGGCTGGTTTGGGGGTTTTGGAGCATAAATCTGCTCAGCTGGGGTGGTGATGAGGTGGCGCTGCTGACCCGGGGCTGCAGGTGGAGATGTGGGTGAGCCAGCCCTTTCCCAGGGGTTTTGTGCGCCTGGATATTTGTCCTTGTTCCAAATAGGCGCCTCGTTTTTCGTATGGATTTCCCCATCTTCCAGTTCTCGTAAAGCCTTTTGCTTCTCCTCTGAAAATGCCACTTAATACTGGGCATTTAATCAATTGCAGTGTCGATATAATGTAAAATAAGATTTTTAATCTGTTTTTTTTTCCCCGTAATCCCCTGCTGCCCTTGACAAACACCAACTCCCAGGTATTTGTTTGCCTTCTTCAGCACCATCTCCAGCTCCATCCTTTGCCACAGGGGGGATTTTAGCACTCCGAAAAAGCAGTTCAGCCTCAGCCACCAGGAGCTGCAGCTCCTTCCTGGCCTCTGGCTGTATCTTGTGCTTTGAGTTCGTGGTTTCCTGCTCACACACGGGGCAAACTTCACCCTCTGGGTTTGTGTGGGGATGGTTCTTCACCGAGGCCCCACAAGAGCAGAGGATGGAGGTGCAGAGGCTCTTCCCAGCAGCAGGAGAGCTCCAGCCTGGCTTTTCTGGCAGCCTGCAGGTGGGGTGGGCACAGGCAACACCCCCGGTTTTTGGAGGTCCCAATGCCCATTTTATGGCATTTTATGGCTGTAGGGTCCTTCCCTGCCTAAACTCCTGATTGCCAGGAGTGCAAATCATGGCAGAGATTTCAGGACAGGAGTGTCTGTGCCTTGCACCCTTCTCCTTTCCAACACATTCCATCAAGGGACCAAAAGGAAAAGGTGACTTTTTTCCCCCCTAGATTCCTTTGATGTCACTGGCATCCCCTATAAATCAGGTTTCCTTCCTAAGGCAGCTGTGACCATGAGTTTACTGTCCCATCATGTGGCTCTTCCTGTCCCCTTCAATTAATGGGAATGAAGTGGGATTTGGGCAATTTTAGTGTGATGTTGATGGGCTGGAGGCTTTTCTTTCCAGCCCATGCTGCCTTGGCCAAGTTCCTACCCCTTCCATTTAATTATACAAATTAATTATACAAAATTCCATTTAATTTCATTTAATTTCATTTAATTTCATTTTATTTTTATTTTACTTTGTTAAATAAAGCAGATAAAGCAGAGTTGGGCCTGGCAGAGCAGGAAGAGAAAACCTCGAGGTTTTCTTTGCCTGACAGGTCCAATCCCTGGCACTGACTGCCAGCGACTCCTTCAGGAGAGCTCCAGCCCATAAATAATTAATGCCTGCTGAATTATTCAGGCTGGGCGTGCAGCAGATGAATGCAGCGAGCTGACCAGGCTACGAATGAGTAATTATGTTAATTAACCCCTGCAGCTCGCTGGAGGTGCAATTAAGTTCATCCTTCTTTGGGGCTGCTGTGATTTTTCAGGAACAGAAAGGAGATAAAATGGAACAAAGTGAAGCTGCAGTTACAAGAGATGGGTTAAACCGTGTGGTTTGAATGATCAGCAGACGAGCTGTGCTCTAATTCAGGTGGATTTATGTTCCAGCAGCCCTCTGCTCCTTCAGGGGGGAAACAGGTACATTTTTTAAAGCTTTAATCACTGCTCTCTGCAAGAACTTGAAGATGTTTCTGCAGATTTAGTAGTGTGATGTGTCAGTCTCTTCTTTTTATTTCCTGTGTGTTGCTGAAGAAGAAGAAAAATCAAAGGGAAAAAAAAATACTTTAAACCCATTAGCATCATGAAATGAGTCCTAATAATGCTCTACAAATTGAAAGCTTAATTTTGCAAACACATCACTTGCCATTCAAAACCTGAGTTCACGTTAAAAGGCTTTTCTGGTGAAAAGAAAAACAGAATTTAGCTACAAGTGGAGAATATTCCCATTCCCCCCTGCTCTGGTGTCCATAATAAGCATTGCTTTGCACTGTGGACTGGAAGAGCCCTGTTGGAATTGGGTTCATGAGAGAGAAGTTTAAGGAATGCCTGAGATTTTTCCCAAGCTGCCATGGAAAGGATCTGCTCTGAGCCTTGCCTCTCATGAAGGAATTACCCAGGTGAGGTGAATTCTCCTCTGAAGAGCTCCAAACCTGCTCCAGCTGTGAGGGTTTTGGTGAAACATTCAAAAGGGAAGAGTGAGGAGGGTACAATCCATGGTTTCCCCTCCTTTTGGAAGAGCAGAGATGGCAGAATGGGGCTTGTCCATGGGCTGGATTTTTGGGTTTCCCACCTCCAGTTTTACCTCCTGGTAGGGATTTTATCCTACTAAAGAATTGGGTACTGGGTGGTTTCTCCTAGGGTTTGATTTATTTTCCTGACTCACTTAATCTGCTTGGGTTTGATTTGCCTTTTAAAAACTTTATTTACCCCCTGTCCTGGGCATCCCCAACAAAAATACAGAGACGCTTGAGGGATAAAAAACACATTTAGTGAATTTCCCCATCCTAGTGGGGCTCCTGGATCGATTCTTCTCCCATAGTTTACCCCTCCATGCTCAGCATTTGCTGTTCTGCTGCCCAATCAATACTGATTCTGGCTGGAAATTGCATTCATGGTTTCTAAAACCAGAGTTTGCCTGCAAAGTTTGACTTTATCTGTAGATCTGAGCAGTTTGGGAAGTCGGGGTTTGTTGTGGGG
Organism: Hylia prasina; assembly: GCA_013397195.1. NCBI lineage: Eukaryota > Metazoa > Chordata > Aves > Passeriformes > Sylviidae > Hylia > Hylia prasina. The sequence goes on along the minus strand of VYXD01008178.1, from coordinate 335,130 downwards.
TTTGGGGGAGTTTTGGATTAACTGCAATTGTAGTGAAATATTTGTGGCATTAGTGTGAGCTGTTTAAATCTAATTGACTTTTCTGGGAGTTTGCAAGGGAATATAAATGGAGAGTAAAAAGAGCCAGACTCCTGAAAATTAAATAATTTAAAATTCAAAGAAAGGAGACAAAATGTGGCACGTATAGAGGAAACAAACCCCCTTCATTTTTCAGATTGGTCATTAATACTAAAAAATAGAGATGTTTGGGCCTGTGTGTCCTGAATTTTGTGTGCACACTCAGAGTGGTTGGGAGCTGAGCCAGGAACGGGTGCACATCAATGCTTTAATGTCCATTACTGCATCCAATCATTGATTCCATCTTGCACCAGATCAATCTCTTGCATCTGTTTAAGGGGGAGCAAAGAGATGCTATTATTTACCATTCCACAGGAATAGTAAAGAAAACCTGCCCAAACTGTGGCGTCTGCAGGCAGAGTTGTTACAGCTCCGAAATAATTTGTTTATTGGGCAAAATGAATATTGAGCAGGAGCAGGGGGTGGGTTTGATTGATGTAAGGGCCCTACAGACGGTGCTGTGGGTTTATAAATGCCCGTTTTCATACAAATAAGCCCCTTAAGGTGCCATGTGTTCGCATTCTGGGGAGTTGTAGGGGGCAACTCGAGAAAAACTTGTGATTGAGAAGTTGTGGTAGCCCCCTGCAGAGAAACCAAATAAATCAATGTATTAAAGCTGGGCTTGATCAATAGCATTGCTAATTTATTTTTTTTTAACGCGGTGACTATTTTTGATTTTCATATTGCATTCTGATCGCTTTGGGGCGTTTTTTCCGGTAGTTTTTCTGTTTTGCGTTGGGCTTTTTTTGTTTGTTTGGGTTTTTTTTTTTTTTTTTGGTGGCGGTGTGGCTTGCCCCGAGCGCTGGGTGCGCGGCTGCGGCTCGGGCAGGGCAGCAGAGGGCGGCCTTACTCCTTGTGTTTGTGCTCCCTCCTTCCCGACAGAAACGGGGATAAAAAGCAGGGGAAAAGGGAAGAATGCGGGGAATGCCGTGCCTGCCCGAGCTGCGGGCCATGTAAGGGAGCAGAGCCGGCGAGCGCCCGCTGGGGAGGTGGCACAGGAGCCGCGTCATCCCGGAGCATCCAGCTGCCATCTCCGTCTGTGCCCATAGCCCTGCCTTGGAAGCAAAAGGGGGGAAAAAGAAAAAAAGGAAACAGCGGGTGCAAAGCGAAAACAAAGCGATTTTTGTGTGTGTGGAAAGGAGCGGGGGTGGTTTGGGAACGGGCTGGGAGTCGCAGGGAGCAGGCGTCTGGAATGCGCTGCTTTCCTGCGGGGGGTTGGGTCTCGTACCCGTATCGATGCTTCCTGTCGTGCCAGGGGCTCGGGAGATGGGTTTGGACACGGGGCTTTGTGTGTTGGGATTGCAGAACTCGGGAAGGGGGAAAGGGCCCTGTTGCCTGGGCTGGGTTGCTCAAGAAAAGCAGAGGNCAGTGTCTAAGGCCAGGTTGGACTTTGGGGCTTGGATCAGCCTGGGACAGTGGAAGGTGCCCCTGCCTGTGGTATGGGATGAGCTTTAAGGTCCCTTTGAACCCCAACCCTTCTGTGATTATATAAAAGATCAATACCAGCCTGGGAATCTTTCTCTCCTGACCACAGAGAAGCAGACCCAAAACACTCTGCCTTTGCAGCATCATCGCTTCCAAGAGATTTTTCCCTTTAGGTTTGAGGAGGCTCCCAGTAGTTGGTGCCACAATTCCCCAGAAGTGACAATTGTGCTGTTTTCCACGCAACCCAGAGATTGGGAGCTGGTGAGGAAGAGGTGCACAGGTGAGCCTTCCTGGCATGTTTGAATTCTCCGCCGTGGAGAGGGGTTAAGGTCAGAGGAAAAGCAGCTGGAAATGGAACTGGAGAGACGAAAAACAGGGCAGGTGAGGAGGCGGAGCCAGGAGGGAGCCCTGCACCTCAGCCGGGGGTTTGGCTGCTGCTCTGCACCAGAAATGGAAGGAAGGTGAGGATAAAAGCTCTGCCCACCCCTGACTCACCCAGGGCACTCAGCTGGGGGATGTTGGCGGTGCAGAGGAAATCAGCCGAGTGCTGGGCTCTAATGCTCTGATGGGTAGAGCAATCAGTCCCTGCAAACACTGACAGAGAAAACGGTGAATATAAACATTTTACACACTCTGAGAGCCCAACTTGATGGAGTTCCCCCAAGCATAAATAAGAAATCGCTGTAGAAGTCAGTGGAGCGCTGTAAAAGCTTTGTGAGGTCTGATGTGAGCCCTATTTGCAGATTGTGCCTGGATGATTCATGGATATTTCCTTGGTACTGTAACAAGCCAGGTCCTCTGTGGGGTGCAGCCATCGATTCTGAGCCTTACATGATCACAGGGCTCAGCTCCTGTGGACAGAGCTTTTTGGGAAATGTTCTTGGAGAGGAAGGGTTTAGCATTGCTGGAATTGTGGCCATAAACACCTGTGGATCTCTAAATAAGAGTCTGATGCTCCAGTGGAATATTTGCAGTTGCTCAGGACATGCAAATGTCAAAGACTTCAGGATAAATTCTGGCACAAATCTGCTTTTAAAAAGGAAGGCAGCTCTCAGTGCAACTTAAAGAAACACCAACCTGTTCTCCAGGCATGTAAACCCCAGGTTTAAAATTTGTGGTTTGTGTTTGTTGTTATAAATACCTGAAAGAGCCAAATAATAATTTTTAATAAGCATGGGAATTAAACTGATTGTATAAAGAGACAGGGCACTTGTTCTCAATGCATCATGAAATAATGGTAATGCACTGGTTATTTGCATATCGGGGGAGGGGAATTTGTGTTTGTTTCTAATCCAATTTCAAATATAAATGAATTGTTTTGAAGGCTGGATAAATCAACCCAACAGACCAAGGCAATTATGGGAGGTGAGTGGTGCATTACTGGTGAGAAGAGATAAGAAACACTGCAGGGTCTGAAAGGGTGAGCAGAGGGAGCACCCGGAATTGCAAATGCTCGGGGCTGCTGAGAGGTTTGGCACCGTGAAACCCCTGAAGTGGAGGAATGGCACCAAACAGCCTCAAAACGAGGCTGGAGAAACGAGCTGCTGTCAATTAATATAATTTGGGAGGGGGGGTGGAAATGAGCTTCCTGCTGTTCTCACCTTCCTGAGGGTTTTGCTCTCCACCTCTTGCAGCCAGAGCGCCCGTGACTAAAACAATGGGCGAGGCGCAAAGGCAGCGCAGGTCAGAGAGGGGAGAAGCTGAAACTGAGGAATTCAGCTGTGCTTGTCGTGTTCTAAAAGGAAACAGTGAAGAATTGTGGCTGTCTCATGCAAAAAATCTCATTTTTGGTGAGCCCAAGTTTTTCCCAGCGTCTGACAAGGACCAGTGCTCTGGCAGGGTTGGGATTGTTCAGCCTGGAGAGGAGAAGTGACCTCACTGTGGCCTTCCAATGCCTGAAGGAGCTACAGGAAACAAGGCTCTTTCCAAGGGATGGAGAGACAGGACAGAGGGAATGGCTTCTCACTGCCAGAGGGCAGGGATGGATGGGATATTGGGCAGGAATTGTTCCCTGGGAGGGTGGGCAGGCCCTGGCACAGGGTGCCCAGAGCAGCTGTGGCTGCCCCTGGATCCCTGGCAGTGTCCAAGGCCAGGCTGGACATTGGGGTTTGGATCAGCCTGGGACAGTGGAATTTGTCCCTGCCTGTGGCAGGGGGTAAAATGAGCTGAAATTTAAGGTTCCTTCCCACCCAAACTCTTCTGTGATTCCAAGGGTGCCCTGGGAGCTGTTGTTGCCTGTTGGAGTCCCACATAAAGACAAACCAAGAGGTGATTCCCTGTGGAAAAGGTGTAGAACAGATGCAATCCAAGGAGGAATGTGAGGGGGGCAGTGAAGGTCACAGGTTCACTGAGCACAGGCTGTCCCCAGCCGTTCAGCTCTGGCTGATGGGAAGTGGAAGGAAGGTGGCCTGGCTGCCCCAGCCATCCATCCCCCTGTGGAAATCAGACCCAGCACATGGCTCCCACCTTCCTTCAACTGTTCCAGCTTCCCCAAGTCCAACAGAGATGTGTGTGGGAGCAGAATGAACATGTTTTCCCAGCAACATCAACTGAGTTGATGTTTGTCACAGACTTCACCTCTGTTGCATCCTGGATCTTGCGGCTCCACGACTAAATCTGCTTCCTTACATTTAGTTTAATTGGTCCCTGGGTTCATTTGCTGGTTGCTTATGGCTGAAAGCAGAAGGAAAACTGCATTTCCAGGGCCTGCCTTGTCTAAATGCTGCTTTTTGCTCTACATAGTCAGTGCCCCAGGACTGCTGGGAGAAGCAGGGCATGGGCAGTGCCTAATTGTGGTAACTGCAAAGAGCACTGAACGTTTATTTTTGCAGCTTGCAGAACAAGTCTGCGCTTAATCCGAGCCTAAGGAGACTTCCCAAGGCAGCTGAATTGTTTAGAAGTTGTTTCTGGCTTAATTCAGCCCAGAGGAAGAAGTGCTTAAGCTCTGCCTGTGTTTGATCTTGCTGGGCAGTCTGGCCTTTTCTGGAAAATGGGAAAAATGAGCCACTCACCTGAGGTGTGTCTGCACAGGAGGGATCAGGATGGAGGCACTGGGTCCTGCAGGAGGGATGGAGATCACGTGTGTGGTCCTTCCTGGAGAAAGGCTGGCCCCAAGGATGTCATTCAGGCTGAGGATGTGAGAAGTGCTCCCAGGAATCCCATAGCCTTCCCTTAACCCTGAGGGGCTCTGGGGACCCACAGCCACCATGTGTGCCCAGCTGGTGGGGTGAGATGCTGAAAATCCAATTTTCCCTGTGGTCCTGGGAGGAAAAACTCCCTGCTTTTGGAGGGTGGATGTTTTTGTAGATGTGTGGGCAGAGATGGTGGCAATAGGGTCTTGCTAGTGGGGAGAAGAAGTCAGAGGGATGGATTTGGTTGCTCTGATGGAAGGAACAAGTTCTGGGGGCTTGTTGAACTTCTGGCTACTGAGAATGATTTTTCTGGTGCCATTTTTCTGTAGAACTTGTAATGAGATGAGTGATACTCATATTCTTTCAGCTCTGCAGCCCACCCAGCAGGAAGCACAGCCCGGGCTTTGCTCCAGCCTGGAAAAACAACGAGGGGAGGGAGTTCTCTCACCTGGCACTGACAGGAGTCCATCTCTTCCTACCAGGCAAAGAACTCACAAAGGAGAACTTAAATCTTCAATGAAATGTGAGATGTGCTTGAAACCACTGTGTTCCTGGAGAATCCTCTTTGCTATTCCATGCTCCCAGTGTCTGCTCCTTTGGCTTTGCATGGCACAAACATTCATTTTGGTGTTCTGCGTGTCCCTAATGTGATATAAAAAGCTAAATGCATTACAACTGCAGAACAGCACATTGTTATTTTTTCCTTCGGCTTCTTCTGCAGCGAGCAATTTTTTTGTTCCATTAATAAGCCTTGTGGTATTTTTCTATTCCTTCTCATGCACTCTACCCCACATTCAAACTGGGAGGATTTCCTAGGCAGGCTGGAATGGCTGCACGCTCTTCACACTTCTCAGTGTTTCTTACTGAGCACGGAAAGAAGCGACGCCCTAAAGGAAAGTCATCAGGGTGATCCAGTTTAGATGTTTTGACTTCCAGCACCAAGGAGTCACTGGGGTTTGAATGACAGTGCTCAGAGCTGGAGATCTCCATCCCTTGGTGGGGAGGAGCAAATGGCTTTCAGCTTTGTTTTAGAGGCTCTGGAAAGGACCAAAATAGGGAGGAGGAACATCCAGTGTCATGAGAAAATAGGTCTTGTTTTCCTTGAGAAAAGAGGCTGAAGCACTCCCCAGATATTCAATTCCTGCTCCTTGGTCTTGGCAAGGCTGCTTTGACACAGTAATTTCAGCTTCATCTCCATTCCTGGGGGCTGAATTAGTCCCCAGGTGCCCCCTATAAATCTGCAGGGCCCCGTGGCCCCAGAAGGAGCTGCCAGAGGCGCTTCAGGGCAAAAGGAATGGCCAGATGTGCCTCAGGGAGGAGTCAGGTGTGCCCATGTTTCAGTAGGTGGCACTCCTTGCTCTGCCTTGGGGACTGCCAGGGACTTTGGTGACGTGGTGGCATAGCAGGTGGCATCCCATGGGTGAGATGTGGTGAGTCTCAGGTGTGGCTGCATCTCGAGGTGCTTTTTTCAAGAGTTCAGCTGCTGTGCTGCCTTCCTCGAAATTTTCCTGTGTTTTTGTTGTTCCTTATCATGATAAAGGCGTTGCTGTGACTGTGCAGGTAGGGAAGGAATTTGGTTGTGCAGGTCACACGCCTCCCTGAAACAAACCTGCACCGAGTCCCCACCAGCAGGATAATCCACCACAAAATCCAGCTGGTTCAACTTCCTGCCATAGGCTGATCTGCTCCTGCAGATATTTTGGGAAAAGAGTAGAGTGGATTGGGCAGGGAACAAACACCACATCCAGGAGGAGGAAAATGTTTATGTATGTGGTCAGTGGTGCCTCTCTGTCCGTGCTGTCCTGGCTGGCTGGAGCAAGGTGACATTTGTCTGTCAGGGATTGTGCCAGCTCCCTGAGCCTTGTCTTGGGAATCCAGGGAGGTGTTTGCAGGGTAGACAGTTTCAGCTTGGAAAATGGCAGCTGAGTGGGTGCATTTGGTGACAGATGATCCCTGAAAAAGTTCAGAAGCAGAAGCTATCAAAACCCTGGAGCTGTGCAGAGAGGAAATATTGTGAGTGCAGCAGAGAGGAGAAACATCCCTGCTCCGTGTGATTCCCACCAGCCAGCCTTGGTGTGCCGTGCTTGGGGGCAGCTGTCTGCAGATGCTCTTTTTTTGGCTTCCCACTTGACATCCAGGCATGCTCTGGCAGTGGAGGGAGCAGGAAAAGGCTTTGGGAAGTTCATAGCTGAAGGTTTCCTTAAACTGTGAGCAGCTTCACCCCGTCTTCCCAACAGTGAGCAAGCTGGTGCATTCCTGCCATTCTTCTCCCTAAAGCTGTTTCTTTCCATTCCCTGGATCAAGCAGACAAAGCAGCTGCTCTGTTGAGCCTGAGATTTATTTTTTTTTAAAATTGTAATTGGGAACTTTAGATTGAAAGGAATGGGACCATAGGATTTATTTTTATTGGAGTGGGGTGGTACCCTGGGATCCCTGAGATCTCACGCCAGGATCTGTGCTGGCCTCGTGGTTTCTGTGCTCTGGTTTCTTTGGGAGAGCAGGGAATAGCCAGAAATAGGCAACTGCTGGCTGCCTTCCCATGGCAGAGCTCTGCTGTCAGCTTGTGGAGCCCTTTGGGCTGCTTTGGCCTCATCTGTGAACCAGGGAACGCTGGCCTTGGACTTGACAGCTGCTGATTATGGTCCCAAACCTAAACCTGGGCCATAAAAATCTCTCTTGAGACCCCCAAGGGTCAAATCAAAATCTGCTTCCCGCTTGCAAATAAATATATATTCTAGATACACTCAGCTAAATTCCTTGACAGCTTTATGTGCCATAATTTCTCATGGTTTTCTGAGGATCCTTTCTGTTCTGGGGCACTGTTGACTCAGTCCTGGGCTGTGCCCCTCTCACAGAAGCAAAGTAATGTTACTTTACGGCTTGTCACTGAGAAATTATGCACCAGTTTGCCCCAGGGCCTCGATTCTTTTGAAGCCTGGTGGGCTTCAGGTAACTGTATCACCTCTCCCTCCTGCAGACTTCACTTCTGCAGGGAGGAAAGCAATAGAACTTACAGCGTGTCGCCTGAATGCCGTTAAAATATTTTATTTATCACTGATTCCCAGTTTGTAGGCAGCAGGAATGCATCTGTTTAATGCCTGTTGTCTTTAAAATGGAAATGTTCAGCAGATATTTGGTACTTTTGTTCCCAGTGAGTTATGTGAGATGGAAATAGGGGGAATAGACAGTAAAAAATGCTGTCTGGACTTAACCCTGTGGAAACTACTGGGGGACTTTGTGCCTGGCACGAATGTATCAAGAGGACTGAAAACTGAGGAGTTTTGCATAACCCAAATTTTTTCCCCCCTTTTCACGTGCACCTTGAAAAATGCAGGATCAAATGCACGGAGAACCTGGAAAGCCTCATGTCTGTGAGCAGAGGCCAGGCCCTTTCCAGCAGCAGTGTGGAGCAGGGAGCAGTCCTAATTCCTCATCTGCTCTCTCTTATAAACTTATTTTATAAAGACCAGCTGCAAGGTTGAAAGCTGGAGCCAGTGTCTGACGGGGGGAAATAAAAAGGGCAAGACCAGAGGAGCTCAGTCCCATAAGCAGGGGCTGGATGTCTGGCACTCCCAGCTCATGCCTGGCATGGAGGGTATAGACATAAAGATGTAGGTGCCACCCACCTCCAAAAAATATATTCAGGGCTGTATCTTCCTCCTCCCCAAGTCAAACTCCCCAAGAGGGAACAGGAACAGCTGCTGAAAACCTCTGAGCATGAAACGGTGCTGGTGCCCCAGTGCTGCAACAGCTTTTGTGAGGTTCCTGCGCTCTGGGGCTTTCATCACTGGCTCCTCTGGGCTGGATGATTTTATCAGGATGCCCCAAACCAGCTCACAGCCCCCTGTTTCTTGCCCACAGAGCCAAGGCTGGAGCTGTGCTCTCAGGGCGAGCATCGCTGGCCCTTCAGCACCTGGCAAACAGAAGAACCCAGAACCATTTGGCACCGAGGGCTTGGCTGCTGTGGCTCATTTATTTGATTTTTGTTATTTCTGTGCTGCAGCCCCGTGGGCTGTATGTATGGCAGAGGTAGGGCCACACAGAAAACCCGAGTGAATGAAGGAGAACCCTGCACACCGGGAAAGTCTGATCGGGTTTGGTATGGCAGAAACTTAACTTGGGCTTTCACTCGGGCTTTCATGTCGATATTTGGGCCAGGCAGAAAAATCTCCCACATTTAAAGCTAGGGGGATGGTTTTTTAGTGCTCTGAAAGCCAGATGCCCTGCCTCCAGGCTTTTCCAGCGCTGACAGACTTGACCGATATTCCCATGAAAATCTGGGTTTTTGGAGCCCGGAGCTTGCTGAGGCTTGAGGAGGAGCCATGCCAGACGCTGGCTTGTGCTTCCACTCGGAGAAGACAACAAAACCCGGCTCTTTAAAAGCAAAGTAAAGGGGGGAATAAGTTCTTTAGGGAGAAGCGGCACCTTGAGCGGAGCGGAGGGGAGCGGGGGCACGCCGGCAGCGGGGCGGGAGGGGAGGTCGGCGGCTCGGACCCGTGTGCTGGCCTCCGGCAGAAGGCCGGGAGGGCA
>VYXD01008178.1:222478-325895 GCA_013397195.1 Hylia prasina | reverse complement strand
CGGCGAGGGGCGAGCGCGGCGGCAGGACCATGGGCACTTTGCGGGATTTACAGTACGCGCTGCAGGAGAAGATCGAGGAGCTGCGGCAGCGGGATGCGCTCATCGACGAGCTGGAGCTGGAGTTGGACCAGAAGGACGAACTGATCCAGAAGCTGCAGAACGAGCTGGACAAGTACCGCTCGGTGATCCGGCCCGCCACGCAGCAGGCGCAGCAGCAAAGCGCCGGCACCTTGCAGGGCGAGCAGAGGACCAAGCGCCAGGCGATCTCGGCCGAGCCCACCGCCTTCGACATCCAGGATCTCAGCCACGTCACCCTCCCCTTCTACCCCAAGAGCCCGCAGTAAGCAGGGGGTCACCCCGCCGCTCAGCCTTCCCCTCTCTCCCTCATCCCGCTCCGTCCCCGGCCTCGCCGCCGCCGCCCGCCGGGCAGAGCCCGGAGCGCGACATTCACGCATCCCGCATCCTCCCCGGGTGGCCCCGCGGGGTGGGAAAGTTGCGAGCGCCGGGCTGGCGGGGGGGAAGAGCGGCAGGAGCGAGCGCCGAGGTGCCGGCGGAGGGGGACCCGGACGTGCCCCGTCCCGGCTGCGGGGGGACCCGGCCGCCCCATCCCGCCGGGGGACGGGGACAGCGGCGGGCGCGGGGGGGACGCTGCTGCCGGCGGATTGAACCGGATCGTGTCGTGGGCATGGAGGCTTTATCGCGGCGGGGGAAACCCAGGGCTCGCTCCGGGACCCCTCAGGGAGACGTTCCCAGCCGGGAAACTTGGAGCCCGGCGGGCTGAGGTGCCCGGCTCTCCGGGCGGGGACTGGTGTTTTGGGGAGGGAGGTGGGTTTGGCAGAAGCAGGAGCTTATTGCAGTGCCCTGGTGCGCCGGAGCGTGTGCGGGGGGCAGGGAAAGTTGCGGGGATCCTCAGGTGCCGCCGCGCCGGGGGATGCGCTGCCCCGGTTTCACACCTGCCGCCGATTAGGGAAATTAGAGCGCCTTAATGGGGAAACGGAGCCCTCGCGGGAGCGCTCTGGCTCGCTCAGTGCTTTTCCCCGGCCACTAAATCGCCGTGCCTTTGGTTCAGCGCTTCTCGAGGGACAGAAAAGGAGGAGGGAAGAGGTGATGAGCGGCTGCTCGCCGCGCCGGGCTCTGTGTGCGGGGACGGGGCGCGACCTCCCCGTCGATGGGCAAACCCGCCTTGCCTCCGCGGCCGGCATCTTCCTCGTGGAATTATAACCGGGAGCGCTTGGCGGATCCCCGGAGCCATCCCGGTAGTGGGGAGCGTGTGTGCCGGGAGGGCTCCGGGATGCGGGCACCGTGCGGAGCCCCGCGGGGGACAGGGCGGGGGTGGCGGCCACGGAGACGGTGCCCGGGCAGGGTTGGCGGGGCTCGGGAACCCTGCCGGAGTGTCCCTTCAGGGAGCCTGCTGGGGCTCGGGATCCTGGCGGAGTGTCCCCTCAGGGACCGTGCCGGGGCTGGCCCCGCTCCCCGCGCAGCCTCAGCCCTCTCCCGCCGCCATGGCGGGGCCCCGCCGTCTCCAGGCAACTGCCCGCCGTCAGGGCGGCCGCCATGGCCGGACCCGGCCGGGCCGGGCCGCGTGTGTCCCTCACGCCGCCCCGCCACGCTCCCATTCCCACATTCCCCTTCCCGCCCCCCTCGTCCCCACCGCCAGAGATATTTTGTCCTTTTAAGGCGCCTGGCCGCGCGTTCAAAAGGCTGTCAGGGGAGGAACGGCGGCGGCGCGGGAAATGCCTGCCCGCAGCCCCAGAATGAGTTAAAACCCCCAAAAAGCGCCTGCCGGGGCTGTCAGCAGAGGAGGGACGGCGGTGGCTGAGGCCCGGCGGGAGAGCGGTCTGTGAAACAAACGGGGTGTGTGGTAAACATGCACGTGGGAAAAGATATCCACTGTGTTAACTTCCTCCGGGAAAGCAAAACCCCAAACTTGTTGGTTTCCTTGTCAGTATCTTCGCCCCTCGGCGCCCTTGAAGTGCTAATGGGGCTCCCAGAGCTCCGGGAAGCGCCACAGGTTTTAGCAGAGCGAGTCCGCAGAGTCCACAGCCTCTGCCGTATCCAGCGAAATATCTAGGAAGCCTGGCAAAGCCTTGGATCAACGTTTTCCAGCTGGAATTTTAATTGCTCCTTGTGTGAACGCAGCCCTGCAGTCTGGTGTGGGGTGTATGTAACACTTGCCACTCCTCTGAGTGTTTCATATTGATCATCCATGGCCAATACTCCTAATGTTATTTACAGTATTGAAGTCAACTTGTGGCTGCAGGTTGTAATCGCTCAGGTGGGGTATTCCAGGGGTTTGGAGCAGCCTGGGATAGTGGAAGGTGTCCCTGGCCATGGCAGGAGGCTGGAACGAGATAAGTTTTAGGGGCCCTTCCAACACAAACTGGTCTGTGATTACAGGAAAGGATCCTTGCTGATGGTTTCAGGAGCATACGTGGCTCTGGGAAGCCTTGAGTGCTCTGTGGCAGCCCTAAGAGCCCAGTGGCCAAGATAGCTCCTGGTGATGAGAACCTGGAAATAACACAATCTGCAAAAAGGGTCGGTTTGTTCCCCCCCCGTGTTCATGCTGAGCCTCAGTGACTCTTGAGGTAGTGGCACCCAACCTTTGGTTTTGTCAAGCCACCAGAAAGTGTTCAAAAGGCAGGTGGATGTGGCACTTGGGGATGCTGGCTAGTGGTGTCCTTGGCAGTGGTTGGACTGGATGATTTTGGAGGAGTTTTCCAACCAAAATGATTCTAAAGTAGCTTCTGGGGGGTATTTTTTTGGTTAGGTGGTGCTGGAGTTGCTCTCCTGATCTGGTGGCTGGAGATTGGTAGGATCAATAGTAGCAGAAAATCTGTTGGGACTGAATTATCATGAGGGTCACGTCAGATAACTGAGGGTCTGTGGTGATGGAAGCTCTTGTGATGCCACGTAGAAGATTCTACGTGGTTGAACTCTGAATGACTGTAAGAGAGCTGGAGAGGGATTTGGGACACGACACAGGGAATGGCTTCCCAGTGCCAGAGGGCAGGGATAGATGGGATATTGGGCAGGAATTGTTCCCTGGGAGGGTGGGCAGGCCCTGGCACAGGGTGCCCAGAGCAGCTGTGGCTGCCCCTGGATCCCTGGCAGTGCCCAAGGCCAGGTTGGACAGGGCTTGGATCAGCCTGGGACAGTGGAAGGGGTCCCTGCCCATGGCAGGGGTGGCACTGGGTGGGCTTTGAGGTCCTTTCCAACCCAAACCATTCTGGGATTCTGTGAATGACTTTCAAAGTGTGAACGTAAATTTATTTGCCTTGTGTGGACAAATGCCATTAAATCTGCAGGATCTTCCCTTACACACACATCCCCCATCTCCCTTTTAGGAGGCATATGGTTAAATAAACTTGCTTCTTCAGAGCTGTAAGAGTTTGAGTTGCTGTTGCAGGGTTGGGTTTGTTTTGCCTCTACAATGTTTTTAAAAGTGAAGCAGGATGTTGTGGGCTGACATGAGGAGCTAAAATCCATGGAGGGACATGTCCAGCCATTCAGCCACTTCCTTCTGAGTTATGAGTGAGAGGAATTGGGCATTAGCATCTTTATCAGTCTCCTTGTTCAAGCAATTAGAAGCCAGTTATTTAAAATAAGTGGCTTCTTTCTTCCCTCCCCCTCTCAAAGGAAGTAACTCTGCAAGAAGTGACTGAGTAAGAGGGCATGGACTGGGGAGGAAGCTGGCTGGTTTTCCACGGCAGAAAAAATGCCAGGACAGATCTTTCTCTCCTCCTCATCTTCCCAAATTGCTGCTTGTGTTTGTTTTTCCACACCTTTGACCTCTTCTTGCAGGGTATATCCTGGCTGCTAACAGCCTGTCAGCACGGAGGGAATACTGGGAGACCGAGTTTGTACCAGCTGCCTTTGCAGTTAAAATTGTAGTGAGCAGCCAAGGAAAGAGAAGCCTTTTCAACCAGCAAGCTGCAAATCTTCCCTTTCCCTGCCTCGTTCTTGCCATGGGAAAATACCCAGGACTTTAATTTTAACAGGCTGCTTTGTTCAGGGATCAGCAACAGCTGTTTGCCTTTTTGGAAGGCTCTGTAATCAGCGTGTTTTCTTTTCCAGAAGGGAGAAAAAAAGAAATGTAGAAGCAGAACATAGAACAAAGCATGGAGCTCATGAGTGTGAAGGGCCTGATCTCTTGGCTGAGGTGGTACAGTCTCTGTTGTTAACAGAGACAGCAGCAAAGTGCTGTGTCATTTGTAAGAAACGTTGAGTAAAACGAAATATAACTTGGTTTGGGGAGTTAACAGACTTTTGGGGAATCTGCCAAAATCCCAGAGACTCGTTTGTGAGGGGAGGAGCAGCCTGTGAGTTGTATTTAAGAGGTCTGGTTTAAGAAATATAAAATACTTGGTTGCATAGCCTTAGGGAAAGTACAACATCATACAAGAGGTTTAACAAAATCCCTGCAACGGCCAGATTGGTTCTTTGAAGCAAATGTGCACATCCTCTGGGAGCTAGAGGCGTATTTTAAATGATCATAATAGTCATAAAACCCTCAGAAATACTTGAAAAGCACTTTTAATTTAGGGTGTTGGCACGAAATGCTCTTCTGGTGTTTATCGGTGCTGCAGTACCTAGGAGCTATTCATGTAAAACCCCCTGAAATGACCCAAACCCCTCTTCCCTCAGCCCCCACACCCTCCTCTTCCTATGGTAATTCGAGGGATGGTTGGTGCGTGATGAAACCACCGGGAACTGGTGGCTGAGGTGATGGAGGGAGGAACTGAGGCACGCTCCTGCAGCCATGGTTTCCTGGAATGTGGGGCAGGAGCTGGGGTGGTGGCGGCCTCCTGAGTCCTGTCACTTTCAGGTGAAGCATCTTGCCCCGAGCAGGCAGCAGAGATGGATGTAGTGGTGCAACCTTCTTTTTTTTTTGGTGTCAATCCACTCTGATGTGTCCAGTGAGCGATTAACTGAACTGCATTTATCATTTGCTGTGAGAGCTGTTAAATGCTGTGGTTGCTTTTATGTGCCCTAACGTAGAATCCATCTGAATGTAGTTTAAGCTGATGCTCGACGGACGAAAATCCATTAATGTCAGTGGGGTTTTTCGGTGCATTTGAAGGGTCAGGATTTAAGGTCAGGATTTTATTGCAACGTGTTGAGCGGTGCTGGGGCAGCAGTGGTGGGGGAGGATGCCTGGTGCTCTGCAGGGATGCTGTGAACACAGGAAGGGTAGCTCTGGAGCAAGGCAGCCGAGCGTGATTTTGCCGTGTTTTGACAGGTCTGGCTCGGCAGTGGTGGCGGTGATGGGGCTCCCCTCTGTGCGCTCGTGTGACTCACGCTCCGAGCGGCTTTAGTGCCTTGGGAAGTGACAAGGGGACATTGTGACAGCCCAGCTGCTTGTGTAATACATTACAACCCTCTGAGGTTTGGGCTACTCACGGTAGTAAGGGGTGGCTCTGTGGTGTGAGGCTGTTAAGCACAGAACTGCAATTTTTCTGTATTGAAGCAGTGTTTTGGGTCATCTCTCAACACGCTTGTTCAGGCTGGTGATGTTTATGCTGAGCCTAAACTCCAGAGGGGTTTGACTCAAAGGAAGGTAAAAAACAAATCTCGCAGTAAAGCTATTAAAGCCACGTAGTTGTTTTGTCATCTTCTGTCTGGTTTTTGCTGAGATGAGTTTAATTGCAAGATAAAACTTCGCTGCAATGTCAGTTATCCTTAGCTCTGTTCAACAAGCAGCACAGACTTCCCTGGGTTTTTCTGCTGTTGGAGATGAATTTTAGCAGTGTGGTGTCAGTAAACTGCGTTTTAAAGCGAAGTAGTTCTGTTCAGAAACTACAGTGACATTTTCTTGGTGGCTATATGTAAAACAGCACCGTTCAGCAAGTACAGTAGCTCTGAGCACGCTAACAGCTGGTAATTAACAGAGAGACTCTTCTTTAAATTGTAGTACAGCTCCATAATTCCATTTTCTGCAGAATGAACTCTTTTCCTTTTATCTGTACTACTGGAATAATTACCTATACTTGTCTGAGCTGTGTTACATTCATCCTTGGCTGTATGAATGCTTTAGGGTGGAGAGTTTTAAAGTGCTTCAACACAAAATGAGCTCCCCAGGCCATGGACACGAATTCCTTCTTTCCAGAATCCGTGAAAGCATTCCTGAGCTTCAGCATCCCATGTTCCTAAACACAGGATGTGTCTTCTGTTTCTGAAATTAATAATAAAAAAGCCAGGTCAGAGTTCTGAAACTGAGCAGAAATGGATGTGGTAGCACAGAATTTAGCCTGGCCAGCTGCCTCTGGAAGGACAGGGGACTCCGTGAGTGCTGAACTTGCTGAGCACCAGATGGAAAATAGGAGTCAGGGGAGAATTTGTTTCTGTAGAGAGTTGAAAAGGACACAGTGAATTGGTACATATCAGTTTCTGTGGTTATCCTGCTTGAGCTAGATGCTGTAGGATGATAAGAGTTACTGAATGCAAACATCTTTCTGAGGGAAGGGATCCAGGAAAGCTGAGCTGGTTAAACACCACTCACTGCCATCAGTGATAGTCCTTGCTGCCTGTGCTGCTGGTCTTTGCTTTTGGCTTTTCATGGGGCCCAAACATGCATCAGGATGAAGCATAAATATTTCTGTCAATATTTTCATCTGTTTCTAGAGGGTACGTGCAGGCAGAGAAGTGCCTGACATTGGCGTTTTCTGTAGCTCGTCTTTGTTTTGAAGGGCAGAGAGAACAGGAAAAAACAAAAGTGTTGGTTGCTACACTGGAGCCTAAACCATGACAAAAATACCTTTCCCCTCCCAGCATCTACAGAGAGCGGTTTGGTGTGAGTGTGCAATCAGTGGGGTATGTTCTGCGTGTCCTGACATCCTGAACGTCTGGAATTGCATCCAGGTGCTCTGGAAACGCTGCTGAAGCCCCTGCCTGGCAGGGTGTGTGTCAGGGGAAGCTCCAGCGCAGCGTGCTCCGAGCAGGAGCACAGGACCGGCGTTTTGCAAGGCTCTTGCAGCCTCTGGTTTCCTTGGAAACCAGAGCCTGAGCAAGGGAGAGCCAAACTTCAACACCCGTGCCTGCTTTCCGAGTCGAAAATGGGCTGTCAGACTTTCAGAAGTCTGGGCTCTTTGGGCTGTGTTTGGGGCTTGTTCATTAGGAGCAAACTTGAAGTAGGGTATCAGTGAAAAAAAGCTCCTTGTCAGGCTGCAGCAATTCCTGCCTGGAGCAGTGCTTCTTTCCCCAAATTCCCTTCCTTGATTCGGTTTGTGAGCACATTTATTGGAGGTGTTCCCTGTCAAACACCCCAGCTCTGTCAGGAAAGCTGCACAGCTGCTCTGTGACTTGGGCTTGATGTGGATTTAGAAACTGTCCAGCCCAGGCCAGCTTGTTTTGTTCACTTATTTAGTGTTCTCTGAGGTGGTGGCTGTGGGTGACGTGAACAAAGAGGAGAAATCATAATGGAGCTGCCTGGGTTGATGGAAAATTAAATTGCAGTTTCCTAAGTGCACACGTACTTCTTGTTGAATGTGAAGAGAAGTATATATATAATGACATGTATGTGCATTCATGTATTTAGCACAGTTAGGGGAGTACTGTATTCATGCAAATACACTTTTATTAGGAGGGAAAACAGTCAGGCTTTAATATCAGAGGAGTAGAGGCAGTTTTGAACAGAACCAGCAGGACTGTGGGAATACGACCTGCTCTAATGGAAGGTGTCACTGCCCATGAAGGAGGTGATTTTTAAGGTCCCTTCAAGTCCAAATGTGGAAATGCTGTTTCTGTGACCACAGAGTATCATTGAGATTCAGGAGCAGAGGAGTAAATAACAGGGGTGTGATGGAAATGGAGAGCCACTGTTCCCTGCCCCCAGTGGAAGTGGATCCCTGGGATGTGTCAGTGCTTGTTAGGATTTAAACTGCCTATTTGATGTCATTTGTGTGCAGAGATCTGGTGGCTGAGGGGAATTCATTACTGCTCGTGGAGTCCACAGGCTAAATGAGGAAAATAACCTTCTTGGTGGGTGATATTTCTGCTGAATAGAGGAAATCAATGGCCCTGAGACTGCCAGCAGCACATCAGGGCAGTGGCCAAGCACTTCAGGAAGGTGTAGATAAAGCAAATGTGATGCAAATAGTGCCACTCAGCTGTACCTTAAGGCTTGTTGGAAACCATACCTGGCCTCAGCTATAGAGACTCCTTCAAAGTCAGGCTCTTAAACTCCTGAGAAATTCCTTTAGGTGAAATGGAAGATCAGGCATCCTGGAAATACAGAGTTAGCCTCCAGCTCTTGGCCTTGAAATTACAACATTGCCTAAGTTAGTAAAGGGAGGGGGTTGTGAGACTTAAGGGTGGTCATGGTCAGCTGGAGGAGATGAACATCCTTCAGCAGCTCCTGTGTTTTGTGGTGTGGAGCACCATCCTCTTCTCCCTTTCCTTCTGAGCCCTTGGTTACTCCCCTGCTCCTCCTTCTGCCCAAATCCTTCTCTCTTCCCATGGATGCTGCTTATTCTCTTCCCTGACAATCCCAAAGCTCTTCTACTCAGCTGTCCCATCCAGCAGGGTCCAAACTTTATACCTCTGATAAAAATCAGCCTTGTTTCCCGTGTGCATCTGGAGGCAGAGAACCTCCGGTGACTGGAGCACAAGTTACCACAGGAGGCTGGATTTTCCTGCCAGTCCTGCTTTTCTGGTGTGCCAAGGCCTTTTCTGCTCCTCACCTGCCCCAGCAGCGAGCAGGCAGGGGCTACACAAAAATTGGGAGGGGAAGAGCCAGGACAGCTGATCCCAGCTGCCCAGGGACGATTGCATAGGATGGAACCCCACATTCCTGGGAATAGCTCAACACTCACCTGGCCATGGAAAACACGGAAGGAATTCCTTGTGGCTTTTGCTTTACCTGTTGACCAGCCTCTGTATCAACCCACGAGTTTTTTTCCCTGTTGCTCTTCTGATTGTCTCCCCCATCCCAGCTGGGGCGAGGGCTGTGAGTGGGTGGTGGTGCTGGGGTTCCGCCTCCAGTGTCTGTAACTCCAAAGGGATTGGGGCCCAAGGGTAGGTCCTGGAGCAGGAACACCTTGAGGCATCAGCAACTTTGCATGAGGCCATGGATAAGCTCATGGCGCAGCAGGTTCATTCTTGGAGGGACTGGCTGTGGGTAAATCCATTCTGGAACAGATTCATTCCTGGAGGGACTGTGGCTGTGGGTAAATCCATGCTGGAGCAGGTTCATTCCTGGAACAGTTCATTCCTGCAGGGCCTATTGCTCCTAGAGAAGGCCATACTGGAAGAGGAGCACATCAGAATAAGTGTGGCTGTGGATAAATACAGCAGAGCAGGTAAACAAACCCCTGGAGAGACTGGCTGATGGATAAGGTTCCAGCTGGAGCAGGTACATCCCTAAGGGTGTGTGGATAGGTTGTGAGCAGGAGCAAGGGGAGGAGTTCACTGCAATGTTCAGCTTCACAGTCTGGTCCAAAGGGATGGGAGTGGAGACAGTAATGGACACACCCTGAAGTTGTTGTATCCAGAGATTTCAGTGACACCTCCCAGGAGTTACTGCAGCAGGAATCCCTTGCTGGGAGCAGGGGAAGGGCTTCCCTGCAGTGTCAGCCCCTTCAGTGGCAGTGACTTTGAGCTGTATTGTCACAATGTCCCCCTGCACGCCCTGCGCTGGCTCAGTGACATCCTGGGGACCTCCGTGCCCTGCCCCAGCTCCAGGGGGCTCCGTGTTAGTGTTCAGCATTGCTTGTCCTTGTTACAGTCCTGCCTGTGGTCCAAACAACAGCCAGGTCTCCCTGGTGGGGAATATCCAGACCAAGAGTGGGATAAATCCCTTAGAAAGGTGGGAATGTGTGTGTGCCTCTGTACACAGCTCGTGTCTGAGTCCTGGAACAGGCTGTGCATCCAAACTTGGCACATATCTACAAACTGACTGGGAGGTGTGTGTAATACCTATTGTTCTCCTTTATGCCTCCTTGCACATTTTACTCCTGTTCAGACAGCTTTTGCACCAAGGTGAGAACATCTCCTGCTCATCAGGTCTCCCGGTGGAAGCCCGGCTCTGCGAGGCACAGGAGGGAAATGAAGCGTGGAGAGGAGAAGGCTTTTCTCCATTAGCACTGTGCCCAAACACTGGGACTGAGATACCAGGATAGAGCATGCTGGGAGAGTGTAAGGCACGCAGCTCCTCTGGTTTTCCCTGACCTTTCCTTGTTTGAGGGCACAGCTGGGAGGAAGCCAGAGCTGCTTGAAGTTGGACTGCGATTGAAGTCTCCCTGCTCCTGTGTGTAGGAGGGACACAGCTGGGATAGCTGTGTTTGCACACATTCTGGTGACATTCTGCTGCTTTCTAGGTGACTGACAGGTACCTCAGAATCACAGCTTGCCTTGGCAGGAAGGCTCTGTGGCCTTTTTCTGGATCAGTTCTGTGTGGATGCTGTAGCGCAGTCTGGATTCCCAAGGGAACGCTAACTGTCCATCTGGTTGCTCTACTGTGCTGCAGGAGAGTTTTCCAGCGGGTTTTCCAGCAGGGTTTCCTCAGGTATCCAAGCTGGGATACCTGAGCACAGTGACTGCCAGCACTGGTGTGTTCTGTGTGCCACTGCTGTCTGTTGGGATCTGGCACTGGGAGAAGTGACTTTGGGCTCTGTGAGGTGACAGACCCGACCTCCGCCTGCTTCACCTTCTGTTTTGCAAGCACTGTTATTTTCTCATCCACCAGGTGCTGTGTCGTGTCCATGACTAAGAACAAATTATCCCTTCCCTCATAAATCCCCAGGTTTTGCCCCTTTGGACTTTGTGCAAGGATGAGTGTTAGCATGATCTAGGTAGGCAAAGCGGCTCCAAAAGGGAGATCATCAATCAAATCTCAGCCCTTTGGGTTTGTGCCATTACTCTTGCCCAGATAAAACAGATGTTTTGAAATGGTTTCTTAATTTGAAAGCCAAAAATAGCTCAAATGGGAATCCACTAGTGTGGTGCTAAAAGCATCACTTGGGATGTACAAATCTGAGTTAAGCATTATCCCACTGTTTGAAGGTAAAAATGGAGAAGCTTCCATAGGGATTGAGGCCAAACACATGGGACACCTGCTGGAAAGGGGGCAGAGCCAGGGACATGAGTCCATGTCACATGTCACCTCTGGAGCACAGTGGCTCTCCACCCTCTCCTTGTTTTGACTGAAATTCCAGCTGTGAGCTTAAAGGACTTTTTCAGTGGCAGATTTACTCTGTGCCCACGTTTTTTCAATGTTTTCCACCACAAAAGGTTCTTGCTGTGCTCTGTGATGGGCAAGTGTTATAAGCTGGAGTCACATTATTTGTTTAAGCTGGCTGGGCACAAACATTTTGGCTGTCGGGTTCTGAAGGAGGCTCCTGCTTAATAAATACAGCTGAGCGACATTCAGAGCATTGTGGCAGAGTTGTTATTGATGGAAAATCCATGAATTTGTAGCGACCAAAAGATAAAGCTCAGCAAAGCTGTGCTGGCAGGGTGCAGGATTGGGAAGGGTGACTTGGGACAGCTGCCTTGGCCACTGAGCCAAAGCAGAAGCTCAAGTTAACTGTGGAAAACATGGATGCTTGTGGAATGTACCCAGAATGGGATCTTCAGAGGGATTTGGAGTTTTAATATATGCTGGAGGAGCCTTCTGAGGCTTAGGTGCTTCCTGGGGAGCCTTCAGCTCTGTTAGCTATCCTGATTTCCTTGGTCAGCAGCTGAAATACTTTGTGACTTTGCTCATACTGAAGAAATGCTATATCATGGGGAGATAATATTCCATGCTTATTCCAAGCTTCTTAATGGAATTTTTATCAGTTCCACTGAAGAATAGGATGCACAAAAAAGCTGCCTGGCTGTCAGGTTTTTTGCTCTGTGGCTCCTTTAGAGCTGCCTTCGCTCTCTCAGTTTGATTTCCCAGTAAAATGATGAGAGGGACATCCCACCCTAGATTCCAAGTGTCTGCAGCCACCAGATGACATCAAATGCCTTTGACACTGAGGGACAGGCAGGGCAGGACTGCAGGATGCAGACCCTGAGCATCCCTTGCTGATGCTTCAGACCCATTGCTGGCACATCTCTCACTGCCCAACAGCTGCATTTTTTTTTTCCCCCTTCCATCAATATCTGGTCATTTAAAACCTATCTTGTGCTCAGTGTTTTCAGAAGACCTAAAAGCTGGGGGCTTTTTTTAAATCTGTTTGGGCTGGGGAGCCTGAGAGTGCTCAGCCACAGCCACTCGGTGCCCTGACACCATTTTCTCTGGGATTGCTTTGTCGACTCAAGTGCACTTCGCTGCAATACAAACATTGAGGATAAAAGGCAACCACCTCAGCAAATTAGTGTGAGAGCACTGCAGAAGAACTGTAGATGTGTATTTGGGTGTTTTGGTCTTTTTTAGAGTCAAGATCTTTCCTTCTGCCCACGGCCTGTGCTTTTTAAGGAGTACCTGTTGTGCAGAGAGGCCTTTTAAAAGTTAAATCAGTTGTCTGTTTGTGGACTTATCTGAAGGGTAAACCAGATGCTGCATTGACAGGGATCTGCCTGTGTGGTAAAACTTCAGGCAAGGTTGAATTGAAGTGAGTCTGGAAAAAAAAAGTCAGTCATGGATCATTTGAAAGCTTTTCTGGGAGGAAAAGCAGGGAGAATTGGGGATTCAGCCTGGAAAAGAAAGCTGTGGGTAGACATTTAGAGCCCCTTCCGGTGCTTGAAGGGGTGCTGAGACAGCTGGAGAGGGACTGGGGACAAGGGATGGAGGGACAGGACACAGGGAATGGCTTCTCACTGCCAGAGGGCAGGGATGGATGGGATATTGGGCAGGGATTGTTCCCTGGGAGGGTGGGCAGGCCCTGGCACAGGGTGCCCAGAGCAGCTGTGGCTGCCCCTGGATCCCTGGCAGTGTCCAAGGCCAGGCTGGACTTTGGGGCTTGGATCAGCCTGGGACAGTGGGAGGTGTCCCTGCATATGGGAGGGGTAGAATGAGTTGAGCTTTAAGGTCCCTTCCAACCCAAACCATTCTGGGGTTCTATGATTCCATTCTAATTTTCATAATGAAAAAATTTTCCTCTACATGCTACAGGTGTCCAGGTGTGAAGTCCTATTACAAAGAAAAATGAATAAAAAGGCAAAAAAATCCCTGAAAATGCTCTGAAGGGTTATAATGCTTTTTAAACAAGAATCTCAAAATGCTCAATCTTATTTTTGGTTACTGTCCATGAAGGCTTTTCTGAACAGCAGCCTCTACTCTGAGTGCAGCTGGTTGAGAAACCTCCCTTGTAGCAGCAGCTGGGTTGTCTGGAATGAAAGAATTAATTAACCTGGTGTGGAATGAGAGAACTTAATAAACCTGGTGTGGAATGAAGTAACTAATCAGCCCGTGGCCAGCCTGGAAGAGCAGCCACCTGATGTGTCCTGTTTGATTATGAGGGGCTTGATTGCTGGCCAGGCATGGCTGAGCTGAGATCCTTTGTGTAAGGCTGAGGTGAAAAGCTCCTTCTTTCTGCTGGGGGCTTTAGCAGAAAACTGAATTTTCATACCCAAGACTCAGGAGAGTGGTCACGGGCACGTAGTGGCAGAAATTTCTGCTGAGGAACAAAAGCAAATTCCTCATCAGAGAATGTAATCAACTGGTGATGCTGCAGCTGGTTCCTTGCAGCCTGTGCACGCAGACAAAATAGCAATGTAGTAGGGAGAAAATGTTTGCTGAGTTAACTGGGCTATATTTAGGTGCCAAATAGACAGATTTCTGCTTTTGACCCTCCCCCTCACACCCTCAAAACTGCTTCTCGGGCTGTCTGCAAATGCCTTGGCTGTTGGTGGCTTCTGTTCCCTGCAAGAAAAGTGGTGGGAGCAGTAGGGGAGGGATCTCTGTCCCAGCTGAACGTGGAAAAGGTGAGTGCTGGGCACACAGTCTCCATCTCCAGCCTTGTTCCCTCCTCAGCCCTTCCTCAGCACTGTCTGCACAGGCTGCCTGAGGTACAAAACCCTGACTCCCCCAAACTCTTCTCCATGGGGGCCCTTGGAATCACAGGGGGTTCAGCCAGGCCAGGTGCTGGTGCTGCTCCTGGGTCAGGGCAACCCCTGGGATCAATCCAGGGCATGAGCAGCTGGAGCAGCCCTGGGAGAAGCACCTGGGGGTGCTGGGGCTGAGAGCTGGGACCCAGAACCCCCCGTGCCCTGGGCTGAGCCCCAGCCTGGGCAGCAGGGGAGGGGGGATTCTGCCCCTCTGCCCCTGGGCTCAGGTCAGACCCCACCTGCAGAGCTGCCCCAGCCCTGGGGCCCAGCCCAGGAGGGACCTGGAGCTGCTGCAGAGAGTCCAGGGGAGGCACCAGGATGAGCAGAGGGATGGAGCAGCTCTGCTGGGAGGAAAGGCTGGGAGAGCTGGGATTGTTCAGCCTGGAGAGGAGAAGCTTTGGGGTGACCTCAGTGTGGCCTTCCAGTGCCTTCATGAAGGAGCTACAAAAAGATGGAGAGAGACTGTTTCCAAGTGATGGAGTGACAAGGGGAATGGCTTCCCAGTGCCTAGAGGGCAGGGATGGATGAGATATTGGGAAGGAATTGTACCCTGTGAATGTAGGAAGGCCCTGGCACAGGGTGCCCAGAGCAGCTGTGGCTGCCCCTGGATCCCTGGCAGTGTCCAAGGCCAGGTTGGACTTTGGGGCTTGGAGCAGCCTGGGACAGGGGGAGGTGTCCCTGCCTGTGGCAGGGGGTGACACTACATCATCTTTAGGGTCCTTTCCAACCCAAACCATGCTGGAATTCTATGACCACTGTGGCCTTTTTGATCCATATAAAGCAGGACCTGAAAAATCAGCATCTTCCCTTCCATGCTGCATTTTTCATCCCATTTTCCCCTTGCAGCAGGCTCTTTTCCTGGCACTGCTGTTGGGACTGATTGTACAGTTAGCCCTTTATTTGTGTGTGCATAAATTTGACTTCTTTTAGAGGAAGCAGCTCCTGTAATCGCCTTGCCAGAACAGATTAGGAGAGGGAGTGTGCAGATCACAACACTCCTCTGCTGCCTTTGACGATGAGGATTTCATCAGCCTGCTGAAGTACTGCTTGCAGCCTCAGGGGTGGCCAGAGAGCAGTAGGAAGTTCATTTATTCCTTTATTTTCTCCTCTTCAGACATACTCATGCTGTTCATATGTTTTTGCCTTCTAGTTTACAACAAGTTGGGGGGTTTGGTGCACCCAGTGTTGTATATGAGGAGGAGAGAGTTGTGCCTTGCACAGTGTTTGCTCTGCCCATCACTGCAGGCTTTGATCTGTCTGGCTTTCATTGCTGATGAGTTTTTCTATCCCAGAGAACGCCTTAACTATAATTGCTTCATAAGCACGGGCTCTCGGTGATTAGAAATTACTTTTCATTCCTGGTTAAATAGCAAGGCACAGGCTTTAACAAAAACAGGACACTTAAAATTCCAGTGTTCTTATTTAAGGGACATTGATTTGCACAGGCAGAAGAGCTTTCTTCAGATTTCCACCCAAAGAACAAACGTTAATGCAGATATAGATTAATGACAGGTTTGTTTAAGGCTTTCCTTTCCTATTAACCCGAGAGTACATCACTGCTCCTTGGTTTGCTGTGTTCCTGGGGGCCTGCATGGGCTTTGTGCAGTGCCAGCAGCTCCACAGGTGCTGTTACCTGGGATTTGAACTGTCTGCCCCATTTTTCTGTGCCGTAATCACCGCTCTGACCACAAAACCCGTTTATTTGTGGTTGTTGTTAAGCGGATAAGGATTAAACCAGTCACAGAACGGAGGGAGGTTTGAGCACTGGCAGCTCTTGAATCCCTGTCTGACCCCCTGTGAAATTCCAGCCCCTCAGGACATCATTCCAGTACAGGAAGATGGCAGAGATATGTCTGAAAGCAGCGTTTTTGTCCAGGTTAAGCCTCTTAAACCTTGTTTAACCCCCTCCTCAGCCCAAACCCCCTTTGCTGTTCCGGGCAGCTTTTCTCCCTGCCCACAAAGATAATGCCAGGCTTTATCCTGGTGTGACAGCCAAGCAGGATTTATGGTTGTGGCTTATCCAAACAACCTGTAAAAGTGTTACAGCATGTTTAAAAAATAATAGTTGTTATAATTCAAGTGAAGAGCAAACAAACACTTGCATTCTTCTCCGTGTCCACAGACCTCAGCTGAGAATGGAGAGGGGAAGAGATGCTATTGGGAGAAATTTCTTTTTCTTTCTGAAAGGGGTTGTTTAAATGAAATATTCTGTTTTAATAACACAGAGATGTTAAGGCTCCACAGACTGCACCCAATTTACTTGACCTTTATAAATAGAACGGCCTTGTCTCTCTATTGGAAAACAAAACAAAAAAAGCCCTGAAAGAAGCATGCAGATTTATTAACTAGCACAGAGAGGAATTGTTAGATTTTATTCCTTGAGCAGGAAGGCAAATTGTCCAAGTAGGATTTGGAGAGAATACCACCACATACACCAGCTTTTTGGGATGGCTGCCAAAAATAAAAAAGTGCAGATCCATGAAATTGGCAGGTGGAAAGTGGTGTATTCCTGAGGGCTCCTGCAAGAGTTAACAGTTTGGGAGGAAGCAAATGGTTGAGCACCTTGTGAAGTTGGCCTCAAACTGTGCCAGGGGAGGTTTAGATTGAATACAGGAAAAACTTCTCCATGGAAACAGTGGTCAGGCATTGGAAGGGGCTGCTTAGGGGGGTGGTGGAGTCCCAAGCCCTGGAGGTGTCCAAGGAGGGCCTGGAGGTGGCACTTGGGCATATTTGGTGGATGTGGTGGTGTGGGGCTGATGGTTGGACTCAGAGGGCTTTTCCTGCCTCAGTGGTTCTGTGATGGGAGGTGAAAGCTGCCAGCTGCTGGAATCACACGCTGGAGAGGGGAAAACAGTGGGGATTTAAATCCTAATGTTGCTTTTAGCACCCATTTAGAACCACTGCACCTACAGGACACCAGGACTAGAGATTATTAAAGACCTGGTAATTTTATTCTTGGAATGGATGGGGGAAATCATGGAATCATGGAATTGCTAAGGTTGGAAGGGACCTTCAATCCCATTCAGTGCCACCCCTGCCATGGGCAGTGCCACCTTCAACTGTCCCAGGCTGCTCCCTGTTCAGCCTGGCCTGGGACACTTCCAGGGATCCAGAGGCAGCCACAGCTGCTCTGGGCAGGACCTCACCACCCTCCTGCCCAATATCCCGCCTCTCCCTGCCCTCTGGCAGTGGGAAGCCATTCCCCCTTGTCCTGGCATTACAAAGTGGGTCGAAGCAAGCGGAATGTTCCCTTAGCTGCAAGAGGTGGATTCCTCTTCTTACTGTTCCGTAATGGAGAATCCCAGGAGTTCTCATTCCTGGAGGGAAACTGTCTCATAGGGACGCAGAAAGAATGCTTTTCCAAAATCTGCCTGTGCATCACAGCTGCCTGAAATGCTTTGTTGGGTGAGCAGAAGTGTTTCATTTCAGATAAAGGTGGATCTTGGTGGGCGAAATAGGGGTAAATAAACTGAATTCCATTGGAAATAAAGGATTTTTCAAACCTCCTGCAAAAGGAGATGTGGAAGTGCAGGCCCCAGCATGAACAACGGCCCACACAGGGTTTGGCTGCTCTTCTTTGGGTCTGAGTTTTCTATTTAGCTCTGGCTGCTGTTGCCGTTTGGGAGAACAGGCTGAATTTAGATTTTAAGAAAGAATGCTCAAAGTTGTGCTGTTTTCTTACTGACTTGAAAGGCTGGAATGTTTTTTCCTTAAACTCACTAAAGGAAGGTGTGTTTTCCAAGAATTTCAGTGCCAGTTAATTTCACTGTTCAGTGTTTAACAGGGCTGATCTTTCCAATCACCTGCACTCCTCAATATATGGGATATTAGCATTTATATAAACAGCTTGTGCCTGCTTTTGACCTTAAAAAAGGATTGTTATCTTCAAAATGCACTTAAATTTCAAATGACACTTCTTGGGCCTGTTGGGATTAAACTGGGTCTGAATTATTTCAGTTCCCTCCAGTAGTTCCTGTTTCCTCCACGGAAATAACTCCGCTCCTTGGCAGGCACATTTTCTCCATCTCTTTTTAGCTCTTTCTGTGTATTCCTTCATGTAAATATTTCCTCAACGCAGCCTGCAAAGCATGGAACAGACTCAGAACATGGAAGAGTGGTAGCAGTGCTTTTCAGCAAGTGATCAAGGCTTTTTTCCTAGCCCCATGAAATATTTGGAATAGAGGAAAGAGCTGTTTCCCCAGAAACCCACGTGTGCTGCAGTGGAAGAAACACAGTTTCTGTCTCCTTGTGATGCACTGATGTCCTGTTCTGCTTTCTTTTGTGGGGTTTTTTTCTTCTTTATCATGGAATCACAGATGTGTTTGGGTGGGAGGGAACCATCCAGGGCCACCCCTGCCAAAGGCAGGGACACCTCCCACTGTCCCAGGCTGCTCCAAGCCCCAAAGTCCAGCCTGGCCTTGGACGCTGCCAGGGATCCAGGGGCAGCCACAGCTGCTCTGGGCACCCTGTGCCAGGGCCTGCCCTCCCTGCCAGGGAACAATTCCTACCCAATATCCCACCCAGTCTGATGCAAGACACATCTGCCATTCCCTTCTCCCTTTCCTTGGGGTCCTTCTGGCTCCTTGCAGCCCCTTTCCAACCTGAGTGTTTCTCCTGGCCTGGGGCTCACCTTTCTGATTTGTTCTGGCTGATATTTGTTCAGTTGCCCCATGGGAGCAGTGAAATTGCAAGGGGCAAGGACTTGCAGGGGGTGCAGGAGGGGAGAAGGAGTTTGGGAGGATGGTGGAAGAAAAGGGAAGAGAAATCCATGGTGCTCTGAACTAGGAATGTCAAGTGAGGCACTTAGACAAAAAAGCAACACGAGCCAGAGTTGCTGCAATGGGAGCAAGCATTTTGGAGTTGGGAGATGGTGTGGGAAGGTGATGAGACATGGAGGTGGTGGAAAAGGGGAGAGTTAAGTGCAGGATAGTAATGCAAGGGAAGGAAAACAATCTCAGCAGTACGTTATGGGAGCAAACTTTGTTTTCTGCTCTCGTGATGCAGATAAAGGCAACTTAATTCTCTGCCCTCCTCTGGCTTGTTTTTCTGTCACAGTTCTCAGCCTCGAGACGTGGTTCTTCTTTCCAGTGCCCTGTTTGGAGCTTTCCTGTGAACCAAAGGTTTTCTGTTGAGGACCTGGGCAGGAGTGTGGCAGCACATTTGAACTGTAAATTTTGGGGCATTCCTGGCTTGCTGAGGGAGGCAGAAGAGACATGTGCCTTAAAGCCTGTTGCTCTCTGTCCTCCAGAAACAGCTGCTCCTGATTCCTTTGAAATGGCCCTGTTTGTAAAGGGGAGAGCCTTCCCTTGGGAATACCACAGTGGATCCCACACTGGGATTCTGGATTGCCAGGCTGTAACACCAGGAGGTCACAGTTGCTCCTAAAGATCACAGTGAGTGATTTCCAAAAGTTGCTCAGGGTCTGGAATGTGAACCCTGTGAGGAGTGGCTGAGGAGCTGGAAAAGGGGCTGAGCCTGGAGAAAAGGAGGCTCGGGGGGACCTTGTGGCTCTGCACAACTCCCTGACAGGAGGGGACAGCCAGGGGGGGTCGGGCTCTGCTCCCAGGGAACAGGGACAGGACAAGGGGAAAGGGCCTCAGGCTGTGCCAGGGGAGGCTCAGCTTGGACAGCAGCAGGAATTTCTCCCTGGAAAGGGTGCTCAGGCCTTGGCAGGGGCTGCCCAGGGAGGTCTGGAGTGCCCATGGCTGGAGGTGTCCAAGGAAGGGCTGGAGGTGGCACTCAGAGCTCTGGGCTGGGGACAGGGGGGGCATCGGGCACAGCTGGGACTGGATGATCCTGGAGGGATTTCCCAGCCTGACTGGTTCTGTGATTTCCCCAGTCTCCATGCCATTCCTGAGCTTTCCCTGGGCAGCACCTTTTGTATTGCTGCATCCTTCTTTTACCTTCAGATGTCCCTTCCCGTTAGGACTCCCTGAGGACAAGTGATGCCATGAAATGTGAGGTTACTGCTTGTTCAAAAATATCCTCCCATTTGCCCAGACATAGGATGTTTCCCCTTCGGTATCCTTCCAGGCTGAAATTCCTGGAAGCATTCAGTGCCTCTGGAGGAGAGTTATTTTGATCAAAGAGAAGAACAGTTTCCTAAAGTCCTTCAAATTCAAAGCTCTTCATCTTTCCCTTGCCTTCCATCAGAATTTGGTGCCTGCTTTTTCCTAGCACATTTTTCACTATTATTCTTCTGAACAATTCCTTTAAGTTCTCTCTGTCTTGTGTTTATATGTGGCTGGATGATTGCAGGTATCCCTGGAGTTTGTCTCATATGGTTTATGGAAATCAGGGAAATTTCTCTGAATCCCCAGCCCACCACCAATTGCCCCCTGCAGATTGTTCTGTACAATCCAACATTTTATGAAGAGTTGAAAGTCCTGAGACTGGAGCTTTCCTTGCCTGGGGTTGTGGTTTTTTGTGTTGTGGTTTTTCAGTGAGAGGGTTTCTCTGGAGGTGTTTGCCTTGTGCTGCTCTCATTCCTGCTGTGCTGGGCATTCCAACTGTGGGATCTCCCCTCCATGAGGACAGTCCTGAGGGCTGTGTCCTCCTGCTTCAGAGTTTGGGTTCTTTTTTTGGTTACAGCCAAAGGCAGCATCACAACCATGCGATTCTTAGCAGAATTCCTAAAACAAGATGAACGAGGGCATTTCTGAGCAAAAGACCTGTTTTGTTTTTAGCACCACAGAGTCACTAAGGTTGGAAACACCCTCCAGGGTAATCGAGTCCCAGCTGTGCCCGATGCCCACCTTGTCCCCAGCCCAGAGCTCTGAGTGCCACCTCCAGCCCTTCCTTGGACACCTCCAGCCATGGGCACTCCAAACCTCCCTGGGCAGCCCCTGCCAAGGCCTGAGCACCCTTTCCAGGGAGAAATTCCTGCTGCGGTCCAAGCTGAGCCTCCCCTGGCACAGCCTGAGGCCCTTTCCCCTTGTCCTGTCCCTGTTCCCTGGATTCCTGTCAGGGAGTTGTGCAGAGCAGTTGTTGTTGGCATATTCTTCAAAACTCAGCGGGATTATCATGGTCAATGCTCATGCAGTAGAAATAGGGATGAGAAAGTAATATTTGGAATGTGCCAAGCTCTCCCCTACCTGCTTTTGAGCAGAAGGAAAGCAGTAACAGCACTGCCCTGCTCCCAGCCCCATCCTCCTGCTTTTCCACAGACACCTCCTGAGCTTCCTGCTGCTGCTCTTTCTCCAGTTAAACGCTATCAAGTTGTGTGGCTGCTCGGAGTTCATCTTGCCTGCCACAAGGTGCTTGTCCAGCTCTAATCTGGTTTATTGGCAGGCTAGACAGAGCCTGCAGGATGTGCTCCCACGGCTGTATCCCGGAGTGACCCTTCTGGGAGGAGGCACATCCTGCCCTTCCATCCCCACCGGCTGCTCCTTGGTGCTTGGCAGTGGGGAGTTATTTGGATAATGCCACACATCTTGCAAATATTTATGTCCCAAAGCCTGCCTGCAAACGTCAGGCCTCCTGCTGACTCGTGGAGTAGGAAGAAATAGTTCTCCCTAAAATCCCTGAGAATATTTATTGGAAGACTGAGGCTCCAAGCACTGTATGCATTCCGCTGCCACACGCCGCTGGCATTTCAGCCAGGGACTTCCCCAGGCTGGAGAGAGCTGATGGAGCTTCCCTGGTGACAGTCCCATCCATCACACGTATTGGGTGAATCAGAGTGAGGGATGTGAAATCTCTGTCGCTTTTCTCCCCTCCCCATCCATCACAATTCTTGTGAATCTCCCTCCTGAACTTTCACTGGAGCATCTCTATATTTCCCTGGCTGTGACAGCATTCCCTGTGGATGTGTTTGTCAGGGAGAAGCAAAGTGCTTTTGCAGAGCACATCCATCTCTCCTGGCCCACGGTGCATTTGGAGGAGCTCCTGACGTGTTCTCTAATCCAGGAGAGCAGAGGGAGCTGTCTCTGCTCAGAGGATCTCTAATTGGATTTCTGCATCTATGTAAATTAGGTTATCATCCCCTTGGCAGATTTCCTGCCTATTGCACCAGGGTGAAGCCATCTCTGTGGTGGCCATCAGTGACTCCCTTCTCCAGGGAATGGGTGCAGCTCACACCTTCATTTATCCCCAGGGAGCCACACAGACCTCCAGAGCACTAATAACCTTGGGGGAACAGTTGGAGCTGCCATTTAGTTCCACTCCTCATCCCTGCCTCCAGTCAGGGATCGCTGCGTGGAGCTGCCAGGACTGGAAGCCCTCATGGATAATGGTTTGATGGATGGAGAAACTCCTGCCTTTCAACTGCATGGTTCTTTCCAAGAGGGATCGCCATGACCTTCAGGATGTGTTGTCTGTGTCTCTGTGACTCTTGTCTCGCTCACTGAGCTCCTTCTGGAGGAGTTTGGGCTGTTTCTGGGTCCCTGGGTGTGGAGACATATGGGGACGTGTTTTCTCTGCTATTTTTGTAGGTGCAAGAAAGGCTCCAGCACAGCTGTGCTGGATGTGAGCGCTGAAACTGTGAAATGCACGGGGTAACACCCCTCAAAAGTCTGCTTGGTTTTGGCCAGGCATCCCTGAGAGACACCCATCCCCCTCCACCGTGACTTTGCTACATGCTCTGGAAGAATCCTGGGAAGAATTTCTTCCAGGAAAGGGTGCTCAGGCCTTGGCAGGGGCTGCCCCCAGGGAGGTTTGGAGTGCCCATGGCTGGAGGTGTCCAAGGAAGGGCTGGAGGTGGCACTCAGAGCTCTGGGCTGGGGACAGGATGGGCATCGGGCATAGCTGGGACTTGATGGCCTTTTCCAACCCAATTGCTTCTCTGATTTGGTGTCCTCACCTCTCATTAGCTGCTCAAAGGTAATCAAGGCGCTGCTTAATCCTGCTCCGAGGGCTTGGTAGTGGTTTTTCAAAATGCAGCTCATGTGGGAGTTCCTCGGAGCTGTCAGAGAGTGCAGGAGGAGGCAAACTGTGTTGGCAAGAGCCAACTTCTTCTTCTGGCTGAGCCTGCCAACATTTCTGGTATCTAAACCTGGGGCTTTGTAGGATGCTAAATAGGAGCCTAAAAAAGGGTGGTAAATTAAGATCTGTGGGGTGAGACACGTTAAAATGCAAGTTAACCAACTCTTGCCTACAGTATTTTTGTACCAACAGCAATTTTCAGCGTAGGTGAAAGGGGATTTGAATATTTTTTTGCTGAAATGATTTTTCTTTTTAAATGTCGAGTGCCAAAATATGATATAATGAACAGCAGTGTACTGATATATTTAGAAATCCTAAGTGGAGCTGTCTGAGCAACGTTCTCTGCAAAGCAACTAGATTCTGCAACTCTAAGTTATATTGAAGTGCAAGAAAACCTGGAAATGTGGAAGCTGTTTTCTTGGTGTACAGGTTTAGATCAGGGCAGAATTGCTTAACCTCTTTTTAAATTGGCATTTTTGGTTAAAAAGTTTAGTGGACTCTTGTGAAGAACATTCTTCCATCCAGCTATTCAGGAGCAGCCTCGCTGAAGATGCTTAAGATCCTGCTCAGAAATTTCCTCTCAAACCTGAAGATGAGCTGTGGGTTGTGTGTTGTGGGAAAGGGAAGCACTGTAAAGAAAATCCACGAGTGTATTTAAAGGCCTGTCCCAGACTTGAATCCTACTCCTATTCCCAGTTACTGAGGCAAGAATAGCTCTCTGGAGTTATATTTAAAATTCCCTTGAAGGAACATCCAAAGTGGGCTTTATGCAGAGCCAAAACAAACAGCTAATGCAGAGTTATCAGCTATTAAGAGCGCTGGAGTCCAAACAAGCCCCAGATCTTACCCAAAGGTCTGAGCCTTTCTCTCCTGCTCTGCTCCTCAGGGTGAGTTAGAGATCCATTTGTTCCCTTGCAGGTTTTAGGATCTGAAGGCATTATCCAGCATTTCCCCCTTCAGGAGGTGCCGTGTGTGGGGGTTTGTTCCTGCTCCGGGAGCTTTGGCACTAATGGCCTTCAGGAAGGAGCCTCCACCTTGCCTTGGCACCAAGAATTTCACTTTGGTCGCAAAAGCAGCTTTGCTGAAGGGTGTGGGCTTCAGGCTGGTGGTTGAGGGATTAAATAACCATCCTGATGTTCTGCTTCCTGCCCCTGGTTCTTAGGTGGGAGCCTAGGAGCTGACACCAATCCATAACCCAGCCTGCTGGGAAGGGGGGAGTGCCAGGAACGGGTTTGGACTGCTGTCTCTTGAAGATGCTTATTTTGGTATCACTGAAGGCTTTGTGGCTCTCAGCTGCCAGTTTGGAACCTCTGGATGCATGGCCAGGCCACAGGAGATGAGTTATGCAGATATTTCAACATAAGGAGGATGTGGAACTGTTGGAGCAACTCCTGGAATTACTGAAGGGGCTGAGGCTGGAGCCAGGCTGGGAGAGCTGGGAATGTTCAGCCTGGAGAAGAGAAGGTTGTGTGGAGACCTCACAGCTCCCTCCAGGGTCTGAAGGGGCTGCAGGGAAGCTGGAGAGGGACCCTGCAACAGGAACTGCAGTGCCAGGACAAGGGGGAATGGGCTCAGACTGCCAGAGGGGAACTTCAGGTTCCGTAGACAGAATAAAATCTTCCCTGTGAGGGTGGAGAGACCCTGGCACAGAGCAGCTGTGGCTGCCCCTGGATCCCTGGAAGTGTCCAAGGCCAGGCTGGATGGGGCTTGGAGCAGCCTGGGATAGTGGAAGGTGTTTGGGACAGCCCAAAAAGGGTGGAAAGAGGTGGTTTTGAGGTCCCTCCGTCCCAAATGAGTCTGGCATTCTATTCCAGTATATGTTTTAGTCTTGCCTGCTCTTTGAACTACATGAGGGCTTAAAACAGAATTAGAAGCTCTACAAAGGTGAGCTTTGAGCAAAAAGCTTCCCCAACCCTGCTGGAAACTTGCAGCCTTTGCTTTTTGTGCCACTTGGAATGGACACACCCTTTGGAAAGGGAGATATGTCTGGGGATAGCTTAAAAAAAATAATCTAACACTTCTTGCTGTGTATTCCTATCCTGCTGGACAGTTTCTGGAAAGCTGGAGCAGGCACAATCCTTTGCTATGTTTTCCCTTTTTAAGGAAGGTTTTTTTTGCCCTTTTTTTTTTCTTTTTCCATGGCCACATTTTGTAGAAGTAAACACTTTTAAACATTTCACGATGTGGATTTTAAACAGACGGTTGTTGTAAGGATTGGCTGGATTCTTGTATCTCTCGTCAGATTCGGGGGCAGAGGCTGCAGGGTTTTTTCCCATTCTTCTTATCTCTGAAATCAGCTTAATTCCTTGGGCAGGGATATGGAAGGTCCCAAAAAATAATGCTTTTGGGCATGAGTTTCTACAGACAGTTTGGATTTTTACAGCAGTGATGACCCAGCCCAAAAAAGGTGCCACTGGTTGTAGTAGCTTTGGGCGGGGTTTATTGGGTGAGTAAATGAGGAGTTCTCATCTCCCAGCATTTTTACTGCTGTAAACTTGAGCTCTCTCTGTCTGCTTGGTCAAGTTCCTGTGGATGTTTCCCTCCTAAATATGGAGATTTAGGTTACTAGTAGCATTTGTTAATTCCTGATGGAGGAAACTCCAGAAAAAATACTCCTTCCCCCCATCAGTATTGGCACATTGAGAAATTTTGCTCAAAGTTTAGAGATGGAAACAGCTAAATAAATGGTCTTGCTTATTTTTGTCACTCCAAAGTGTGCTTTTTCTTCCCCTTTTTTGCAGGCATCTGCCAGCCTGTCCAACCAGTACACTGCTTTTCATTTTCCTTACTGGCAGTTTCAAACGGTTTTGCTGCAAAGCTATGGTGGTGAACACCCTGAAATTCAGAATTGTGTCACTAATCTTTAAATTGAATGCTTAATTTCTTTTTTTTTTTTTCCCCCCCCGATCCACCTCTGTTTATTCAGCTCTTGCCAGCAGCAGATTCCCTGGGGAATGGTTCCTGGGTAGCTCCCCTTGACCCTCAGGTTCCTGCAGGATCCATTGCAAACTGGGGCTGCACCAGTTCAGGGTGTGGTGGGAGGGCTCTGGTTGCTGGAAGTGTCCCTGGAGGGTCTGTCAGAAGTTTTCCCACCTGCTCCTGAATTCTTCCCTTCCTTAAAGCCACCAAATGGCTTTTCCACATTGAAACGAGCCCTTTTGGGATGAAGAATAACTTTGTGTTCTACTATTTATTGCACGTGCCAGAAGGTACAAAGTCAGTGTAGGGAACATGGCTTTTGTTGCTATGAGGGAAGAGCCTGGGATGAGCATTTCTTGTGTTCCTTGGAAAATGGGAATTCCTGTTGGGATAACAACAGACTGCTGCAGGTTCAGTGTTTCACTGTGTGCATTGCAAAGCGTCATGGATTCACTTGGGCTGCAAAGCATCCAAGAATTGGGCTTGAAAGGACCTTAAATTAAGGGACCTTAAAGCTCATCCTGTTCCAACGCCCTGCAGGGACACCTTCCACTGTCCCAGGCTGCTCCAAGCCCTGTCCAGCCTGGCCTTGGGCACTTCCAGGGATCCAGGGGCAGCCCCAGCTGCTCTGGGAATTCCATTCCTGCCCTTCCCCACTTTGCCAGGGAACAATTCCTTCCCAATATTCCATCCATCCCTGCCCTCTGGCAGTGGGAAGCCATTCCCATGTCCTGTCCCTCCATCCCTTGTCCCAGGTCCCTCTCCAGCTCTCCTGGAGCTCCTTTAGGCCCTAGAAGGGGCTCTGAGGTTTTCCTCTCCAGGCTGAACAATCCCAGCTCTCCCAGCCTTTCCTCCCAGCAGAGCTGCTCCATCCCTCTGCTCATCCTGGTGCCTCCCCTGGACTCTCTCCAGCAGCTCCAGGTCCCTCCTGTGCTGGGCCCCAGGGCTGGGGCAGCTCTGCAGGTGGGGTCTGACCTGAGCCCAGGGGCAGAGGGGCAGAATCCCCCCTCTCAAGCTCCCCAAACTGCTGGGGATGCATTTCAGGGGTTTTATTTCCCATTTGCTACAAACCAGTATTTTTATTTATCTCCTGCCTTTGTGCCAGCGGGTGTTCACAGCAGGGTTTGTAATTCAGCATTTTATGGCCACTGCAAACCTTTAACATGAGGCTTTCCACAGCTCAACACGGCTTCTTTGCTGGGACCAAAACCTAAATTTCTTTGGCTTGTTGGGGATGCTGGTGGCTGGCTCTGGTGGGGCTGGGGGAGCAGAGCACCCCCAGGGCAGCACTGGGAGCTGTGTACATGGACACCCCTCTGGGTGCTTTGCCCCTGAGAGGCAGCACAACCAGGTTTTTAGGCATTCAGTGTATTTGTAGGCGACTTGTTGAGGTTCTTTTTGCATGACTTCTGCAAATTCGAATGCAATTAGCTTCTTCCTCCTGTTGCCTTATTAATTACCGTGATGGAGCTAAACTGATTTGGGGCAGGATGTATCACAGAGGATTGTGCCCTCTTTTTAAACTCTTCATCAAGTCTCCAGCACATTTGGTCATTAATCTTTCAGGAAAACGGGGATGGCTTGGTGCCAGGCTGCTTGCTTGCAGAGGAAGGATGACAGTAACTGCTTTCTACTCTGAGTGACCCTCTGAAGGCAGAGACATTCACTCCAGTGCTCACTAAATATTCATGGCAATCCTCCTCCTTCAGACAAGCTCATTTGGAAACAGTCCTGCTGCCTTACAAATACTGTAGGTTATTTTGTTTGTGCCTGGTTCCTAGTAGAAACCTGAACCAGAAAGGACAGCAGGAGTACTGCTGGAAAATAAGAGGCATTGCAACAGCTGTATCTTGCTTAAAGCACTTACTTGCCGTGGCAGGAGCGTGATTTTTAACCATTTAAAATCCTTTTTATTCTTTATTACTGGGTAGATTCCTGTATTCACACGTGTGGGGCAGCTGCTGTTTTGAAATAATGGTGATGAGGAAGGAATGGTGTGGTTTGGAGAAGCGTTTCTGATGGAATAATTGGGAATTAGGAGTTAATTCCTGTGCTCTGAGGTTCATGTGTTTCTGGGCTGGTGACAAGGTGGGGATTGGGCACAGGTTGGACTTGATGGTCTGGGAGGGCTTTTCCCACCTGGGATTGTACATAAGAATAAATATTATAGTAAAAAGCCTATTTTTCTGAAATGGCATCTGTGAATTACAGGGAAAGAAAAGCTAATAATAATAATAATAATAAAATAATGTAGAAGTTGCCAAAGGCCTGGCATGTGCGAGTGTGTGGGACTGGCAAGCCACAGTGCATGAATAATTTTTCTGAATATTAAGAGTGATGAATATTTTCTCACAGGGAACAATAGAGGAGCTCTGCTTGTAGCTCTGACATATTTTTAGTACCAAATCATTCTTAAATATGTCAAACTCAGCTTTTTTTTCTTACTTGATTCTAAAAGATGGGTGAAATGTTTCCTGCTGGAAGGGTTTGGAGCTCCCAAACCATGGAGGGTGGTTTAGTCTGTGGTGGGAGGGGTGGAAGGAGATGATGTTTAAGTTTTTTTTCCCAACCCAAAGCAGTCTGGGGTTCTGTGAAATGCTCTCATAAATAAGCAGCTGGCTTGCAAGGTGGTTTTGCTCCTCCAGCCAGCTCTGTTTAAGGGCAGCTGGAGGTGCTTTTCTCACAGGCCTTGTAGTTCAAATCTCATCTTAACCAATTATCCCTACTAATAAAGCCTATTTTGCTCCCATTCAAGCATGACTTGAGTTATTACCCAGTTAATACCCTGTGGGTATTTAATTTTAGGGTGCTCAGATGTGGCAGAGGTGAAGCTGTGTTTCACTGATGTCCCAGCCAAGGTGTTTTCCTTCATGGTGATGTGTTCTGTGGGCTGGTTAAAAGGGTTTGGATGACTCAAAAGTCCCTGAGCTTGCTCTGATATTCCTGCGTTGAGGACAGAGACTGGATCAGGTGGTTCAGGTGTTCTCTTACACATCTGATATCATATAATGTTATTATTAATAATATCATATTGATAATACTATGAAGCTCTTGAATTCCCTAGATTTGTTCACATTGAGTTTGTTTTGCTGCTTCTCCCCCAACTAGAATCATAAAGGTTGAAAAAGACCTTTAAGCTCCTTGAGTCCAGCTGAGTTTTCCTGTTCCTTTGCTGTTGTTTGGACCAAATTTCTCCTCAACTGCTCCTCAAATCCTTTCCCGTGTTCATTTCCAACCAGGAGAGCATTGTTTTGTGCTGGGGATCTCTACGTCCAGAGGGAAGTTTGACTTGGGCCAGGAATTCCCCAGAGTCTTTTTGGGTATTCTTGCAGCAACTCCACTTGAAAGCCTGACTTTATCAAGGAGAAACAAAAGAGATTTGGAGCCTTAGAACGAAATAAATGCCTGGAATCAGAATGCAGGACGACATGATGAACACCAAGGCTTTAATTAGGTTTTCTTTGGTGGGCAGTTGGGCCGCACTAATAACGAGCTCGTTGTTAGGAGGATTTGGGGTGGCTGAGAGCAGAAGAGCAGTCAAGAGCTGAATCAAGGCACGGCAGGGAAAGCACTGCCTGGCTTGGCACAGGAGGTGGGTGAGGAAAGGGGGTTCTGCAGCACCTGGTCAGCCTTACAGATGCCCAGCTTTGCTGAAAGGAGGGCATCCCCCAGGTGCAGGTTTTCCTGGGGGTCCTTATTTGCACACAGAAGGGATTGGTGTGAAGGCAGGTCCCGACTCCCAGGAGAGGTTTTTGGGCAGCCTGGTCCTGTCCCCTCCTGCCCTTCAGCAGGGTCACTCCTGGTGGCCTCTGGTGTCCAGTGGAACGAGCTGGGTTGAAGTAACCTCGAAACTATCAAAGGAATAAAAAGAATGTTAAACATCACCGAGCTGGCTCTGCGGTGGGTGGAACCCTGAGCTGCTTCTCACCCTGTGCAAGGACCGTGGTGTCCTTGAGGCTGGGCTGGTTTGGGTCTCCTCAAATCCCAGTTTGGCTCCTTTTCCAGGAGATGGGACCCACTAAAGTGTTTTTCTTCGGAAACTTCGTTTCATGTTCATCTGTCCAACAGCTAAACCCTCCTGACTGCTCAGGCTCTGCAGGGAGCTGTGAATGCTTCACCCTCCAGGGTGAGGAATGAAGGGCTGAGGAGCTGCTGTCCAGCCTGGAGGTGTTTTGGGAGCTTTAGCTTTGGTCAAGATCAGGATTTAATGTTCTCAGTTGTCCACCCGCACAAGTGGCTTTAGGAATTTTGTGCCAAATGCCTCCTGTAGTGATTATATTATAAATCCTCAGAGAATCCGTGCAGTGTCACCCTTTGGTGTGCTCCAGTTTGTATAATTAACAGAAAATGTAATAAACCAAGTAATAAATCCTTTGCCTTCTTGTTTGTGCTTCCTTTCAGTTTTGTGTATGGAAGATATTCCAAGTAGCTGTGTTATTGTAGATGTGAAATTTGTAGCTAAAAGAGGATTTTGCAGCTCCACAAAATCTATTTTTATTTCAACGCTGGACATATCTCAAGCCTAAAATCAAGCCTACAAAAAATAATTGCAAGTTCACAGCTCTAATTTTTTTTGATTTCTCTGCACATTTTTAGGGAAAGCACTGATTTTTTTTTTTTTTTTAATTTATTTGTACCCCAGGTCCAAGGAGCTAATAAAGGAAGCAATCCTTGACAATGACTTCATGAAGAACCTGGAGTTGTCCCAGATCCAGGAGATTGTGGATTGTATGTACCCCGTGGAGTATGGCAAGGACAGCTGCATCATCAAGGAGGGAGATGTGGGTTCCCTGGTCTATGTCATGGAAGGTAGGGTTGGGAAAGATCTTTTTTATTCCTTTTTTTCAACACTTACAGACAAAAACTTTCCAGGGGAAAACGGTTTCAGAGAAAGAGGTTGTCTAAATATGGTTGCTTAAAAATTGTGTGGACTGCTTTTGCCTGGAAAATTCTGCCTAGGTAAAGAGAGGAGGTGAAAGCTGTTAACCCTGCACTGCAATAAACCTCCCCTAGCCAGAGCTCCTGCACGTGGAGGCGATGGTTTGCTGGACAGATGAGGATTTGAACAGAAGGAATGGTGGTGTGGAGATGGGAAGTGGCTGTGGAGCAGGGAGAGCGTGGCCACAGCCTCCTCCCAGGTGTAAATGTTGGTGCAGCACGTGGGGCTCTCCACAGGAGCTGTGCTCGGGAGGATGGAAAATGGTGTTGGTGCATCCTGGGCACAAAGGAATGGCAGCACCTGTGCTGGAGTACATCTGCTCTGTCACAGGATGTGCTGGGGTTCCTCAGGGAACACCAGAGCAGGGTGTGTTCAGCTTTGTAAAAACCTTCTAACAGACGTTGCCAATGCTCTGCCTCTCCAAAATCCCAGCTCCTTGTGTTTGGTGTCATCTTCTTTCCAAGTTCTCTCACTCTCCACCTGTGAAACTGAGCACATTTCGTGTATATTTGTGCTGTTTATTTTTAAGGAAGTGCATGTCAGCTGTCAGAGTTACTGAGCTGGATCAAACCTTGTGTGCATCCAGCATCCCTCTCCTCAGAGTGGCTGATCCTGAGTTCTGAGGGAAATATCCCTAAATTCCTTCCTGGTGTGGTTTGGTACCACAATGGATAAATGCTTGTCAAATTCTTCTTGCTCCTCACCAGAACTATCTGGTGACTCAAACATTTTGGCCAGATAACACCTAAGGGGAGTGAAGGTTTTTCACTTGCCTATCTATATTTTAATATCTTAAATTGTTCTTTTAAACAAAAATCTTTCCAAGGCAGTAAGCCATCCTTTAAACAAGCTTTCCTGCCAAATTCCTCCTGCTGTATAGTTGCAAATACTCCTCACTGGTTTCCCAAAACAACTTGAAAGCTTCTGTCCTTTTAAGGTTAAGTCCTTTCTCAAGGCACAGGTTTTATTCCTCTGGTTTTTCATAGTTTTGAATTTTGCACATTGAAATGGTTTTTCTGTGAATTATGTGTTTCCACCCCCTGCACTGCATGGAAAGATTTAAGGTTTTCAGTCCTCTGGATACAGAGGCTACTTTGAGGTGCAGAATCTGTTCTGTTGATGATAAAAAACTACTTTAACATAATCCTTGAATAGTATTTTCTTCCGAGTGGAAATGTGGAGGATTTGCACTGTGCAGTTCTGTGCTCGCTTCCCAAATTCCCCCCACACCAGAGGTTTGCTCATGGGGTTTTGGCTGCCTGGCTCCTTTGGGGATGTTGTGTTCAATACTGTGACTTGAAAAAAACACCCTAAGAACAGGGCATGTTGGAATCAGGGTGTGTTTATCTCCTGCTCAGCCTCTTCCCACTCCCTGGAGAGGATTTTGGAGGAGATTTAGGGGCAGAACTGTTCCCAGCATGGTTTGGGGTATTGAGCACGGCTTGGTACTCAGATAACCCTTAACTGCTGATAGATTTCATCATATTTATGTGGTAAAATGATATTATTTATCAGCTATTAATTCTCAGATGGCCGTGTGCTGATGAGTGTGCAACAAACGTGTGTCAAAAACAAATCCTGTGTTTTTTGGGCACTTGAGGTTTTCCGTGTTCTCCTGGCAGCCCTGTGTGTGTGAGGGCACGACTTGACTCTTCCTTTGGCTTCGTAACTTAATTTAAGATTATTTAGATAGCTCCCTAAATATGCATAATGCTTTGCAAACCCAATTATGGAGAGTTTATAGTCTATGTTTAGACATAATGCAATGAGTGATGATGAAGTCATGGAAATGGGAGAGGACATTATCAAATAGGTTGGGCTGTGGTTATGAGAGCTCATTTTGGTTTATGATTCTGCGTCCTCTCAATTATTAACACAATAAACCCAAATAAAAACTCTGTTCTTTGCAAAACTCTACTAGGGAGACCCATCTTTGAGTATTCCTGAGAAGTGTTTTCTCAAAAATCAAATAAATGCTGTCCTCCTTCCATTAATTCCTTTTCCCTTCCTCGCTTGGGGTCTTGCTCTTCTTTGAGATGGCAGTGAGAAAAAACAGAGCTTTGAGTCAGGAGCCGAAGTTGAAATTTCTCAGCAAGCAGAATCCTGAATTTAGAGCTTCTTTGCTTTTATTAAGTCTAATAAGCTTTTTTTTTTTCTTGTATTCTGGGGTGACTTCAGCCACAGTCTGTGTCTTGCTGGCCAAATTCCCACCTCTAGGGATATGAGAGTCCCCAGTTCAGGCTTTCAGGTGCTGGCCCCACCACATCCTATTCCTTAAAACATTTTATTTGTCTGGCTTTACTCTGCCTGTGCTGTTCCTTCAGCCCTCTGGGAACAACCCTTGATTCCTCTGTGTTCAAAACATAGCAAGAAACCACCTCAGCTTTTCCTTATTAACTGAAACGGGTCAAGAGGTGCCCTAAACCTTGAGCAACACCAAAAAATTTCCCTTACAGCTGTTCTTTGAAGGTGAGAAGGAATGTATTTGTGATGTGACACATATCCATCAGGGGCTGAAATTGCTGGCAGCATTAAGCATCCCTGCTGTGCCCACCTCCAGCAGGAATATTCCTCCAGGCTGTGAGACTGGGAATAAAAGAGGGGATGAGTGATGCTCTGCCTTAAACTGCTCCACACTGGAACTCTCGGCTCTGCAGGGAAAACAACTGGGAGAGGAAAATAAACTTATTTATTGGATACAGTCCCTTTCCTGGGAGCAAGTTTGCTGCTCTGAAAGGGGTTCAACAGATTATTTGTCTTCAAATTGAGGGTTTTTAGAGCCAAAAAAAGTTCTTGTTAATTAATCAGAAATGAGTCCGCTACCTCCAATTTTTTTTTTTTTTAATTATTATTAAGAGAAAAGACCTAAACATTTTCCAAGTGGTAGTTTTGCAGGTTTGCTTTTGCTGACTTCACAGCATCGCTGAAATTTTGCTGAAAGCAAACTGAAAAAAGGTGGCAGCCTGGAGAGGTGTTTTCAGAGAGCCCCACCTGAGATGTGGGCGGTGTTGGCAGGCTGGAGCTGTGCGTGGGTGCCGCCTCACACTGATGGGGATCCATGTGATATCCCACCTCCGACCCCAAATGTTTCCTCTGGCTGGGCCAGTCAGCTGCAGGCTGTCAGGTTGGGTTAGGGCAGGAAGGTCCTGTGGACAAATCAGGTGGCAAGGTGCAGGTTTGAGGCTCTCCTGTGAATAAACAGATATTCTCGGTTTTTTCGAAACTTGAGCAATGAAGAGTAAATAGTAATGAAGTAAGCAAGTTGTAAAGTACTAATACCATTTGCACCTTTAGTAATAAAGGTGTAGAGTCCTCCCTTGAGGGTTGGGGCCATTCCCATGAAGCATGGAAGAAATAACTGAGTGGTACGGGGGAAGGGGGAATTCCTTGGATTAACTTTTGTGGCCCATGGTTTTGTACTGGCAGTGGGTGCTGCAAAGGAATTCTGAGGCTGCAGCTCTGCACACACCTGGAGAACCTGATGGAAGAGAAATCCCTGGGTGCTCCTACTTCTACAGGCATGGAAAGGGAAGAAGCAGCTTTTTGAGAACCAGCCCACGCTTCCCCCAGCCCCTGTTTTAGTAGTTTTCCCTCTCCCCTTAAATTTCCTTTCATTTTGGTCTTCAGTCGTGGGGATTTGCCTTTTATTTTTAAAGGTGACTTTGTCTCTTGCTTCCTTCTTGATCCAAAGAAAGGCTCTAACTGTGATTTCCCATGGGAACATGGGTTTCTGGGAGTCTTGGGAAGCAGTGCATTCCCAGAAGCTGTGGGATCTGCCGGGACATGGAGCTGGGTGTTGATAAGGGAAGCCAAACGAGGTCTGTGTGGCTGTTGAACTGCACAGACAAATGGGAGGCCATGGCAGCCCTTCCACGGGGCCTCAGAGGGGTGAAATGCTCCTCTGGGGGGCTCCAGGGGTTTTTCCTGTTGAATCCAAAGCAAAGCAGCACATGGATGTTGTCTGTGTTCCCCTCACTGCCGTCGGCCTCTGCCCCAAGGATTCATGCTCAGGGTGTTTGTTGGTGCTGGCACTTCTCACTTCCCACATCTCCCTTTTCCCCCTGTTGTTTTTTCCCCCCAGGGTCACTGCAGGCTCTCTGTGCAGTCATCCCCAGGGCTCTGTCCAGTCCTTGTGTCACCTCCCTCTGCCCTTCTTTCCTCTCTTTCCGTGGATCTGATTTAACAGGACTAATTCCCTTGTAGGGTCTCGTGAGGCAGATCCTCCTCCTCTCAGGGAAGGGGCTTGGTACTTCAAAATGAAAAGAATTGTGAGGAATGGAGACCTGTTTTGGATTTAAGGAGCATAAATGATCCAAGGGATGGAGCAGCTCTGCTGGGAGGAAAGGTTGGGAGAGCTAGGGGTGCTCACCTGGAGCTCCAAGGAGACCTCAGAGCCTTTTCCAGGGCCTAAAGGGGCTCCAGGAGAGCTGGAGAGGGACTGGGGACAAGGGATGAAGGGCCAGGACACAGGGAATGGCTTCCCAGTGCCACAGGGCAGGGCTGGATGTGATATTGGGAAGGAATTGTTCCCTGGGAGGGTGGGCAGGCCCTGGCCCAGGTTTGGCTGAACTCTG
Organism: Hylia prasina; assembly: GCA_013397195.1. NCBI lineage: Eukaryota > Metazoa > Chordata > Aves > Passeriformes > Sylviidae > Hylia > Hylia prasina. The sequence continues at coordinate 290,570 of VYXD01008178.1, read as the reverse complement.
TGTGTGCTGGGGTGTTCTGGGTCACTGTCATGCTCTGGCATCACACCTGGAGAGATGGAGCTGAGCCCCTGCAGGTGGGATTTTCCAGGCTGTGTGCCCAAATACCGTCCTTGCTAGGCTTCCTGTGGGAAATTCTTCCTTTCTGGTGTAGGACCAGGCAGTTTTGAGTGCTTTGTCCAAGTGTATTCCTGATAACGTTGCTAACTCCTACCTCTCTGCCTCTCCCAGGGGCACTGTGGAAGGTGATAACAGTATCAATTGCAGTCAGGGCTTTTCCAACACAGCTGAGGCTGTTCTGCCTCTCAGAGCAGGTGTTTGGGCCCTACCTGAGCCTCTGGAGGGGTCTGGATTTGCTGTCCCAAGCAAATGTCCAAGGCAGCATCTCACTGCACAGGTGTTGGCTCTGGAGATTGGGGAGCATTCCCTCAGTGGCCAGAGGAGCTCGGTGTGGAATTGCGTAGAAATCATGGCAATGTGGGAATTTCTGCACAGTCTGTCAACAAGCTGCTCTCCTCCAAGGAGCCTGCCTTTCCCAGGACTTCCCATGGGGTTTGGGAAAATGTCCTCTGACAGCAGTTTCCTCTTTGCTCCCCTGTTTCGTGTGCTTTTGTGCTATTCATGTTTTCTTTTCTTCATCCTGGTATTGCAGGGTTGGGCAGGAGTTAGATCAGGGTTTTTCTCCCCTCTGCTCCTCTCTGGAATCGTGCAGGTTTCATGAGTTTCCCGCCTCTTGGAGAAATTGGAGGATTTCAAATTGTTGTCCTGCCAAACCCGGGGCAATGGAATGCAAATCTTCCACTGTTATCAGCTCGTTATTTTAATTTTACGGTGTCTTAATAATTAACTCTTCCAAGAGTATTATTTACCCATATTAGTGATGGGGAATTAAACATTTCTTGTACTTACTTCATGAAATGTTCATGAGATGAAATGGGATATGAAAGGATGATTGGGCTCATGACAGATGTGGTTTGATATTCTGGATGCAGCAGTTATTTTTAAAGCTGCAGAACTAAACCTGAGCACTTCAAATGCAATAAGAAATAATGGTGAAGGCATCCCTTTTGAGCAAGGAAAACCTAACCTTTGGTTAACTAAGCCAGTATTTGGTAGGGAGGAGAAGAAAATGGAATCCAAGCTGGGACTGATGACTTCAGACTTCCCAAATTTGTGAAGGTGTTGCCGGCCTGGCAGAGGAGAGGAGGGACTGGAGGATATTTGGTGATCTATACAGATACAAATCCCCCAAACAGCTAAGTCTGGCACCTCTGTCCTGCTGCCAGCACAAATTCCTCTTGGAATTGGATGAGAGGGGCCTGCTGGCAGGTTCCTCTGCAGGGCTGTAGAAGTTTTGAGTGTTGAGATGGCCTGAGAATTCCTTTCATTTTCCCAGTGAATGCCTGGCTTTCTTTGGGATCTGCTGCTATTCACAGTGATTTACTCCTCTTTCCATCCCTCTAATCATTACCTGAGCGTCTCTGAGTCTTTCTGCAGTGTGGTACTGACACAAAACTGGGGCAGCCTTGGCAAAAGCTGAAAGAATTCATTGCTGGGGAGGAGTACTGGGAGTTAATCAAACAGATACATTATTCTGTAAATGCTTTCCTACAACCTGGTTCATCCCCAGGCTGCCAGATATCCATCTTCCCCTCTCCAGGGAGAGCAGTGGATAGGTGTAACCTCTTCCAAGATGGTTCCTACTGGAGGACAAATGTAATTATAGTGGATTTTTTCCCCCGCATAAGATCATAGCTGCTGTGCCACTGATTTTTGTGCTGCTCAGCAGTTATGCAAAGGCTGCTTTGTGGTTAAGGGGGGGTTTATTTACCAAGGGAATTGGGGAGATAAAGCCTCATTCATTTCATTAATAATAGCAGCTGGAAAGGGAGGCACAAATGCCTTTCTTGTCCCCCCACACTGTTCCAAGTCTCCCTTTTGTTGCGGCTCCTACAAGTGAAATGTGAAATGTGAAATAAAAGGACTTTTCAGCCCAGCAGTGAACATGGGGTGTGGGGTTTTCTTATCTCCTTTTCTTGGTGTTAGAGCCTGCAGGAGCCTGGATTCTGACCTTTGGCTGTGCCCCTTCAACTCCAGGGCTCTGTAACTCAGGCTGTGCGTGCAGATAGAAAAATCCCAGCCTTAGAATCCAAACTATCATGAAAGGACCAGTAAAGGGAAGACTCCCTTTGCGTGGGCTCCACTGGCTTTGGATTCCTCGTTTGCTTGGACAACTCATCTACGAAAATAATCAGACCATGGGAGCTCCGTGCCCTTTGTTTCTGCTCTTGGTTCTGGGGACAGAGCTCAAATCACCACTTTTGGGAAGGGGAAGGAGAGAGAGGCTGGGTCAGAATTGTGCAAATACAGAACAGCCTGAGCTGGAAGGGATCAGCTCCGGGTTCATCTGGAATCCTGCAGAGTTTCCTGTAGGAGCTCATCCCAAAGAGCTGCTGAACTCATCGCTGTTATTCCAGGCAGGAACAGGTGAAATGGGGGAAACCATTCCTCTGGGTCCCAGGGAACTTTTCCATGTTCCTTAAACACTTCACCTTGGTTGAACATCTCTTCACCCCAGGGGAAGCTCATGAGAACATTTCCTGCATTTTCTTCTCCACTGAGGTTTCTTCTCCTTTCCTCAGTGGGAAAAACCTCCCATGGGTTTTTGTGGCCAAGGCTTTGTGCAGCCCAGAAGTTTGACAGAGACAGGTCTGAGAATAAATCCAAACAAAAGGATAAAACTGGGAAGGGGCGGCGGGGGAGATGTTTGCATTGCATTATTTGGCAAAGTTTTCTGATTTTTCCTGTGTTTTGATGTGTGGGGTCCTGATCTGCAGCTTCTTTGCAGCCCTGGCAGTGGGTTTGGGGGAAAAAATGGGAATTCGGCTCCTAGGAAACAAATCAAAATGTCAGATCAATGTTTGCGCTGTATTTATCTAAAATAATGGAAATTACAGTGTATCCCAGCAGCTGCTGCTCCTTGCACATCCAGGCACAGATGATAATTAAATGCAATCAGCACACGTTGGATTTAAGATGGAAAAACTAATAAAAATAAGATGTTTGCCATCCTTGTGCTAAATATTTTCATAACCTCTCGGTTCTGACTGCAAAAGCTATTTTGTGGAGCCACCAGAACATGAAATAACAGTGGGTGAGCTTTCTCATATTCTAAATAGCAGCAGCAGCTGGGATTGGAGATGCTGCAGATCTGGAAAAGCAATAATCCTGGGGTAGTTCTGCATCCTTCCAGTGGAGCTCCACAAGGGACTCTTTATCATTGCTGAAACTCTGTAAACTCTCATCTTGGAGTAGGAGGTAACTTGAAGTCATTTTCTGTTGGGATTGTGTTTTTTTTTTTTCCTGGTGGTGATGTGTAACTTCACAGGCTTGCTAAAGTTAATTGTATTTTCTTGTTTCTTATTCTGCTCCCAACTCTTTCCTCTCATTACTTTTTTGGGGGCATGGAGAGGTCCAGGAGCTTTTAAAAGGTCTTTGTTTATAACTATGTGAAATCTGACTTAAATGAGATTTTGTTTTTTCCCCAGAGTTTTCAGCCCAAAACACTGCGTTCTTTTGCCCTGTTCTCTTGTGACAGTTATTCCCCTCAGAAAAGGGAAGCCCAGTTGTAATGTGGATTAAAGATGTGCAGTGGGGAGTGAGGAACTGGCTATGGCAAAGCCCTGCTGCCTTTAGGACCATGGGACAAGTCAGGGTGGAAGGGACATCTGGTGTCACATCCCTGCTCCAGCAGGGTCATCCCAGAGCACCTGGCACAGGATTGTGGCCGTTGAAAATGGTGAATAACTCAGGAATTTACTGCAAAAAAATATTCCAAAGGATTATGGAACTGTTTGTGCCCCTAAACCTGGAACCCATGGCAGGGGGTGGAACGAGATGAGCTTTAAAAGTTCCTCCCAACCCAAAGTTTAGGATTTATTTGGCAGAAGTAAGATGCAAAACTGACATCACCACTGAAATTTAAGTTTTCCAGTGATCCCTGGAGGTTTGTAGTAACCCATGGGGTAAAAATTCCACAGTGGATGAGGAAAACCCCCAAGTGTCAGGTCCCAGGATAGAATTTTTTTAGAGCCAACTGGTCAACGTGCCCTGAAATGAGAAGCAGCTCCAGAGATCTCCATTTAACACTGTGCTCCTGTGTTCAAATTTGGACTGAATAAACCCATGGGAGATAATTTTTTAAAGCAAGGAACATTTTTGTTCCTGGTTAGTACAAGATAAGAGAAGGAGATGTCCTTGGGAATGTTCATCTGGAGGGAACAAGTGGACCTGCTGCATGATGAATGAAAAGAAAGGAAGTTTATTTTCTGCTTTCCACCAGCAGCCTCAGCTTATTATCATTTGTCAGCTCTCTCCAGGACATTGTTTTCCTTCTTGGAAAAACCAGGCCTTTTTCACAGACCCCACTTGGCTGAACATATTTAACACTGCAGAACATATTTAACACTGCAGAACTTACTTTGCTCATCATTGCTGCTGGGAGGATAATTTATTTCCTGCTCTTGTGCTCTGTCAACTGGAACAAAAAGCATTTGGGTTTCCTCAGGAGCTTTGGGTGCTGGTTGGGAAAGGGGCTGAGAAGTCCCAACAGCTTCTTGTGCTGCTTTGCCTTTTAAATTTTAATGGGAATTTCAGTTTTCTGTCTTGTTTTGGCAAAATAAATCCTAGATCCCAGAAAGGTGTGGGCTGGGAGGGACCTTAAAGAACATCTCATTCCCTGCCATGGGCAGGGACGCTTTCCACTATCCCAGGTTGCTCCAACTTGCCTTCAGACATTTCCAGGGAAGCCTCTGACTTAGCTGACAAAAAAAGCAGGGCTGGAGCTCTTTATCCCTTTTCCTGTTCCCCAGATTTGCTTCCCAGTTCTGCAGCTGGGTGATTTCCATGTGTTAGCATTCCGAGCCAGGTCCTTGGGTGACACAAACCAGCACAGCCCCATCTGTCACCGAGCTGCTGTCTCCATGCTCTGTTTAATGTTGTTATTTACCAGAGGAAGATGAGCAGTAAGTGAAACCTTTCCTTCGTGCTCTGGCCTCAAACAAGGCAGCTGAAAAAGAGAGCGAGAGCCGGGGCCAAAGCAGAACATAAAATCTCACAGTAAATGAAAGCTGATGGGAGGCAATGGAGTGTGGAAAGGGATATGGATGTGGGGACTTCCCCCGAGGACTGTTCAGGGCTGATCGGGCCAAGGCAGGAAGGAGCAGGGGAGGGACCTCAAAGGGACATCTTCCACTATCCCAGGCTGCTCCAAGCCCCAAAGTCCAACCTGGCCTTGGGCACTGCCAGGGATCCAGGGGCAGCCACAGCTGCTCTGGGCACCCTGTGCCAGGGCCTGCCCACCCTGCCAGGGAACAATTCCCTCCCAGTATCCCATCTAACTCTGGCAGTGGGAAGCCATTCCCTGTGTCCTGTCCCTCCATCCCTTGTCCATAGTCTCTCTCCATGTTTCCTGAAGCTCCTCCAGGTCCTGGAAGGCCACAACTGGGTCACCCCAAAGCTTCTCCTCTCCAGGCTGAACATTCCCAGCTCTCCCAGCCTTTCCTCCCAGCAGAGCTGCTCCATCCCTCTGCTCATCCTGGTGCCTCCCCTGGACTCTCTGCAGCAGCTCCAGGTCCCTCCTGTGCTGGGCCCCATGCATTGGATAAATCCCCATTCCTTAGGGTTACTGATGTCTAAACAAGTTAAGGGTTAAAAACTCTCACTGGGCTTTTGTTCCCCCTGAGTAAGTGATGAAAATGATCTGTTTTCTAGCACAGTTTTAATTTTCTGAATCCTCCAAGTCAGAATTGGCACTTGGGAGGCGTTTCCAGAACTGTGCATTGTGCTGCAGTGCACAGCAAAAAGAGGTGCTGGAGATTTATTTCCCTGTCTGGAGATGAGTTATAAGTACTTTCACCACATTATGCAGATCAGCTGTCAGACTGTGGGGGATATCTGCATCAGGAATGGCTCTGATGCCAGAATAGAAATCAGGGAGTATTCACTCCAATATTACAAATTAGTGATTTTAAGAGCTACATAAGGAGTAGAAAGAATCACCGTTTTTGAAAGCTCGTAATAAACAAGTTAATGCAGTGACAGTGCTGTGGGAGTGACGAGCATCAGTGTTCAGGTTTCTCAGAGTTAATTTGGATTGTCCTGTGTTTGTTCAGGATGTTATTCCCTATAATGGGAAGGTCCCTGCACAGGTTGCCAGAGAATTTGTGGATTCCCAATCCCTGGAAGTGTCCCAGGCCTTAAAGCTCATCCAGTTCCACTTCATGCCATGGGCAGGGACAGCTTCCACCAGAGCAGGTTTCTCTGTATTGTGGAAGAGGGGAATGGGGAATGGAAACATTCCAGGGGTGAGGGGGTTTCCACCATCTGGGAATTAGGAGTCACCAGCAGACCAAACAGGCAAAGTCCTAAGAGCAAAAAAAAAGCTGGTTTTCTTTTTTTCCTTTTTTTTCCAGTGGTGAAAGACAGGATACAAATTTGACATAAACAATTTCTTAGGAAATGTAGAGAGTTTTGCATTTCAAGTATGATTCCCTTCCTAAGGGAATGTGTAATTTTATTAATTTGACTTAGCTGTTTCCTTCCATGGCATTTGTTCTGTCAGCTTTGCTATGTGCAGGACATTTGGAATATCTCCCTGGTGCCCTGTGAGACCTGGTGCTCACTTATCCCTGGATGTCCTTCCTGATCCCTAGAAAGATCTGAAGCATGGAAAAGGCACCCTTTAAAGAACCAGAAGGGGTGACTTATTCTTGGTGTGCACTAACAGCTACCATGTTTCTTTTGAAAGGAATGCTTTCCCAACATCCCTGCTCTGCTTCAGCCTAATGATTATCACAAAAACCTGGCCAGAACAGGTTGGGAGCAGCTGCAAACGGAACTGTTCAACATCACAGATTCATATCAGGCTCTAATGAGGCAAAAATTAGCTCTCCCCATGGCAGATGATTGCTGATGTGCTGGAATATTGCTGCTGCTGCTCTCTCCAGCCTGCTTGGAATTCTAACATCATCCCCTCACACGGGCAGGGCTGGAGCTGGGAGAACCTTGCAGGACTCAATTCTTCAGGACATCAGATTAGAGCAGGAAAAAGAGAACTGGGTTTGTTAAATGACTGAGTTTTTCCAAAATCAGGCATTGCTGCCTCTCGTGTCACAGCTTCAGTGGTTCAATCCAATTCCCTGAGTGCTTTAACAGGGAATTGCACCTTCCCTGTTCCCGATGGTGAGCTGGACACAAAGGTTTGCTGGGAGGGTGCTGCCTGGAGGAATGGATACCACAGCTCCTCCTCAGGGCTTTCCATCACAAAAACAGCCTGAAAACTGCTCTTAGCTGGGAGAAAACAATGCCCAAAATTATTATCTGGTCAAAAAATTAAACTTTAACAATTGGTTTGTTAACAAAGGTGATTAAAGTAAAGTGTCTCAGCTTTTTCCTTGCTTGTTCTGTGGTGGGAGGGGAGTTCAGGTAGAACATCTGGCTGGGAAAGCCTCTAGTCATCCATCAGGGAAGCTGAGTGATTTTTCCTCCAGGGCTAAAAGTCCCAGTCACAGGGAGGCTGGAGAGTTGCTGATGGAGTTTTGAGAACACTTCCACCCCTCAGGCCCCACACCCCCGTGGCTGACTAACAGCATCATAAAAAACCAAGAGGAAACAAGCGGGACACAAGAGGTCTTCCTGGTAAACGGGAATATAAACACTGTGCTTCTGTTACACTCTGGGACAGAAATGGTTCACTGTGTTCTTTTTTTTTACAGAACTTTAACCCTTCAGTGCATGATTTAGGACTTGGGATTAAAGCTTTGTCCTCTCCAGAGCTAAGGGCCACTTCTTGAAGCATAAGAGATGCTTACATCTTGTCTTTGCTGTGGGAAGTTCAGCTGGAGTGACTCTGCCAGTGAAAAATATTGATAATGGAGCCATTTTCAAGGCTAAGTGAATCTGAAAATCCAGATGTGCCAGGCTGCTGTCTTGCAGCAAGTTTGGGTGGAAGCACCTCCAGCCTGACCATCACTGGGCACTTTCTGCTCTTTGGCTAAATGATCTCTCTGTGTCCTTGGAAAGATCTGTGTTTTCCCCCTGCAGCCTTCCTGATCACAGCTTGCCACACAGTCCTTACTGTGTGGTTTATCAAGATACATCCCAAATTCCTTGATGTGATCAGGGATTGCTTGGTTAAGGACTTTCCCCGTACAAAAACCCAAGTACTGTGTGTGGAAATGAGATGATTTTAGCTGACAAAATGAGGGGTTTTTTTGTGGTGTTTACCAGAGTTACACCTAATTCTTACAGGAGAAGAGCAGCCAGATTCTGATGTTGGCAAGCTTTAACAAAGGTCTTGCAGGAGATTATTTTTCCAATATTTCCTATTTTCTTCCTTCTGTCATTGTTACAAGCCACCCCCTGAGCTGTTGTTGCTAAGCTGCCCTAAGAATTTGCATTCCCAGGCAGTCTGAAACTCTCCTAATTTCAAGAATAACCTCAGCAAGAAGCAATTCCATAACCTAAAACGTGGGCTGAAAACACAGCCACTGGTGTGTTTAGTCTATTATTCGTGCCAGGGAACAACTCCTTGGGCTGCTGTGCAATCCAGAGGAATCCGTTTTACAGGATGTGCGGAATTCTCCCCTCAGCTCCCCTGTGCAGGTTAACAACCTCAAAAATGGTTTTGTTTCACAGCCAACACTGCCAAGGCTCCCAGGGAGGGGAGGGGAAGGGAATGCTGGCCTCAGGAAAAGGCAGTCTTTATATTTTAAAATACATCGATTCCTGCGCTGTGGGAACCTGGGGAATGGAGTAACAGCGTGTGGGATTTGTGCCTCAGTGAATGGGGAAAAACGATCAGCAAACAGATGAAGCCATTGAGGAAAAGCAGCACGGACAGATAGAAAGGGTTTTATTGCCTACTGGAATGGAATGGCAGAGTGGTTGTGCTAATAAAGTCATTTTACCTGCTGGGGGCAGGAAGGAAGGCAAGGCTTGGAGGAGAAGAAATTCCCTAGAAGAGGAAGCGCGGTGATGGAGTCTGTGCTCCGTGTGGACGCTCAGCCTTGGCATGAGCTGTAAACCTGCCCAAACCATGGAGCAAACCTCAGGCAGGGTGAAAGAGGAGCACTCAGTGCTGTGAACAAGTCAATATTACCTTGGCAAGCAGGTTGAGGCTGAGTCTCCAAGGCAGAGCCCGACAAGATTCGGCAGAGTGACAAAATCTGAGGGATTATATATTTTTTTTGTCTCCCTAGCACTCTCAGCCTGGAAAAGCACAGCACATTCCTAAAGAGCTGGGTTTCACCTCCAAAGGAACTAAACAAACCCCAGTTGTCCTGGCTGGGAAGAGACATTTATTTTTAGAAGCCTCCAGGTTCCATGCAGGTATTAATTATGAATTAACCTGCTCAGGTGATCAGTATTCAAAGCAGCTGTTCCCAGCAGGCTGCACACCAACACAATTAGTCTGTGGTTCCCTTTGTTGAATATTCCTAAGAGAATCCATACTGGGCAATTCCATAATCATCAGGAATCCAGGGAAAAACATTCCTGTTTGTTTTGGTGTGCTTTACTGACCAAACCCTTCAGAAGGGACCAGTGGCTAAAGGTTTCATTGTACTTCCAAGTCTTATTTACTTGGAAAGAAATCTCATTTTCTGCTCTGGGCTTGCACTTCATTGTCTTGGCTTCCTTTTCTGTGTGGTGGAGCGTGGCCAGGTGGTGTTTGTGGGACAGGTGGGTGCTGGAAAACCCCTGTGACAGTGTCATGCTTTTCTCCTTCATCCACCCTTCCCAAACCCTTCCCTCATGGCTTTGCACCTGCTGGGTCTCACCTGGGGAGTAATTCTCAAGGAGATGCAGGTTCTGGTTTTCCGCAGCACACAAGCAAATGCCAACATCTGCCTCCCTTTTTGGACACACCAATATTTCACATGATTGCTGCTCCAGGCTCGGGGAGATGGCTCAGCACCTCATTTATTTTGGATCCAGCCTGCCATCCCCTCCTCAGATGAATTACATTTGAGTCCCCACAGGAGTCCCTTTTCCCTCAGCCTGAAAACATTTTCTGTCATTTTTGATCCGCTTCATAATTTTCAGTGGGTCAGGAAACAACCTTTTCATGTAGAGGGAGAAAATACAGGTGCATAAAGACATTTTCTCTTCTCCCAGTTATTTGGAGGCGATACAGGAGACTGGCTTTGAAAATACTGGCAGGCTTAAAAATGCCTCCATCTTTGATGTGTAGGGAAGAAAACCTGTCTGTGACCTTTTAAGTGCCTTTGTTTACTTTTTGGAAGGTACTTCAAAGAAAAAGCAAGATTTAAAGGAATTTGCTACTTAATGGGTCGATAAAGTATCCGGTAAGGTGAGACTGCTGCTTTCCCAGCCCAAAATAAATCACAGCACACACCAGCCTTGCACCTGAAAAGCTCTAGAGAGCAGCTATGAAAAAATATGTCGTGGTGGGTGATTGTTCTGGGCCGTCTGGTGACGTCCCCAAGTCATGACTGTGTCCTTTCAAGCACGGCAGCCACGTCACTGCTGTGATTCATCCCAGAGCCTCCAATGTTTCTGGCTAACATGGGCATGGTTTGTTTTCCCGATATCAGGGTAATTTGTAGAGGTGTTTAATAGCTGATTCAGTTCTGATTTGGCAGCAATTGCAGCCTTTCAGACGTTCACCATTGCCGGGTTTGTGTCCTTGCAGCAAAACCGCCCCAAACAAAACCAACCCCCCAAGACTCGTGGCTGTGTTTATGAGTGTTTATGAGCTGTTGTTTTTAAATGGATTTGTGTGTTGAGTATGATCTAGCATAAAATCTGTGCTTAGCTTGTGTGTGATGGAGATAAAGCAGTCAGGCATTATTGGGCTGTTCATTATGGGTTTGTTTTTCTGGAAGATGCTCATTTTCAGCTGCTCAGAAAACGCGGGCTCCTCTCTTGCCTAGTATCTGAAACTGAGTGGATTTTGCTGCCAGCAGAGAGGCTGCTGAGCTGCCTGCAGGTCTGGAGGGGAGAGATGGCAAACATCTCATCCTTGTGGAGATCACTTTGGCTGCAGGTCCTTGAGGAGGACAGAGGAAGCTCAGACCATGTTTGTACAGTGAAATCCTTATCTCCTTTCTTCTCTATTGCTCTTAAATACCCATGACTTTGGAAGCACCATTTGGAGAAATACTTGGCTACTGATCTGGACATGAGGCAATAAGGTCATCATTCCTGCCAAACAGCTTCCCAGCACCCCTCAGAAAGGGAGGAGCTGGAGTTTCCTGCAGCACTTTGGATGTGTGTCCTGTCTGGAGAGCTTGATGGCATCTCCAGGCCGTGCTGGGCATCTCTGGGCTCTGGGGAGGGGCTGGACAGCACAGTTACACATCCCAGACATGGAAAACTCACTGCCCCTGGTCNGGCAGCACAGAGCCTGAAATACAGGAAAGATAAAACTTCAGGCATCATTTCCCCCTGGAAGTGTCCAAGGCCAGGTTGAACAGGGCTTGGAGCAACCTGAGCTAGTGGAAGGTGTCCCTGTCCATGGCAAGGCAGGGGAGAGGATAGACTTTGAAATCTCTTCCAACCCAAACCATTCTGGGATTCTGGAATTTTCTCCTAATCGTATCATTCTGTACCAGTTCGGTAAAAGATGTCTGGAATTTTGAAAAAGGGGTGTCAGGAGTGCATTTGGGGCAAGCAGCCTGAGTACAGTCAGAAGTCACCAGAGTGGCTTTGCCGAGTTCACCAGCAATGCTGGGCAGCTGGAGAACCTTGGCTTTGCCAGGAATGAAATCCCTGCCATAGTAACAGGAGCAGGGCAAGGACCTCTCTGATCTTGCTGATTCTGCCAACTTCTGTTTTAACCTCCCTCTCATTTCTCTGAGTTATCCCAAGTGCTGATGGAACCAGGCATTGTCACCTGAAGTTGTGCGGGCCACTTGTGCCAAGTGTCTTTGCTGCACTCAGGGACAAGTGTGGGTTTCACTGCTGCGAATAACACCTCCTGTGTTAAATCATATTTCACACTGTACTTGTGAAGCCTCAGAGTTTCCAAACGTTGAGGCCAAGGCATGCAAGGAGCAATTTTTCCTTCCTTGCTGCCATTCCCAGCGGCTCTTTGGCACACCAGCTGACACCCCCTGAGCCAGCCAGCCCTTAGCAGTGCAGGGCCAGCAGTTGTGGCTGGGAATTGGTGTGTTCTTCACTCCTCACAGCACTCAAGACAATGATCTCATCATGATCTGGGAGGATGGGTGAGGCAGTGCAGAGAGACGGAGGCCAAAATAGCATTTCCATCCTGAAGGACACTCGGGAATGGACTGATAACCCTGGAGTTGGGAATGGGGGAGCTGAGCATGTGCACTGCAGAGCTTTGTGCTGGTGGAAGTGTCACCCCGTTATTTGGAGTGAGATGAGAGCCTTGCTAACTGCCTGGAGTGTTCCCAGTGAGAGGTGAGGTGTATGGAAATTCCCTGTGTGGGGCACAGCGACAGTTCTGTAACTGGGATAAACCCCAGGAGAGCCAGGGCATGGCCCCAGCCTTACACTTCACCTTCACAGCAGGTGTCTGCTGAAGCTTTCCATTAAATGTTTGGTTCCTGATTATTTTGTAAAGCAGGCCTTTTGAAACTTCTGCCGTCGTGATTTGAACCAGGTTACTCAGTTTTTTGTCTGGTCTGACGCCTCTTCTAATGAATTTTTTGTTGTAACTAGGTGTCCATGTGTTGAGCTTCATTGTCTTTGCACCCAGCTGCTGGTATTTGCATTTGAATTGCTTTCCCAGGTCCGTCCAAACTTTCTAATTTTCAATTTCCCAATTCTTTTGCAGTAAGAGCTAGTCAGATGAATAAAAGATGAAAAATTTCCTGGCTGTTTCGTACTGTTACAGATACAGCATTTCTGAGCAGTCAAAGAAAGGTCAGCAGTGCTTGTGCACCTTCATTGGTGCTCTTCAAATAACTCCAGAGTTCAGGAATGACAGGACAAGGCACAAAGTATTGGCCAGTGCTGGGGACAACTGGGACTACCGAAGGAAAAATCAGGAATTTGGGGGCAAGAATCACTCTTCTGTCTGTGTATCAGCCTGGGGTGTTGTGTCCCACACAAACCCGAGTCAAACAGCCTCTGTTTCTCTAAGTTACAGAGGACTTGAATGACTCAACCCCTTTTGTTCCATTCCATTATGATCCTGTCAAACTTGGAGGAGGAAAGCTAAGGGAAGATATTGGTTGTGCTGAGTGAAAACATTTGTGCCAGACTGCTCCAGTGTTTGGAGCTTCACTTAGTAGCTGGATGCTCCAAGTGGGTATTTTGGTAATCTGTAGGAGAAGTGTTTGTTTAATTGGAGAAACGAGACTACAGCACGTCCTGGGGGATAAAAGAGCCTCTGCTGCCATCTTTCCTTGCCCAGGAAAGGCTGAGGGAGCTGGGGCTGTTCAGCCTGGAGAGGAGCCCCAGCTGAGAGGGGCCCTGAGCCCTGGGTGTCCCTGTGTGCAGGGAGGGCTCCCAGCAGGGCCCAGGCTCTGCTGCGGGGGCCCAGCAATGGCCCCAGAGCCACGGGCAGGGCCTGAGCCCAGCAATTCCCCCTGCACAGGAGGCACAACTTCTTCCCTGGGCAGTGCCCAGCCCTGAGCACATTGTGCACACAGCCTGGGGGGGCTCCTCCCTGGGGCTGTGCCACAGCTCTGTGCACACACTGCTGTGCCCTGGGCTCTGGGATGGCCCTGCTGGAGCAGGGAGGTGGCACCAGGTGCCCGCTGAGCTCCCTGCAGCCTCAGACATCCTGGGATCCTGTGACTGTATTTGTGCCCAGGCTTTGCCAGCTGGGCAGCAGGAAAAATTTCCAGGAAATCCAGCCCAGCAGTCAGTAATTGAGGTGGTTAAGGAGCAGTAATGGGGTCTCCAATGGCCAGAGGGGCTATTTGGTGAGGGAGCTTTATGGATATGTCTCCCTCAAAGCTCCCATTACTTCTTGTATTGTTTCCTTCATTCCAAGTAACTTCTCATCTGACTTCCTTAAGTAAATGTGGGTTGATTTAATCACCTCCTCGTGTCCACCTTCTGCACTGAGGTTACCTGTCACAGTCCTATTATGTTCAGCTTTTTAGAGCCCATGTCTCCTCCTATTTGGTTCTGCTGAGGCAAAGCTCAGAAATTCACAACTTAGTAGCTTCTTTCCCTTCCATGGAAGACTTAATTTGGAAATTAGGGAAAGGTTCTTCCCCCAGAGGGTGCTGGCACTGCCCAGGCTCTCCAGGGAATGGGCACAGCCCCGAGGCTGCCAGAGCTCCAGGAGGGTTTGGACAGCACTGCCAGGGGTGCACAGGGCGGGATTGTTGGGGGTCTGTGCAGGGACATGAGTGGGACTGGATGATCCTTGGGGGTCCCTTTCAGCACAGGATATTTTCTGATTCCATAACCAGAAGAAAACACAGGAATGTACAGAGAGAGACTCCATATCCTCACTTGACTTTTTAAGAAAGCTTTGGGATCCTCAGGTTCCAGTTATCCTGTTACTGTGGCTGCAGTTTTTTCCCCCTTTTAAATTGGTTTCATATCAGTAAATTTTATTTCCCCGGGGGATTTGGTTTTTGTAGGCTCTGGAATTCTTAAAGGTGTGATTCTGTGCAGTATGGATGGAACAACATTTTTGCCTCTCCAGTTACCTTGTCCTGGAGAATTGGAGGGAGCGTTGATGCACATCAAACTGTGCCTGCATTTTTGGTTTCCATCTTTGGCATTTGGATTTATCCCAGGAATAAACTGAGTAACCTTTGGACTGCGAGTGGTTTTCTGTGTGAAATGAAAGCAGGCTCATTTTCCATAGGACCTAAAATCGTTTCCCCACGAGTTCTAATTAAGCAGTGTTTGCACTTGAAATCAGGACTGTTGATAGGAAATTAATGTTTTCAAATGTGATTAAAAAGCAAATAGTTGAATATAATCTCTGCAAACTAATGAAAAAGAATAAAGCAGAATGGTTTAAACCAGCTTTGTTTACACTCCAGAATCACTCTGTGTGCACATTCACTGCTGGCTACACTTTTCCAAATCTAATTGCTCCTTTTTTCCTTGCTGGAATAGCTGATAATCAGATTTATGTGTGAAGAAAAAGAATGCTTTATATTAAAAAAAACCCAAAACCTAAAATGTTTTATTTAAAAGAAGACTTTCACCACGATGTTGTGTCACTGTTCTAAGGGGAGCTGAGTGATTCCCACTTCTCCTGAAGCCCAGCCAGCTGCCTGAGTCTCCATCCCAGCACTTGTCTTACTGGGGTTAATGTTCCAAGACCTCGCAAGGAAACTCTGCTGTTTCACTCACTCGTTTTTTCCCCTTCCTGGAACAGAAGGAGCAGCACTTTGGCCTCTTGCAGGGAGGATATAGAGCCCTGCTGCTCTCCTGCAGTTGATATTTTTGTTTGGGGAAGGGGTCACAGACCTCCAGTGCTTGCTGTGTTCCTCCTCCCTCTGGTTTTTTTTCACCTCCTGGCAAAGCCCAAGCCTCAAATCCGAGGTGGATGGGGCCAGCGAGCTCAGTGGCTCAGACTTTAAGGGGAATCTGAGGCACATAATTATGCATTTATTATCTTAGATTTATTTATTGGAGTGTGCAACATTCTCTGTCCTTGGGAGTGAGAGTTATGGTTGCTGGGAAGAGGCAAGAACAATCCTTGAGTGATATTGGTTACAGCAGGGTTTCCTTGCTGAGAGTTAATTTTCCTCCATGAAAGGAGCTTTAATTCTCTCTCTTTGAAACCAATCTGCACTTGGTGCCTTTTACTGGCAAAAGGGAAGCGGCCAGCAGTGGGAAGAGAGTATAGTTCCAGTGGTAATACAGAGAAAATGGACTTTTTTTGGGAATTGGCAGATAGGTCTGTTTCCTTCTGGAGTTAAATAAAGCAGGAAAGGCCCCAGCAAGATTCTGCAGGTCCCCTGCAATTCTTACGATAACAGTGACCATCTGCGAGCCGTAAGGTTCCATAACAATAAATAATTAATTCCAGCAAATTAGCTCAAATTCTCATTCATCAGAACAACAGGGAAGAGAAGGGTTATTGAATAATTCTGAAATCAATGTTTTCCAGCATCCTTCGTGCAGGGACATATTGTGAATTTGTTGGCTTCGATATTTTAAGCACAAAAAACGCCTTAAGTTTCCAAGCTCTAAAAGAAAAGTTGTTTTTGTCTCTTGCTTGCCTGGGGTATGTGTGTCAGGTCATCAGGCATTGCTCTTCTTGTCACCTCATTCAGTCAAGTCCTTTCTGAAAAGGTTTCCTTGCACTCAGTTTTGACTGGACTAATTCTCTCCTCCTCAGGATGTCCCTGCGCTGCCTCCTGACTGCTGAGCACCAGAAATGGCACACGAGAGAGTCACTGACTATTGGATGCAGGCAGAGAGCTCCATCCTCTTGGGATGTGCAGATCACAGAATCCCAGAATGGTTTGGGTTGGACAGGATCTTAAAGCCCACCTAGTGCCACCCCTGCCATGGCAGGGACACCTTCCACTGTCCCAGGCTGCTCCAAGCCCCAAAGTCCAGCCTGGCCTTGGACACTGCCAGGGATCCAGGGGCAGCCACAGCTGCTCTGGGCACCCTGTGTCAGGGCCTGCCCACCCTTACAGGGAACAATTCCTGCCCAATATCCCATCCAGCCCTGCCTTCTGGCACTGGGAAGCCATTCCCTGTGTCCTGTCCCTGCATCCCTTGTCCCAAGTCTCCATGTGTCCTGTAGCTCCTACACGCACTGGAAGGCCACAGTTAGGTCACTCCAGAGCCTCTCCTCTGCAGGGTGAACAATCAAGACCATTGCAAGGTCAGGTTGGAAGGGGCTTGGAGCAGCCTGGGATAGTGGAAGGTGTCCCTGCCTATGGCAGGGATGTGACTGGATGGGATTTAAGGTCCCTTCCCACCCAAACCACTCTGGGATTTCCTCTGCCTGTTCTTCACTAAGCAGTAACCTCTAAGCAGAAGTGGGAAAAAGGAAAATATAATTAAAAAAACCCCAACAACAACAACAAGAAGAAGAAGCAAATATTTGTTCTTCCAGAATTGCAGGAGTGTTGGGGTGTGTGTGGCAGACAGAGCAACAGCCAGGTTTGGGCTGTGGGTGTGCAGGAAGGATGGCTGCTGCCCACAGAGGCAGTGCTGGGGAGATGCTTTTTGGGCAGGCAATTCCTGCTGGGATGGCTGCTCTGGAATTCCTGCAGCCTCCTGGACTGAGGCAGCCCCAGTGCCTGCCACAGTGATGTTTCCCAGAGCCCTGAAACTTGTCTGAACAGAGCAGGAGTATTTCCTGTGGGGTTGATCTGGAAATGCTCAGGCAGCAAAGGAGCTGCTCTGCTTGGAGGTTTGGAGTCCTTCTGTTGGTTTAGAGGGGAAAAATGAGCTGGACACAATCAGGTTGTGCCTGTGTTTTTCCTTCCCGCTGCAACTGCCCAGCCCAGGCGTCATTTTGGCAGCACAACTTCTGATTGCCCTCCTATAAATCAGAATAATTAATTGCTATCAGGTAACATAATACTGGGGAAAATGAGTTGGCTTTTCTATTAAAAAACTCACAGGGCTTGCTCTGCTTACAGCTCAGCAGAGTCAGAAACCCTGCAGGAATTGTGGCACTTCAGGTGATTGTGTCTGGATCGCACCAAACGGGAGATTTTATTTCCTTGGATTTCTGCTTACCCCGGGTATTAAATAGCACGAAAATTTGGATGTTTGCAAGTAGGGTTTGACTTTGGAATTTCCTTCATGGCTTTTTCTGTCTTGGAGATCTGTTAGTCTTCTTTTTTTGGTGGGGGCAAAGCTCTGAATACCAGGCCTGGCAATTGTGTGTGGTTTCTGACTTGGGGGGGGTGAGGCAGCCGTGGAGAAATGGTGTGAGCATTGGATGGTGCCTTTTGGCCCTCCTTTCCCTGGGTCAGGAGTGTTCTGTTGTGCTGTCAGGATGAGAGATGTCCTGTGTAGGTGGCAGAATTGTTTGCTCTTGGTTTGTGCAGCGCTTCTAGGAATAAACATTAAAAATGTCATTTTTTTTTCCACTGCTGCTGTGTACCATGAAATCCATGAAGTTCATCTTTCCCAGCATCACCTTCTAACTAGGAATTAAACTGCTCTGTAGTAATGGAATGTTACAAGGTTGCTAAGATGTATTTTTGGAATTTCACGCTTATATCTTCTTGTGTGACAGGGGGCTGCTGCTAATACCAGAAACACGAAGAACCCAGCCCAATGTTTTTATTTGCACTGTGAGAGTAATGGTGATGTTTTGAGAGATGATCACCTTTTCCCAAGGAGCTCTTTCCTGAGCCATCCTGACTCCAAATGCAGCTTTGGGAAGAAAGGAGCCCTATCCCTGTACAAAGCAGAGCAGTGGGAGCACCGTGAGAGCTCCTTGGGAAATGCTGATCTGTGTAGAACAGAGGCTCTGCAGGAGCTGGGAGCTGCACACAGAAACCTCTTGCTGGCCCTCTCCAGCCAGGTCAGGCAGGCTCAGCAGGGATGGGGGAACTCTGGCTCCCTTTGTGTCTCAGGCTCTGGGAGCCCTGGGGTGGCACTGGTGGCACCAGGCCTGTCCCTGATGTGCCCCTTGCTCCTGGGAACGCTTCACTGCCATGAGCTGGGCTCCCATTTTGACTTCCAGGCTGAGCCAGCCCTGCTGCCCCTGAGGCAGGTGGGGTGGGGATGTCACAGAGGGGGTGACACTGGCGTGAGGCCGGGCTGTGATGTCCTGGTGTCCTGGACGCTGCACTGTGACATCACGGTGCCATCCCCATCTAAGCCGGGCCAGCCCCGCAGCCGCCAGTGCAGCGGTGCTGGGCTGTGCCAGAGCCATGAGTGATGGTGGCATGCTGCTGGCTGTGCTAGCCCTGCTGCTGGCCACCGTGGCTGTCTGGGGACAGCTGTTGGCCCCCGGCCACCGTGGGGGTGGCAGGCAGGCATTGGGAAGCTGTGAAAGCACCTCGGGGTCCAGGCCAGGGGCCCGTGGAGGAGCCCCTGTGGCTCCCAGGTACTCCAGCCTTGGGTGACCCCTGGACAGCCCCCCTTGGTCCCCTGCAGCTGTGGCCCCTGTGTGACCGTGGCCAAGGAGCTGCAGGGGCTGTGGCTGCTGGGGGGCTCCGGATGGGACATCGGCTCCGCTTTACTCAGAGATGGGGCAGGGGCTGTGGCAAGGCTGGAGGAGCTGGGGAAGCGAGGCCACCGGGCCTGCTGTGCCTCCATCCCTGCAAAAGGCTGCTCCCACCGGGAATGGCCATTCCTGGGAGAGCTTCCAGCCCTTCAAAGGTGGCATTCCAACAGAGATCAACCATCCATCGAGCACCCTCAGGCCGTCAGAGAGCTGCCATCATGCCAGGTGCCTCCTCTGCCTGCCTCCAAACCTCCAAGCCCCCCGCTCCTTCCGACAGCCGCCCTCCCCTGAGAGCTCCCATCCCTGCCAGGACCTGCCCACAGCCTCCACTCCCACGGGCAGCCCCCAGCCCCTCAAGGTCCTCTGCCTGCAGAGGTGCTTCGTTCCCTCCGAGTGCCTTCCCCCTGCTCAGAACGTTGCTCCTGGAAGCCTCTGTCCCTCCAAGAGTCTCACAAAGCCCTGCTGGCCTGCAAAACATGAGGAGACCATGGACAGCTCTCCCTGCTCCCTTCGAGGTCAACAGGACCCCAGGGGGATTGACACCACCGGTGCATCCCTGAACATGGATGTGGCCAGGGAAAGCCGGGAAGTGGGAACAGGAGCCCAGCCCAATCTGAGGAGCATTCCCAGGAGCAGGTGGCAGAAAAACAAGTGTCCTGCAGCCACCAGTGTCCACCCCAGGGCTCCCAGGAAGCCTCAGGTGAGCCAGCCGGGAACAGCCTGACCTTGGTGGAGAAGATGAGCCCCAGCAGACCAAGGAGGTTCACTGGGCCCCAGAAGGATGTTTGTGGTGGCAGGAGAGGACTTGTAAGTAGGATTAGTGTTAAATAAATTAGGATTTCCCCACAGAGCTGAGTGTTCCTACTGCTCTGGATTTGACTGGAATAGGGTTCCTTTCTCCCCAGGAAGTGGCTCAGCACCACTGGGAGATTCAGGCTGGGGATGCTGTGGGTAACAGGTGGAAGGCTTGGTTGTTGCTGAGCAGGCTTTGCCCTCCCCAAGGATTCTGCATGAGAAAGTTCATGCTCCCTGCTGTGCCGAGGAGGAGGTAAAAGGAGATGGGAGGGAGGACAGCCTATCCGGACTGGCCAGAGGAATTCCAGCCCGTGGAATTCCTTCTGAGTCTGGAAAGTGAGCAAGCTGGGGACAGGAGAGGGTGATCACTGCTGGGATGGGTTGGGCAGGTGTTAATGGTCACCCCACAAACTGGGACAGAGACAAGGCTGAGGTGTTTAATGCATTCTTTGCCTCCATCTTCCACACTCATTCCTCCATTTCCAGTGGAAAACATGGATTGTCCCATGGGACACTGCAGAGTCCTTGAGGAGGGCAGGCCCCACTCAGCAGCAGCCAGTTCACCCATGCCCTGGCAGGGTATTTTGCAGTCACAGAATCCCCTTCAGCCTGTCCCCATGATGTGCAGTTCCCAGCCAGAGGTTAGGAAAGCAATGGGTAAAGGGCAGAGTGTTTGTGTTCCCTAGCTGTCCCTCTGGGCCCTGGATGCAGGGATT
Organism: Hylia prasina; assembly: GCA_013397195.1. NCBI lineage: Eukaryota > Metazoa > Chordata > Aves > Passeriformes > Sylviidae > Hylia > Hylia prasina. The sequence goes on along the minus strand of VYXD01008178.1, from coordinate 269,939 downwards.
TGCTGTGACAAGCCCAGCTAGTTTATTCAGTAAGTGTGTATCGCTGTTAGGATGAATTTTAGCTGGATTTTAGCCTTGATTCCTGCCTGGCTCAGAGAGCTCTCCTGTTTGGAGTGAGCTAGGAGTTACACAAAATGGTTGAGACAGGATGGCAAATGTTTAATAGTCTCCAAAGCAGTTCAAGTTTCTGCTCTTCTTGTCTTCTTCCACCCACAAAGTGAGGTTTTGGTAAAAGTCTGCAAAGTATCAGCTGCCTAGAAATGGATGAGTTCAGGTCGCCTGGAGGTCTGCAGACCTTGAGGGGCTTGGGGCTGTGGGAGAGGCAGAGGCTGTCTGCAGGATCTGCAGTTGCTTCCAGCGTCAGGCAGGATGGATGTGGCTGTTCTGCAGTGCTGGGAGAGCTCTGCTTCCAAAGGTTTCCATGTTAACCTGGACTGGAGATGCTGTGTGTCCATGGTGGTGGCTCCACGGTCAGCGTGTGCCTCACTCCACAGGATCCCAGGATGTCTGATGCTGCAGGGAGCTCAGCGGGCACCTGGTGCCACCTCCCTGCTCCAGCAGGGCCATCCCAGAGCCCAGGGCACAGCAGTGTGTGCCCAGAGCTGTGGCACCGCCCCAGGGAGGAGACCACCCAGGCTGTGTGCCCAATGTGCTCAGGGCTGGGCACTGCCCAGGGAAGAAGTTGTGCCTCCTGTGCAGGGGGAATTGCTGGGCTCAGGCCCTGCCCGTGGCTCTGGGGCCATTGCTGGGCCCCCGCAGCAGAGCCTGGGCCCTGCTGGGAGCCCTCCCTGCACACAGGGACACCCAGGGCTCAGGGCCCCTCTCAGCTGGGGCTCCTCTCCAGGCTGAACAGCCCCAGCTCCCTCAGCCTTTCCTGGGCACCCAGATGCTCCAGGCCCTTCCTGGGCTGCGCAGCCTCCGCTGGCCCCGCTCCAGGAGCTCCCTGGCCCTGCTGTGCTCAGGATCCAGAGTGTCTGATGTGGGCTCAGCACAGGCACCCTGCTTCTAGTTCTAGCCCCAGGATTAACCTCCTCTTTCTAATCCTTTTGATTGCTGAGTTATTACCAGACTTCAGGAGCTGGACTTCATTTTTATTGACCTGACTTACCCTAAGCCAGGCCTGAATCCCCAGAGGACACAGTAAATATCAAACTCGGGGTCGTTCAGAGTAAGCCTTGCTTTGCCTCGTGGTTGGGTGGGCTGGCTCAGCCTGTCCTAAATCTGTTCCTGTTTGTGTAAATATTTGCAGCCAGACCTCCCCTTCCACCCACTGCAATCCCGAGTCTCACTAATATGTGTCACCTTCGACTCTGTGCTGCTGATCCCCGTTGGTTTTTCTGATATTTAAACGCTCAGCTTGAGCAGAGTGACCTTCAGCCAGCACCACTCAGGGATGACCTTCCTTACACTTCCCTTTCTGCTTGCAGTGAAGAGAAGTTTATAATTTGGTTTTTTTGTGTGTGTGTATGTGTGTCTTGTCAAGTGATCCTTTCAGGAAGAATCCTGCAAGTTGCAATTCTGAGAAGGCGATGATTAGATTTTTGAACAGCAGAGAATTAACTTCAAATCTGAGAGCAAATAAAATACAATGTTTTGCTCTGGCCCTTGCTTTCAGTAGCCCAGGGCAGTGGTGGAATTGCCATCCCTGGAGGGATTCCAAAACTGTTTAACTTCCCAGTGCCTCTGTCCCAGACCTGTTTAAAGAATTGCAGGTTAAGAAAAAAACCCCAAACCTTAACCATTATCGTGTTTTGACAAAGGTGGAAAAAGCTTAATTCAGGATAAGCATGTGTTGTACAATAAAATTTCAGCGCCAAGTGATATAAAAATGCCTTTTGGAGCCTGTTAAAATGAGAAGTGAGGTTTCCCATCAGAAAGGACATTTTGATGAAACATTCTCTGCTGTGGTGCTGTGATGCTGCACTTCCCATGCTCAGTTCTAAGAGGGTCAAGAAAACTTCAGGACCAAAATTCTCATTTTTGTGTCCCTCTTTTGTAAAGAAAAGCTGCTGTAAGTACAGTAGGCTGTGACACACAGCCACTTTGGAATATCTTGTTCAGGTCTCATTTCTAGCTAAATATATTTATCCCAAGACATGAAGTATTCCCCAAGTGACTCTTGTTCCTAAAATATACTGCAGCAAAGGTCAGCTTAGCCCCTCACAGCACCATTTTAGAGGAGAACATGACCATGCATTTTTCAGCTTGTCTTCCCAAACTCATCTGGAAGCCTCTCCAAGCAGATCATCGCTGAACATGTGAAAATATGTCCCAAGGTTCCCTGAGGATTTTAACCAAGGCACTGAAACAGGGAAAAAAATTTTGGCTTGGTCTCCAGCTGATAGAAATCAGCCTGGATTCCTCAGCTCCAGCCCAGCTCCTTGGGTTTATCCTAGCTGGGGATGCAGGGGATGTAGAGGAAGTTATTTCACTGAATTGACTGCTTTGTCAAAAAGATTAACCTGAAACATTTCCACCGTTTCAGAGCAAATCTCTGTTGCCAGCACTGGAAAGGGTTTCATTCATCAGGACATGATTAATGTGGGCTGGCAGCTCCATATAGGATTCGTGATTCTTTTTTTTTTTGGGTACAGATCTGATATGATTTAAGTTGGGCTGAGTTGTTTTATACACACTTTCTGGGAGCTGAGAGCACTTTGAGGGACTAATTCCTTCAGCTGGAGATTGCCTCTTGGAATTTATGATGGGGCAGGTTTAACCTGAGCATTTTTGTGGATTACATTGCAGAATAAATAAACACAAGGTAATAGATTTAAAAAGCTGTGGAGCTGCAGGATGGGTGGGGGGGTGTTGGGAATATGAATAATGGGATTGGATGGTCCTTGAGGTCCCTTCCCACCCAAATCATCCTGGGATTCCATGATCAGTGACATCAAAAACCATGGAGCAAAATAGAAATACACTATTTGAGTTAAACAAGCAAATCCAAGTCTTCAATTTCCTTTTCAGCTTTTTAGGGCCTTTTTTTTCCCTGTAATGTTTAATGGTTCTGGATGGTTTTCATTCAACAATAAGTGGAGGGAGAATTGATTTTGCCTTCATTTATGTAGCAGGAGCTGTTTGTTCATATGATTCCTTTATGTGCTTTCTGGCATGCCATATGTGCTGCTGCAAGCCAGCAAGAAGTGCAGGGTTTTTAGCTGTGTAAAAAAAGATTTGAAGATATCTCAGCTGTATCTCAGCACTTACAAAGGAGTTGTTTAAACGTACCTGTTAGAAATGTGTATTTTCTATCTGTAATTGATTTCCTCTTGACCTGTGCCCATTTATCAGCTGAAAGGGAACATCTTTATTCCTGTTAGCAGGAATCAGTCCAGGCTTGGTGCTGTCTCTGTGAAGCACTGAGTGGGAGGGGAATGGGGACACAGTTTGTGAAATGTCACCGGTGTAAACACATCCTCCTGAGCCTCAGGCACAGGAGCAGCCAGCACATGGATTTTCTTCAGGCAGGGGGAGGCTGGCAGGTACTTCTGACAGAATTATCCAACCAGAAGACTGTTTTCAAGCCAGAGAGGGCAAAACATGGCAATATTTTCTTAAATTTGTAATCATGTCTGGTTTATCTTGACTGTTTGTCCTCCTGAATGTAATGCTGGTAACTTCTGACCCTTCATTAATTCAGGCTTTTGCTGGCTTCTTCAACCTTGGCTCGTTTGACTCTTTCCTTGCTCTCACTTTAAACTTTTGAAGTTTTTGGGTCACTTTGGTCCTGTTGCAAGGCCAGAGGGTTCAGTGGGGCTGCTCAGGGTGGGTTGAGAAGATGCTCATGTTACAAAGAGAACTGCTGCTTATTTGTTTTACCTATCAGCAAACAAAATGCAGGTGGAAGAACTGAGAGGTCTCAGCCTCTGCCGATGGAGAACACTGGGAATTTTACAAGCAAAGACTGGAGAAGCTGAGCTGGTTTTACTGCTGAACAAAATTGGAAAGCACAGAGGAAAAAACAGCAGAAGTTGGAGGCTCACATCTCCAAAAGCCACCAAGCAGATTGCAGCGCGAGAGTTTGGAATTGTTAAGGATTGTGTGAGGCTCTGGGAATTGTCCCTGCTTTAGACATTTGATATTTCTCTCAATATCATGTTAATGAAGCTGGGAGAGTGCCTGTTTCGAGGCTACTTTTCTTCAGAAGGGCTAAATAAAAGTCACCATCTGCTACCAAATCACTGCAGAAAAACAAGTCTCCCTCTAATCTCAATTCCTCTCCAAGCCTTGAGGTCATGCTGGTAATTGCTGACATTCCCTGAGCTCCTGTGTAAATTTTACCAGCATTTCAGCAGAAGTTGTCCAAAATGCCTTGCCATGAGAAGCTGGGAAAGTGGTTGAGGAGTTCAGCAACGGGGGCACAAGAATGCTTTTACCTAGAGGTAAAAGCTGAGCAGAGGAAGAAACTATTTATCTGGGTGCAGGAATTGTGTGACAGTTGTAGAGCTGGGGCACCACAGCATTCCAGGTGTTCCTGATGGAGTTTGTTACCATTTCCTGGAGCTCCTCTGCTCTTTGGATTTTGGTGAGGTCAAAATCTCTCAGGCCCTGCCTTGGAGCACATTGAAACCCATTTTGGCTTGGGTTTTGACACAATTTTTCAGTATTTCCTGGTGTCTGCTGACCTTTCTCAGGGGTGCTTGGCATGGGAAGTCAATCCTGTCCCTCTCTGCAAGAAAATTAAATGGTTGTTTGCCTTAACTGGCAGGGATTTGCAGCTGGCACCGGGAGCCTGCCCGCTGCCCGCAGATGATTTTTGCTGCTTCCCTGCTGGAAAGCAACAGGGTAACTGTCATCTCCTTCAACTCCTCCATGCTTTGGAGAGCTGCTGTGCCAGCTGCCAAAGCCTGGTGGTTTTAATGGAATACTCTTTTTCCTGGCACCCAGATTGATGCAGAAACAGGGCAGCCCACTGCGCCTCAAAAACGCAGCAGCGTGAAAGGAAAGCTTTGTCCACTGATGAGGCTTCAGAAGGTAAAACCACAGCGTTTCCACTGTAAAAATCACATTTTGGGGGAGTTTTTCAGCTGTTGTCTGAGGCAGTCGCGCACGCATAGGCAAGAGCAGAGCAGCTGTGGTGAGGAGCCTGTTTGAAGGGAGCAGGAGGAGTAACTGTGATGTGTCTGACATCACTGAAACACCGTGGGATGACTGCAGGAGGGGTGCTGCAGCTCATGGAGATGACACATCCCGTTGCTCTTTCAAAACCATGTTTATTAGTGCTGGGGGAAGGGAAGGGACAGCCCCTGGGAGTCTCAGAGCAGGCCCTGTCTGGGGTGCAGAGGGTTCTGTGGGATGTGGGAGAGGGAATTGTCGGCACTTTGGGGTGGTGAGAAGGGGCCGCTGAGCTCTGAGAAAATCCACGGCAGCGTAGAGGTTTTCCTTTTTGTTAATTTTAGATTCTGTGTCTGTGTTTGCAGTCCTGGGGCTTCTTTTTTTATGTTTCACTCGAACTGGGAGTGATTCAGAGTTGTTGGTGAGCTTAGACTGAAGGAGGCTTTAGATAGAGACAAGAAATAATGAGGGATTTCCCCCTCTGTCCTTGCTAGGAGGCGTTTCTGTTGTGCCAAACTGCTGGGGTAGCCTGAGGAAAGGCTTGGACTCCCAGTATCTCCAGTGTCTGCCACCCATCCTGGACAAGGGGAAGACAAATTCCTTCTCCTTCATCCCTCCAACCCGAGCACGTCTCTGATCCCCACGGTCACTAATTAGTGGAAAGCCAAATGAGGATCAGCCAAGCCAAGCAAGGCGAGGTGGATTTCCATCCCTCGCTCCCTGAGCTCTTGCCCCAGGCACAACCAGAGCAGGGATGTTTGAAGAGGCTGTGGGTTGTCCATCCCAGGATTTTTCCAGGATTTAGCAGCTCCAAGCCAGCCCAAGTGAGGTGGTGTGAAAAGAAGGAGAGTTTTGGAGCAGGGGTAGGGGAAAAAAACCCTGGAGTGCTGTTTTGGGAAGCACCTGCCAGCTGAAGGGCTCCCTTTCCTGCTTCCTTTGGAAGTTGGGATCCAGACACGGACTGGGATGAAACATCCCTGGTGATGCACCCCTTGGGGAATGCTGCAGAAGCTGGATAACCCCTCCAAAAGTAAATATGGCTGTATTATGTTTCAGGGTTTCTTGGGAACGTATTATGTGAGACAGGAAAAAATTACGTTCGGCAGGGTGGGAATTTTTTCCGCGTCTCCTCTGTTGACATTTCTTCCAAAGTTTGGGTACTGCTAAGATCAGCAGTTTCCTATGGGAAAAAATGGGAACAGAACATGGCTCTGGCATAAGAAAGAAAAATAAAGCACTTTTCAGAAGAACTGCCTTTATTTGTTACTTAATGCCTATGAAAGTGATTAGCGAGTGGTACAAATCCAGAAAATAAATGTTCTGGAGCCTCCAAACCCGGACTTACTGCAGAATGATTTAGGAATTCAGTGTAGTAGTTTCCACGCCAGAAATCAAATATTCCACAGGAGTTTTGTCCCTGAGCTCAATTTACTGAGCACAATGTATTAAAAATCTCTACTCCAAGCATTATCTCACTCTCTGAGAAAAAAAAAAGCCTCCTATTCTCACTCTGTGCCTCCAAGGACCCCTTGCTTCAGTTCATTTTTAAGGTCACTGAGATGAATTCATTTGCATTCCCAGTCAGAAATGCCATAAATTGTTTGATCAAAACCCTGCTTTTTTATTTTTTGTCAGTCTTCCCACTCGTTTTATGTAATCTCAATTTGGTATTTTTGGAAATCAGGCCTGCCTGGCCATGTCTTGCACTGATATCAACTCACAGTGGAAGTCTCCAGGGATTCAGAGTCTCAGAAACCCAAAAAGGCAAAGCCAGTGTCCCTAAAGGAGCAATTATTTAGGGAAATAGGGAGTGTCCCTATTTCCCTAAAGGTTAGAGATTTTCATGCTAATTACCAGTCTTAGAGAAAGGCATTTAGGAATATTTCCTGTTGATCTCCCTGTCAGCATCTATTTCCCAGCAAAATGTGTGTTTCCCTGTAAACCTCAGAGACTGGGATTGAGAAATAATTACTTTAATAATGGCTTTGCCCAGCACTGTCTGAAATATTATTGTAAATAGTGTCAGTGTAACAAATTTTGTGAGGAGAAAAAAAATCTCAGAGGTCTGCAGCTGGAACAGAATTGCTTATAGTAAAGGTTATGGAATTGTGGAATTGTGGAGTTCTTTGGGTTGGGAGGGACCTTAAAGCCCATCCAGTTTCAACCAGGTGCAGGGACACCTTCCATGGGCCAGGCTGTTCCTCATCCAACCTGACCTTGGACACTTCCAGGGATCCAGAGACACAGCTTCTCTGGGAAATCCATTCCAGGGCCTCCCCACCCTCCCAAGGAACAATTCCTTCCTAATATCCCACCCATCCCTGACCCCTGGCACTGGGGAGCCATTCCCTGTGTCCTGGCACTCCAGGTCCTCATCCGCAGTCCCTCTTTCTCTTCCTTGTAGGCTCCCTTCAGACACTCCTTTCTCCTCCTTGTTTGGTATCCTAAAAACCTCATCCTGAGAGGAATCAATGCCCAGGAATTCCAGGGCAATTGTAGAAATGCAATTGCAGAGGCAGAGAAAAGCAGGAGCGAGCTGCACAGCGTGGCTGCCAGCTGCTGGAACCATGGAAATGACCCCAGGAAATCAACTCCCCCTCCCCAGAAAGGCAGCAGGAGCACAACGAGGTGCTGAATAAGGGCTGAACTCCTCAGGTTTCTGCCTCACACAACGAAGGGCAGGCTGGAGAGCTGGGTTCCAGACCCCAGGGACTGGGATATATTTAGGAGTAGTGGTGTTGCTTTTCCCCACGCAGATCTGAAAAGTGTGGTCTTGGTGCTGCAGTCAGGAGACAGTGGTTCGTTCTCTCTTTTGTTTTGGTGATGGAAGACTCCTCTGCAGTGGGAGCTGGCTGAGAGCTCCTCCCCTGTGGCCTCTGGCTCTTGGCTATTTTCTTTTATTACTTGTGGAGAGAAAAATCACAGTGGCCTTTTCAGTGAGAGTGAGGGCAGCACTCACTGCAGCCTTTCAGGGCCTGGAAAAACAGCAGGAGCACCTCTTACATGGGCACAGAGAGAGACAGGACAAGGTTTTGAACTAAAGAGAGGAGATTTGTGGGAGCCATTCGGCAGGAATTGTTCTCTGGGAGGGTGGGCAGGCCCTGGCACAGGGTGCCCAGAGCAGCTGTGGCTGCCCCTGGATCCCTGGCAGTGTCCAAGGCCAGGTTGGACTTTGGGGCTTGGAGCAGCCTGGGACAGTGGGAGGTGTCCCTGCCCATGGCAGGGGGGGCACTGGGTGGCTTTAAGTCCCTTTCATCCCAAACCAGCGTGGCATTCTGTGTCTGCAGGTTCCAGCAGTGGCAGCAGAGCCTCACCCCAAAAGCTTAACACCCAAATCCAGTGTAATTAGGAATTAAAGGCAACCTCCTGCTAGGGAAGGGAGTGATGCTGAGCCAGTGAGAGCTGGAAGTGCCCAGGATACACTTCCAAGATCCCAGGCTTGTTTTACAACCTGTGAGAGGAGCTTGGTTACCTTGGGCCATCCCTTCCCCAGCCCTGGCACAGCAAACACGGCTGCTCTCATTGCTGGGGCTCAGCTACCTCTTGTTTCTGCATTCCAGTGTAATAAGTGTGATTTAAGCAGGATCTCACCATGGATGTCTCAGCTGTCCTTCCCTCCTCTGCTTTTAGATAGAATTCTTTCCGTGACTTGTCCAGGGGAAGAACAGTTTGTCCGCAATGTGAATCCAGACAAATTTTGGCAGGCAGCTCTGTGAAAAGGGCATTTGAAAACCTGATGCACTTTAGGTATGCAGTTCTTTAAAGTGATGGAATAGGCTGAGTAACAACTTCTACTTGGTGGTGTCTTGGCTTAAAAATAAATATTTTAAGCAAACTGGTTTGGAGATAATATTTTACTTTTGATTTTGCCTTTTTTTTTTTTTAAAGAAATGATAGAATTTATTGTGCTTGTGCATTTATCTTGGTGAATTCTTTTGTCCTTAGTTGGCGTATTTCTAAGTCTTGCCTTTCTTCTTATATTACATATGGAAGAATTCTCAGTTTGGAAGGAAGGCTATATATGGAATATACTCACCACAGGGAAAATAAACCCAAACTGAAAATCCTTTTGGCTCCATGTCAAAAAAGTTTAAGGTCTGGATCCAAGAGAAACACAGCAGTTTCTGTATGAAGGGGCTGCTATAATGTGAATAATATAATTAATATAATGTAACATACACATCTGGGGTCGCCTGGAGGATTTCTGCTGCAGAGGAACTCTAATGACAGACAGATGTTTTACCCCAAGTTCTTTCAGATCTGGTTCAAAAGCTGAGTTTCCATTGTTGCTTCTCCTTCCCTGAACCAACAGAAATGTGTTTTATAGTGGTGCCAAAACTGGTTTCAAAGGCTGCTGGCAGCTCCCAGGAATCAGATCCCATTTTGCTCCTTGCCTTTGGCATTGACCTGTACACTCGCCGTGATATTTTTCACTGCCATGAAGGGATTTTGGGTATTTTTGATATAATCCCTCCTTTAAGGGTGTGTGAAAGGGGATATTTTAAATAAATGTGTGGGGGTTTCGTCCAGCAGAGGCACAGATGGCAGTATCAGACTGCAGCTGAGGGTGTGGGTAGAACCACAGGATATCCTGAGCTGGGAGGGACCCACAGGGATCACTGATCCAACTCCTGATCCCAACAATCCCACCTTGAGCATCCCTGGCAGTGCTGTCCAAGCTCTCCTGGAGCTCTGGCAGCCTCGGGGCCATTCCCTGGGGAGCCTGGGCAGTGCCAGCACCCTCTGGGGGAAGAACCTTTCCCTGATCTCCAACCTAAACCCTCCTGGCACAGCTCCACGAGCAAAGAGAACTCGTTTGTAAAGTCCCCGTGCTGGAGAAACAGCAAAAATGCAATGGCTCATTAAAATCCAGCACTGGGATTGTTGGGTTTTGTCAGGGCAGTGTTTCCCACCTGGGATTAACTCGCTAGGAGAAGATACAGGAGGAATAAAAGAAACTGGCAGTTCTCACAGCTGTGATTTTGAGGCTGCTTATGCAGTCTGAGACCTTGAGTGCAAAATCAATTATGAAGAAAAGAACCAGGCACTGAGCAAGGCAAACATTATTGCTTTAGAGCTGTTTCATTATGGATCGATTGCCCAACGTCTCTGCTGTCATCCTTTTCCTCCTCATGCCCTGCTCACATGAACGTGGAGAAATCCAGGAAGATTCCTTGTTCCTAACTGCTCTGTGCCTGCCAGCAAGCTGGGATTTGCCTGGTTAAATCAGATTTTTAATTAAAATACAGGATTTTCAGTGGAGTTTTGTGCCATGTCATAGATTTTTGGCTTTAAATAACAAAAACACTGTTGCACCTTCATGCAGCTCTTGCTCTGTTCATTATTTGGGAATAATTCCAGGTATTGGGCTGTTCCCTAAACCTTCAGGGAGGAGGACTCAAGGGCAGAGTTTTGTGTCCCACATCCGGATGGCTAAAGTGAGTTTGCTTTAATTTTCCTGGATGATTTTAATTTTGACATTTCAACCAGCAGAATTATTTTTGTCAAAGCCTCTCTGAGGATCAGGGAATCTGTACCAAGGAGGTTGTGTGGAATTGTTTTGACTGGAGGTTCTCTGGGAAAAGCCCAAATATTCTGGCCTGTTATTTCCAGGGGTTGGCTTTGAGGTAGCTGCCCTCACCTTTTGAGTTTGGCTTTTATTTCACTGGGAATCTCTTAATATAAAATGGCTTTAATGAGAAACTCTAAGCTGGGTTAACAGGCTCAGGCTTCTAGAAATGTCCATTGATCCTTTAGATGGCTGAAGAGGAAATTGATTGAGGGAGGCGCCAGAGAGACCCTTTCAATATTGGAGGGTTTTAGAGAAGTCTCCTTCTGGGTGTTTTCAGAAGGGGATGTGCTGAAAATCAGATTAATTTGGGAAGTCTTGGCACAAGCAGAGCATGGGACAGCAGAGCACCTTGGGACTTGCCTGGTTTTCCCTGCTCCTTGATGCCTTCAAGGCTTTTGGTGGTTTATTCAGATCTCCAACACCATCCTTCCCCTCCAGCCTGTTGTTTTTCACTTTCATGGCTTGCTGGAATGTCTTGTTGCTTTAATAAATTGCCTAAGCACAAAAGCAAGCCCTGCTTGGGTATTTCTGTTATCATTTCTCTGTGCTTCAGCAAACAGTTGCTTTAGTCCAAAAAACACGAGGTAATTGGCAAGTACACTGAGAAATGCTATAGAAAGTGTTTTTGGACAATTTGGTTCCTCATCGTGGCGGTAGGAAACGATATCCTCGCATCTTACTGAAATAATTAAATACAGTTTGCCAAAGGAAGTGTGGATGAGTCTGCCCTGCGAAGGTATTGACGTTTTTAATGTGCCTTTATGGTGCTAAGAATGAAGCAGACAGGGAGAAAAACCCTCTCTTTAGTGTCTTTTGCATTCCGTGGAGGTAATTGAAAGAGTTGGAGAACTCTGGTTTTCATTAGAAGGGAAAGAAATTCCAATTTATTGAATCATTTCTGTTTGCAGGTTTATGAAATAGCTTATTTGTTGAGGCAAATGCCAAGAGGCATCTGCAGCTCTGATAACCTGAGACATTAACTCTGCTCAGACATTATTTTTGCTTACAGTCAGGAGAATAGAAAGTTGACAGGGACATAATGTGTTTTAATGAAGTATTCATCGCTTCTCCCCATTTTTCATCATTAAAACATCCATTTCAATTTAGAAATGGACCTGGGAAGTCATGAAATCTCTCATGCAGAACAGATGGTTTGCAGTGCAGATGGAAAAAATTCAAGCTGTTCCTAAACATCAGTCTGTGTATTTTAAGCAATTAACTGCTTTTGCTGGAGGTACAATGGGTCAATTCCTTTTTTCTTCTGGCATGGCAGAGGTGAGTAAGCTCATATTTTGTTTTCAACCAGCTAAATGAAGCACATGTTTAAAGTACTGCATTTGATTAAACACAAGGGGTATTATTTTGGTCGATTTCGGGGTAGGTCAAAGGGATTTTGGGGCATTTTTGTGGTTCTCTTTTCCTAACTAATGAGGGCTTCTCGAGGTTCCTTTGAGGGCCAGAGTCACAATGGAGTTTTCTATCCAAGTCCCCTGTTTCTCTAGATGAGCTTCTCCTCCTGCTTCCTCTGGAGGTGGGAGGACAGGGTGTGATTGCTCAGTGTTTCTGTGCTGGTGTTAATTAGCTCATTAATTTGTCGGGATGCTCACTGTGGTTGCATTTAACATATGGCTGTGTTTGGCAGGGGCGTGACCTGGAGGAGCTGGTGTCTATGTATATCTGTGTTATATATATTTATATTTATTGCTTTTTTATCCATCTCCTCTGATGGAGCAGTTGGAGGTCACCAATGAGATTTCATGAGGTGAACGGAGAGGGAATTTTAAATGGGTAGATATTGGAGAAGGAGGAATGGTTTTAAACAGAGGGCAGGGATGGGTGGGATATTGGGCAGGAATTGTTCCCTGGCAGGGTGGGCAGGCCCTGGCACAGGGTGCCCAGAGCAGCTGTGGCTGCCCCTGGATCCCTGGCAGTGTCCCAGGTCCCAAAGTAAGGATTGCCTGCACAAAGTGTCATTTTCATGGAACTGGAGCAGGTGCCAGCCATTGGACTTGCTCCTGACTGGAGCTTTTAGAGGGGGGAATTCCCTTTTCTCTTTGTGTGCTTGCTGTGGTCCAACAAACACCCTGGGAGACACTTGGCAGTGCATTTTATTCTCCAAGATAATCCTTTCGGGGGCATTCCTAAACTTTCCTGTGAGGCTTTAGAGCTTCCTAATAATGTAAGATCATGGATTCATTGAAGGGTTTAGGTTGGAAAGGACCTTAAAGCCACCCAGTGCCACCCCTGCCATGGGCAGGGACACCTTCCACTGTCCCAGGCTGCTCCAAACCCCAAAGTCCAGCCTGGCCTTGGGCACTGCCAGGGATCCAGGGGCAGCCACAGCTGCTCTGGGCACCCTGTGCCAGGGCCTGCCCACCCTCCCAGGGAACAATCCCCTCCCAATATATCCCATCCAGCCCTGCCCTCTGGCAGTGGTAAGCCATTCCCTGTGTTCTGGCACTCCAGGTCTTTGTGAAAAATCCCTCTCCAGCTCTCTTGTAAACCTCCTTTATGTAGTGGAGGGATCTGAGATGCCTGGGATCTGCTTGGAATCTTTTAGATTTGTGAGATCTTTACATCTTTGATCCTTGGGACACCTTTTCCATTTGCCACACTGCAGGACTGGCTTCACCTGATGTGTGTGGGTGAAACTTCATCACCACATCCAAGATGGGATTTGGCCCAAGATGGATAAAATGCTGTATTCTGGGAGCGCTGGGGATCAGCTTCCAGCTTACAAAGGGTTACTTGGTGGATGCTGTGGCCAGAGCGATTTCAAAGCTTCCACCTCTGCTGATTTTTGAATTGAAAACCTGCAGAGATGCTTTGTATTCCATGTCCATCAGCTCCCAGGGGATTAAATATGTTTTTGGAGTATTGCAGACAGTGTGACCTCACTGGATTGCAGGATCCATCTCAGGTGTAATATTGAACAGGGTGATGCTTTTGCTGCAGGCCAGGAGCACTTTCCTATGGATAAACCATGGATAAACCATGGATAAATGCTGGTGCTCTGTTTTCCCGTTGCCTGGGTGGGATCAGCCCAGCTCCAGCCACCTCTGGGAGCAGACATGGAACTGTGGTTCTGAAAGGGAGTTGTCTTGACGTCCAGCTCTTCCCAAAGAGCCCACACAGCTCCCTGTGAAATCCAAAGTTTAGGCAGGCTGGCATCTTTTTACCCCAGAAATGCCAACATTTCCTATGCTTTGTTAGCCTTGTGCCTTTTCCCAGCACTGCTGCTGTCTGACAGGCTCCAAATCCAAGGGGCTTCAAAGGATTTCTGCCAGCTCCTCCCTCAGCATGGTCAGAGTGAGAGCTCCAAAAGGGGACTGCTCCCTGTGCTTCCCTTCTTTCCTCTCAGGAGCGCGAACATTTCCATTCCTGCTCACCAGAATCAGCCGCTGAATAGATTAATAATTTTTAAAAAGCATATTAAGTGAGGTTTTGTGTTTGGTCCAGAGCTGTGGCACCCGTACTGAATGAAATTAAAAACATTAAGGAGCTCTAACCACAGCGGAATCACAGAATGGTTTGGGTTGGAAGGGCCTTAAAGGTCCTCTCCTTCCACCCCCTGCCATGGGCAGGGATGCCACTCACTGAATCAAGTGGCTCCAAGCCCCATCCAAGCTGGCTGTGGACAATTCTAAGGAAAAAAACATCCACAGCCTTTCTGGACAACATCTCAGAGCAGTGCTTGGTAACCCAGAGGAAAAACAAAGGCAATTTGAAGTGTTTTTCAATTGTACACAGAGAAATGGGAATGTGGGGAAAGTGTCAGATCAGATATTCCCATTCTGCTGGTGGAGGGAAGAAGCCCTTAAATTCCTGCACATGTCACCTGTAATAAGTACAATAGTCAGAAATATCAGTGTGGACAGTGCCCACAGCTCAGAAGGAAAATCAAATTCAACCTCCCCTTGGATTTTCAGCTTCCTGAAAGCCAGTGAGGCTTCTAAGCAAGAAAATCATGGATTGTTGGTTTAGTTGACACATTGCTGGGATGATTCCAGGTGATTTGCTGGGAAGGTGATGCTTTTTTAACTTGGATTTGAGCATTTTCCTGCATTCCTGGGCTGCAAGAAGAGGCCCAGCTGAAGAAGAGCTGAAAATATAGCTCTGTTCACAAAGACTGGACATGCTGGTGTGACATCTCAGCAATTAGTCGTGACCCAAATGAAATAAATACCAAATCCAAACCAGCCAGAAATAGGCACCAGGTAAAAGCCACATTCACATTCTGTTTCCATTCTTTAAATTGCTCCAAGGGGATTAAAAAAATCCTGGGAGCATTAGGCAGAAGGGCCAGAGAGAGGCAGGAATGTCACATCATTTGTGGATATTTCTGTGTGCTAAAAAGCCAGTGGACTTGAGAGCTGAAATAATATCCCAGCACATCAAATATCCATTTTCCAGCTAAGGAGAAAAGGCATCTGCACATCTTGGCTGCTGTCACCTTGTAAGTTTTGATAAACAGACGTAGAACAATCAGCACCAAAGAAAGTGTGAGCACCAAACCTCCTTCTCAACTTACTGCACTCAGAATTTCCAAATGTATTTCACTTTTCTCAGAAATACTTGAATAAATTTTATTTATTCCCCTGGTGGCTTCAAACTGCGCAGGGAAATGGTGGAGTCACCACCCCTGGATGTGTCCCAAAGCTGTGGGGATGTGGCACTTGGGGACATGGTTTAGTGGTGGTGGTGCTGGTTGGACTTCATGATCTTGGAGATCTTTTCCAACCTAAACGATCCTGATATTCTTTGCAGTCATTGTTAATATTTTTCACCTGGAAACCTAAAGCGTTTCCACATTTTTCTCGGAAAATAACCATGAATTCAGAAATCACTGGAGTTGCGAAAATCATTTGCTTTTTGAAGTCCAAAGCTTAGTAAATTACTCCCAGAATGGTATTTCGTGAGGGGCTGTACTGAACGCAGAGACACTGAGCTGTCCTTTTCCATCCCTTCTCCTCCACCAGCTCCTGCCTTGGATGCTTCTCCAAGGGCTGGATTTTTGCCTCAAGAGCTCAGTCCTAAAAGTGATTATTTAAGGGCAGTGTGGCCATGGCTGTTAAAGCTCAAAACAGGAAATACAAGTTGCAGAACTCGTGGAGGGCACAGCCTGGGCTCCTGCAGGTTCCTGCTGTGCTTTTCTGCTCCTTTCTAAGGAAACATTCTGGCTGCCCAAAGGGATTTCTGGTTTGGATGCAGCCTCAGGGAAGGTGGGGACAGCAGGAGCTCTGCTCTGCGATTAGGAGGATTTGGAATCGGAGCTTGGAATGGAGAGAGAGGGATTGCTCTTCCCCTCTGCTCTGTGTTCTGGGTGCCCACGCCAGCAGCAGCCCCAGACACATCAAAGTGAGAGAAAATAAGGTGAATTTTAAGTATTTTTGGGCCTCGAGTCACAGAGTTCAGCCAAGATGCAGCAAACCCCAGCTGGCACAGCAGAGCCAAGGGGGCATTTCAAAGTGGTGAGGGGTTTATTAAATTATGGAGCCACTGAAGGAACAATGTTAGCACACCCCCAGTGGGATTATTTTGTTCAGATAAAAAAGGCAGTTTAAATAGTAAAAATTAGAGGAATAATTTCTTTTAATAGTGAACTTTCTGAGTTAAAAACTCTTTTATTTGTCTTGCACGTGAACATCCCTGCTATGAACACTTCCCTAATTAAAGCCCGAGAGAAGGGCAGTGTGTCCTCACTGAGGAGAAGTGACAGGGACAATTTTGGGATAAATTCAGCATGGGTAATTTTGGGGTAAATTCAGCAGTTTTGGGTACCTGGTGGCTGTCTCTGTTGCCCCCAGGCTGTGCCAGCTCCCAGTAGCACTCACCAGCTGGGATGTCTATCGTTCCCATTAATGTGTTAACCCACAGCGAGTATTGAACAGTGGAAAATGATGAAAATTATATCTTTTAATATACTTGAAATTAGCCCTTTGTGTTTGCAGTTCCTGTTCCTGCAAGGCAGCTCTGAGAAGGTGATTTTCTGCCAGAGTCAAGTTTGGGTTTCCTCACTCCAGATCCACCTGATGAGTTTTGTGTCTTCTGGTGAGATGGGAAAAGCAGGCCTGAGTCCCACATGACAAAATCACGGAATTCCAGCCTGGTTAGGGCTGGAAGGGACCTTAAATCCCATCCAGTGCCCCCCTGCCATGGGCAGGGACACCTTCCACTGTCCCAGGCTGCTCCAAGCCCCGAAATCCAGCCTGGCCTTGGACACTTCCAGGGATCCAGGGGCAGCCACAGCTGCTCTGGGCACCCTGTGCCAGGGCCTGCCCACCCTGCCAGGGAACAATTCCTGCCCAATATCCCACCTACCCCTGCCCTCTGGCAGTGGGAAGCCATTCCCTGTGTCCTGTCCCTCCATCCCTTGTCCCCAGTCCCTCTCCAGCTCTCCTGGAGCCCCTTTAGGCCCTGGCAGGGGCTCGGAGCTCTCCCTGGAGCCTTCTCTGCTCCAGGTGAGCACCCCCAGCTCTCCCAGCCTGTCAGACTCCCTCTCTTCCCTGCTCCTGGTCACTCCAGACAGATCCCATGTTGGAGGTGTGTGGGAAGTGCCTCAGCACTTGGGATGAGCAGGACTCATGTCTGGCTGGGGTTTCATCCCCTGCTCTGCACTGAGGTGCTGGGTGCTCACACACCTCCTGCCCCTGGAGATACTTGGGTTGCCTTTTCTGCCCTTTCCTGGAGAACAGGGCTGGGACACAAATTTCCTCCATGCTTTGGAGCAGGTGGAGCTTCTCCATTGTTTAATCCTGCAGCTCCATGGGTGTCTCTGGCCTCCTGACTCCATGGGTGATGTTAATGAATGTGACACTGCTGTCCCCATCAGTGCTTTCAGAGGGTTGGTGGCTGCAGGGAGGAACTAGCAGGGCCTTTCCTGAGCTCTCTCTGGGAGCCCTTCATTTCAGGAGCACACATTGGGATGGTGGGACAGAATCCTGGCAGCAGAAATTGTGTGGCAGAGGAAGATTTCTCTCATTTTCAGGCCTTTTCTGCAAGTTTGGAAATGTTGATGCACAACATCTTGGCTTAACCCTCTGTGGTGCAGCAGCAGCTGTGGCTGAAGTGCCTGAGGGTGGCTCTGGGCTTGGTATCAAATATTTACTTATCACTCCTGCTTGAGCTGAAGGTGTGAGCCTGTGCAAGGTCACTGTCCTCAGACTGAGCAAATCCCCGTGCTCTTGGATGCTTTATGGAGGTTAAGCCCTGCTTTTTGCCAGCTTTGCCTGTAAGATCACTGTGCAAAGGAGTGTTTTCCCCCTCATTTTGTATGTCCTAGCTGACTCTGAGTTGAATTCCTCCCTTGAAATTGTTCCTGTGTCTCATTTTATTGGTGAAAATAAAAAGCAATAAGCTGTTTACACCTTGGCAAAAAATTTAGGAATAGAGGAAATACTGCAGCACTTGGGATCTCTTTGGGTTTCCAGTGTGGGGTGGAGATCAAAGGAGCCTTGAGCTTTTGGATGCTCCATGTGTATGAAACTGAACCTCTGAACCAGTTGAGATTTTCAGAACACTTCTTCACAGGAAATATTTATTGTTCTAAGGGGGAAAAAAAAAATCCCCAGGAGTTTACTTGTAAGTGACTATTTTCCAAAAGAAATATTCCCCAGCTGAAAAAGTAGGGCATGAAAATGACTTCCACACTGAGGCATGAATTTCTTGTTTTTTCCCATCTTCTTCTTAACCCTCCAGAGGCCTCATGAGCCAGTTACACACATATTTTTCCTTCCTTTAAAAGCTTTGCTAAAACCCAGGGTGTTGTAGGGCTGGGTGGGAGCTGGAGTTGGCTCTGGTAGTGAAAATGTGGCGACTTTTGTTTGTTATCTTTAAAAAGCACTGAGAGCTGCAAGTTGGCTCCTCCCCTGCTGTGTTCCCTGGAGGGACACGATGGTGCCAGATAAAGAATCAGAGAATGCCAAACTGGGATTGGAAGGACCCTAAAGCCCACCCAGTGCCACCCCTGCCATGGCAGGGACACCTTCCACTGTCCCAGGCTGCTCCAAGCCCCAAAGTCCAACCTGGCCTTGGGCACTGCCGGGGATGGGAATCGCCCACCTTGGCTGAGTTGAGGATGCAGGGATGGCTCTTGGAAGGTTGATGAG
The DNA here is from genome assembly GCA_013397195.1 of Hylia prasina. Taxonomy (NCBI): domain Eukaryota; kingdom Metazoa; phylum Chordata; class Aves; order Passeriformes; family Sylviidae; genus Hylia; species Hylia prasina. The sequence continues at coordinate 251,201 of VYXD01008178.1, read as the reverse complement.
TTCCAGATGCTGACTGGGAGAGCAGAGCAGTGCAGCTGGCAGCTGATAAGGATGTCCTTTGCTCCCTACTCCCAGGACAAGAGAGCAAATCCTGGGGATCCCTCTCGGTGTTGATCGGGAGCTCGGTACCATCGCTCTGCTCACCTTCACTCTGAAACTCTGATTAAGTTATGAACTTGTGGAGGCAGGGAAGCTCAGACAGGTGCGGGGATCTGACTGAGATTTCCCCTCGTGGGTTCCCTGCCCCGTGGCAGTCCTGGCAGCCTTTCCCTGGCATCTCCTGTGTGCCCATACGCAGAACAGAGCCTTTGATCCACACCGCTGGCGGGACCTGTGTGCATGAAATTCTTCATTTCCCTTCTCCTTCCAAAAAAACAAGAAGCAGAAGCAAAGAGCTGGCCTTGGGCTGCTTAGGGATTTGAAGATATCAGACAGGATATGAATTTTCACACAGGGAGTTTGCTGGAAGCGAGTGGAAGTGAGATGTGAGCATTAAATGATGGAGCTCAGCTCCTCCTCTTGTTGGCAAACTGTTGGAAATGAGTCCCTAGAAACACGTTTGTATTTTTGACTATTGGAGATGAGGAGTTGAGGTCCTGTTTGGAAAATGTGCAAATGGTCTGGGAGCGTGGGGGAGTTTTGAAAACCCAATCTGTGTGTCAGGCATCTTGTGGGGTGCAGGCAGCCCCTCCCGGGGTTGGTCACAGCTGCTGATTCCCAGAAAATGTGGGAATCCTTCCTTGCTGGGAACTGTGGTTTGCTTTTCCTATCAGTGCTGGGCTTTTTTAGGGGATGAAGCCTTTTCCATGGCCAGCAAATGGGAGGTTGATTTCTTGCTGAAGTGTTTGGAGTTGGGTTGATCTTGGATTACAACCCTGGGATGGCTCAGGTCTTGCAGGGTTTTGGTGCTGTGATTGTGCTGTGATGATTAGGTTGAGTTTACCCTTCAACACGTCTCAAAGGACTGAACACTGTAAGTGCTTGGGGAAGCCTTTTCAATTAATTGGAATTATTTTTCCATGGAGCTTGCTGTTTTTTACTCTCTCTGGTCCTTCCAAGCTGCGTGAGGTGACACCAGGCTGAGAAGTCGTGCAGGTGTTTTGGTGGAAAACTTGGATTCCTGCATCAACTTCAGCTGTGTGGGGCTTCTTAGGGATATTTCAGGCTTACCTGAACAGATCCATCCAAGGGAAAACAGAGAGAATCCCCCAGAAGTGTCTGTGGGAAAAGCCTGGAAATGCTGCAGGAACATGAGGCAGGAAGGGAGCAGTGAGCATGGAAACAGTCTTTGGGGTGAGTTAACAAAAAACTGATGGCAAACAGCTCAGACATCAGGATGTCTAACTGAATAAATACCTGGAAGCTGCACAGGGAGCATCCCTTGGAGCAGACCTGGGTATTTAATGGTAAACTTTGGAAAGCTCATTAATGTGCACGGGGTAGGATTGTCCCAGGAGAAGGCTGTTCCTGTGGATTCAGCTTTTCTTGCCATGAATATGCATTGCCATGGAGTCAGCTGTGCCATGAGGCAGCTCCCCAAGGTTCCTGGGCTGGAATTGCACCTTTCTGCCTGTGCTCCCTGGAGCTGCTGAGTGCAGGAGTCTCTCTTGCTGGGATTTTGGCAAAGGAAGGAAACTGGAGCAAGTGGAGAGTCTGGCTGTGCAGTTGTGCCTTCGCTGCCTGTTTGTGCCATGATTTTCTGTGGCAATGCCTCTGTGCTGGTCCATGGGGGTGGAATGTGTGTGGGATGTTCCTTTCCACACCGGAAGCAAGGCGAGGTTTGCAGTGCTGCTGCTGCCTTCAGCTCAGTTGTCCCAAACACTGGTGAAGACATGCACACAAATTTCCCAGATTTGCCACGTGTCACCCTTTCCCGAGCTCATTAAAGCAATTCCCTTCACTAAGCTGGCAATCTGCCCCCAGAGGCTTTGTTTCTACACCTGGGGACATTCCCAGCAGGAAGATGTGTGGGATGAGCCTGGGCCATGAGCTGAGCTGATAAAGCAGTGACAGCCTGGGCAGGTGCAGCTGCCTGGGGTGGTGTTGGCAGCTCCAGGGGTGCTCCTGCTCCTCCCCAGACACAGCCTCACCCCTGCCAGCTCATGCGTGTCCTGGAAAGGTGTGAGGATGGCTGTGTTTGGTGGGATTTTATTCTTGATGCAGCCAAATGTCTCTTGAGGCAAATGTGTGGAAGAACTGTGTCAGGTTTCTCCAGTGGGTTCTGCTCTCTGGCAGGTTGGATATGGGTCAGCAGTGCCCTGCAGCCAGAGGGACATCCCTGTCCTGGAGCGGTTTGGGCACTGCAGCACACAAAAGATCTGAAGTTGTCCTTCCAGAGTGACCAAAGGAGGGACACAGGGATGGGGAAGGGTCTGCAGGGGCTGTGTGAGAAGCAGCTGGGGGCACTGGGTTTGTTCAGCTGGAGGAGACTGAGGTCAGACCTCACCAAGGGCTGCAGCTCCAAACTCTGCTCTGTGCCAGGGACAGCACCCAGGGAAGGGCTGGAGCTGTGCCAGGAGAGGTTTAGGTTGGAGATCAGGGAAAGGTTCTTCCCCCAGAGGCTCGCCAGGGAATGGGCACGGCCCTGAGGCTGCCAGAGCTCCAGGAGGGTTTGGACAGCACTGCCAGGGGTGCACAGGGTGGGACTGTTGGGGGGTCTGGATCCATGATCCCTGTGAATCCCCTCCAGCTCAGCACATTCCATAATTTCACAATTCTTTCTGTGACATGTGGCCCTCCAGAACTTCAGTGTCTGCTGAGCCTGTGGCTTCTCATTGCCTGGAGAAGGGCACAATCCATGTGGGCACAGCTCCCAGGACTTTCCTTGGAGCTGTGAGAACTTCTCAGGTCAGCAAAGTAAAACCATAATTCCATGTGGGGCTTTTGGGTGTCTCCAAAGGGGGTGGGACACCAGCAGTGCTCCCCGAGCATCCCGCTGGTTTCTGGTGTGCACTGCCTCATTCTGCTCTTGAGTAGAGCACAATACTCCAGCCATCCAGCTGGTAGGAGGTGACAGCAGGAATATTTTCAGGTGCCTGGGTGTGGGGATGTGTCTGTGCACACAGAGGCTCTGTCCCGGGGGTAGCGGGGAATTGCGTTTCGGATTTCACGGAGCTCTTCCCTTTTCTCCTCAGGAAATAGCGAACTGCAATGCAAATTGCCTGGCAATTGATTCTCAGCCAAATCAATTTCTGAAGGGAATTTTGTTATTCTAACAGTCTCTAATGCACAGACAGTATTAAAGGCTAAGAACTTGAGGGGAAAAAAACACAGGAAAATTGAGACCAGAACTCCATTACTGAGGTATTCACCTCCTTCTGTGCAGGAAAAGCACAAGTCCTAATGCTTTCACAAGGAGTTGTTGATGATTTCCAGTAGATCAGAGTGTAATTAAATCAATTTTCTTTTAATGTGCTTTAATCGTTAAGAAAAGCTCATTAGGCAGCTTTTCATCCTGTGTCAGCAGCATCTTGTTTGGGGTAAGACCTGAGGATCCAAGGTTTACAATAGATGGTGATAATCAGCCTGTAATCCAGCTCTGAGCTGTGTTAAATCATCGATTGGTTACAAAAACAACCCCAAAACATGTTCTACAATTGAAACGTTGACACTATTGGCTGCAATTGCTGAAACAGAGCTCCTGTTTAACAAACTGAGCTCTCCAGGCTGCTCCTGGCTCCTTCCTGAAGGAGCCTCTCCCAGATTTTGACACTGAGGGACTCAGGATCGGTGACAGGAGATGGTCACGGTGCCCTGGGGGGAAAACAGCCTTTTACTAAACATTCCCTTTCTCTGAAGTGTTGGTGTGTAGAAATTCAGTGTGACAGTGGTTTGCTCTGCCTGGGAATGGCTGATTTTCCACTTCGACGTGGTTTGCTCTGTGCCTGTGGACAAGGGCTGATTTTTAAAGAGGTTTAAGAGTTAATGACTCAGTCCCAAGGAAATTTGGGAAGGGAGATTTAGGCAAAGTCCAATTAGACTTGGAATTGTAAAAAGAACTATTTAGAGCTCCATTCTGGGCTTGAATTAGTAGATTTTAGTAACGTTCCAAGTATAAACTTGCAGGTTGAAAGCAGCTGGTGTGTGTGTCTGAGGAGTGGCTTTGGAGCAGGACAGGGAGGATGGAGCTGTTTCCCTGGAAAAGTTAGAGAGGAGGGGGATAAGCCACAAGTGAAGGAGTAAAACAAATCAGGTGGAGATGCTGGAATGGAGGAATGGAATGCTGGAATGAGGATGGAGCAGCAGCTTGGGAAGGCTGGGATGCTGCTGGTGAATCAGGAAGAGCCTCAGGGTTTATGGTGGAGCAGGGACACCACGAGCAGCAGGAGAACGGGGATCTGGGGCACAGTTTTGGTCAGGCTGGGAAAAGAAGCTCCTCAGTTAATTAAAACTGAAGGTGACAAGGCAAGAGCTCATCTTTTCGTCTCTCCTTCCCTCTGCAGGTGCTCCCAGCAGTGTGAATTCAGAGGGGAGTGTCCAAAGGGGAACGGGGTGGGAGAGCTCTCCCCGCTCATTCCTCAGAAATGAATTCTCTGTGAGCCCTTTGTTCGGGGGAAAAAGGAGGGGACGGGGCACAAGTGAATAGATTCCAAGTAAGAAAATGCAAAGAGCCATTTCAGCAGGGGCAGTCTCGTTTCTGCAGGACAGGCAGGTGGCCAGGGGACAGTCAGAGCTCTGCCTGGGTGCCACTGGGCACCTCGGGGTACAACAGCCCCTCTGAGCTGGGCAGGGCACGGGCTGGCTGCGGAGGTGGTGCTGCAGGCACAGAAAGGAACTTGGTCCTGGGTTACCTGTGCCAGCAAGAATCACTGACTCCTGGATTTAATACAAAATAAAGCAGCAGGACTCTGCATGAGCTCATGAGCTGGGAGAAGGGAGGGCAGGAAACACAGGGTCAGCAAGATGCTTTCATTACCCTCTGTGTGCTGTGGGGAAAGGGCACGTTTGGGATTAATCACAGCAAGATGGAATAGGTTGGAGAGGACCTTGAGGCTGGCACTGCTGCTCAAAGCAGGGTGATGTTCATGTGAGGTCCAGTTTCTCTCTGGAATTATGAGAATCTCCTCACCTCGAGTGCTGAGGCAAGTTTGGGCACCGCAGTAAGAAAGAGATCTGAATGTGTCAGAGAGTGACCAAAGGAGGGACACGGGGATGGGGAAGGGTCTGGAGGGGCCACATGAGCAGTGGCCGAGGGCACTGGGTTTGCAGCACTCATGGGGGGACACTTTGGGACTTGGTGACTGGAATTTGCTCTCAGCACAAAACGTTTTCCATGGGGGCAGAGATGGACAGCTCAGCTTTGCCACGGAGAGGGGCTTTGGCATTGCTGCAGGTAATTTATAGAAAACCATCAGTTTAATTCCCTGAACCCAAGCTGGAAGTGTTCTGTGACAAAGGAAAGGTACCCAGATTCCTGTGGGAGGGATGTGCTGCTGCCACAGCGCCTGGACTTTGTGTACAGCCCCAGAGGGGACCAGGTGGCACTTCACAGGCTGGGCAGGGCACACCGAGAACTCTGCCAGGGAAATGGGATTTATGACAGCCCTGACAGAGCACCTGAGGCTCTCAATGCCAGCCCTGAACCTGCACAGAGCTTTGTGACAGCCCAGCAGCTGTGATCCAGGGCCTGTGGGCACTGAGCCCTCACAGGGAGGGCTCTGCTCAGCCTCTGAGCTCTGCCTCCCCTGCTTTCTGTCTGTTAACAAGCAGCACCTTTTTTACTTGCCCCCTGAAGCTCTTCCAGTGAATTTCCTGATTTTCTTTTTTTTTTTTTATTTATGACAGCACCTGTAAGACCATTTTGTTAAACATCTTCTGACAGCTAATGGCCAAACTTGTTGGTTTTCCTTCAAATCAGAGCACTGCATGAGTTCAGTGCGGTATGGAGGTGAAATAGCCTGAAAAGCTGTGCCCTATCACCCAAATTAGCTGGTTAGGAGCTGCCTTTTTTAAAAAACAGACCCTTTGTGGGACCTAAAGCATAAACACATAAACACTTTTATCTGCCCTGCTGTATCTGTGGATCTTCTGCCTCTGCTGTGTCCAGTTCTGTCCCTCCCAGCCAGAGAGCCCTGGAGGGGCTGGAGCGTGTCCAGGGCAGGGAAGGGAGCTGGGGAAGGGGCTGGAGCCCCAGGAGGGGCTGAGGGAGCTGGGAAAGGGGCTGAGCCTGGAGAAAAGGAGGCTCAGGGGGGACCTTGTGGCTCTGCACAACTCCCTGCCAGGAGGGGACAGCCAGGGGGGGTCGGGCTCTGCTCCCAGGGAACAGGGACAGGACAAGGGGAAAGGGCCTCAGGCTGTGCCAGGGGAGGCTCAGCTTGGACAGCAGCAGGAATTTCTCCCTGGAAAGGATGTTTAAACATTGGAATTGACTGCCCAGGGCAGTGGTGGAGTCCCCATCCCTGCAAGTGTTCAAAACACAAGGAGATGTGGCACTTGGGTATGAGGTTTAGTGGGCAAGGTGCCGTTCTGTCAAAGGCTGAACTTGGTCATCTTGGAGGGCTTTTCCAATCTTGATGTTTCCATGATTCCATGTGCGAATAGCTGGTGATTTCACAACGTGTGTTTTCCTCTCAGTGGGGGTACCTGAGCCCAGTCCCTGAATTTGCCACTGTGGGCAGTGGCAGCAGTGGTTTAGTTTATTAAATTCAATTCACTTGGCTGCTGCTGGCTCAGGTCCTGCGTTCCTGCAGACAGCACTGCAGGAATCCAGCTCTGCAAACACCAATTAAGAGGACAGTGGAAGGCACAGTAATTATAGGAATACTGTAAACCCCCAGTGTTTGGCTTGGCTGTTTGCTACTTGTTGCTGCCTCTGCCCTGCAGACAAACACCGGGGTGGCTGCTGAGGAGCCGAGCAGAGGCAGGATGGGATGTTTAAGAGCTCATTAAAATGAAGCAGCATTCCCCTGGGTCACAGCTGCTGTGTTCCCATCTGTCTGTGGGCTCTTTTCCCCCTCCACTCTCCTCAGCAGCAGCCCTGACCTCTCTGTGCCCCCCTGGGAAGGCTCACTTGAAAAACCAACTCACAGATCTCTCCTGGCAGAGCGCTTTGTGCCATTTGACACTTTGCCCACGCTGTTTGTCTGGCTTTGCTGGGGATGGGCTCAGTGCTGCAGCACAGAATCCTGGAATAACTTGGGCTGGAAAAGACCTTAAAGCTCATCCCATCCCATGGGCAAGGACACCTTCCACTGTCCCAGGCTGCTCCAAACCCCAATGTCCAACCTGGCCTTGGACACTTCCAGGGATCCAGGGGCAGTCACAGCTGCTCTGGGCACCCTGTGCCAGGGCCTGCCCACCCTGCCAGGGAACAATTCCTGCCCAATATCCCATCCAGCCCTGCCCTCTGGCAGTGGGAAGCCATTCCCTGTGTCCTGTCCCTCCATCCCTTGTCCCCAGTCCCTGTCCCTGTTTCCTGTAGCTCCCTCAGGCACTGGAAGGCCACAACTGGGTCACCCCAAAGCTTCTCCTCTCCAGGCTGAACAATCCCAGCTCTCCCAGCCTTTCCTCCCAGCAGAGCTGCTCCATCCCTCTGCTCATCCTGGAGCCTCCCCTGGACTCTGTCCAGCAGCTCCAGGTCCTTCCAGCAGAGCAGAGCTGAGGAGGAAAGCTCTGCAGGTTTTGATTTCTTTCTTCATGAGGAGAAATTTGGATCTGTCAACAGCCTTAGATGAACCTTTCTTACCATTAAAGACATAACAAGAGGCTCACCTCTAAATTAGAGGTACAAGCGTGTTTAGGATCCCAGACTCGTTTGGGTGGGAAGGGACTAGTCCCAGAAAAGGCTGCTACAACTTGTAGAACTCTCAGGCTTTTCTCCCCCATGGACTGAAAGCATTTTATTGTGTCTTAAATGATGCAATGAACGTTGTGGAGATGCAGATCAGCCTTTTTTTTCCTTCACTCAGATGATTTAAAAGAAAGGATCCCCTGAAGAAAAATGTCAGGTTAATTGCCAGATATAATTTCATTATGGCAGAGAAAAGAGTTGTAATAAGTCCCTGAATTCAAGGCCACCATTGCTGATGTCTGCAATGCCTGGAATTGTTTTAATTTAGTGTAAAGTTTTATTCAGCTTCTAAGAGCTCTCATTTTTAGAAAACTTTCTTTAGTGGGGAATGCAAGACTGAGATATTTCCAGCTTAACCAGTGGAGATGGGGATTTGTGTGCTGTTCAAGGACAGCTTTTTCACTGCAATGGGAGTAGATAAGATCCAGCTGGTAGAACCAATAATAGTAATTTTTTAATTTCAGAGAGCCAGGCCTATCTCTGTGTTTCATTAATGATCTGTGCTGCTTAAATCCAGCGAGGGCAGTGAGCAAAAGGGGCACACCCTGTGTGTGTCTCCCATCTGTAGTTTCAGGCTGCAGTTCCCCAGCTGCTGTCCTGACACGGAGAATCGTGGAATATCCCGACTGGGAAGGGACCCACACTGTCAAAGGTATCAGCAAAACCAAGCTTTAATGTTAATTTGTAGGAGCAGAGCCAAGTTGGATGGCAAGGATTGCTCTGCTCCTTCCTGTGTGGATAATGTGGATGAAGGAAAATCAGAGTAGAGTTATGGTGGTGGATACAGAGCTCAAAGGGTGAGGGGAAAGGGTCTGAGGCTGTGCCAGGGGAGACTCAGGTGACAGCAGCAGGGATTTCCCCATGGAAAGGGTGCTCAGGCCTTGGCAGGGGCTGCCCAGGGAGTGGTGGAGTCACAGACCCTGGAGACATTCACAAAATGAGTAAATGTAGCACTCAGTGCTCTGGGCATGCTGGGATTTGATCAAAAGTTGGACTTGGTGCTCTTGGAAGGCTCTTCCAACCTCGGTGATTCTGGGATTTGATGCTCTTTTCTTCACACTGCACCTGACCTGTGTGTGGATTGCAGCACTCACTGGAGCAACATCCAGAGTCTCTCCCAGGAATCTACTGGCTAATTTCACTTCTGAGGAGGTTTCTTGGTGATACTGAGAGCCCCAGTGTCCTTCACTGTGATTTATTTCTATTGTTGAACACTTGGAATTTAAAGTCACAGAATCCCAGGATGTCTGATGCTGCAGGGAGCTCAGTGGGCACCTGGTGCCACCTCCCTGCTCCAGCAGGGCCATCCCAGAGCCCAGGGCACAGCAGTGTGTGCCCAGAGCTGTGGCACAGCCCCAGGGAGCAGACCCCCCAGGCTGTGTGCACAATGTGCTCAGGGCTGGGCACTGCCCAGGGAAGAAGTTGTGCCTCCTGTGCAGGGGGAATTGCTGGGCTCAGGCCCTGCCCGTGGCTCAGGGTTGGCTCACCTGGTTAAAGCCATCAGACAGTGATGCCTGTTTGTATTTGAGTGTTTTATGAGCGTCCTTTGCCATCTGAGTGAACTCTATCGATGCTTCAGATCTGTAGCTTGGTTAAAGCTCTTCGTGATGCCTGTACCCTATTTTAATTTTGTTTTCCATCACAAAACCAAGCATTTTCGCTTATCTGGGTCTGGAGCACAGCGGGGACATGGGAGCCTGTTGGTGTTCTGTGCAGAAGTTGGACCAAGGAACATTGCTGTGTTTAAAAATTCCCTCACGCTCCCCTGGCCTCGAATGCTAATCAGGAGCCAAGATGTGAGGAGATAATGTTCCTGCCTGGGCTCAGGAATTTGCTGCAGGGAAGGAGGAAAACAGCGGCGTGGAAAATTGCACAGTGGCAGCGAGGGCTGAGCGTTCCTCACTCTGCACCTCACACATGCTGAACACAGATCTGGGGCTGTTGCATGGCCTCAGCCTCAGCTTTGGTGGGAATACGAACCTTTCTCTGGAAAGAACCATTCCAGGGCATTTCCCCTGCTGCTTCGTGTTACAGAAGTGTTTCTGGAATGCCAAGGAAAATAAAGATAAGGATTCTGAAAGGAGATTGGGCAAGAAAGGGAGAAGAGAAAATCCACAGGGATGGTGTGAGAGAGGGAAGGGAACCAACTTGTTTTTACAGAGTAAATCCTGGAGTCGTAGCATCATTGAGGTTGGAAAAGACATTTAAAATCATGGAGTGCAGTTATCAGCCAGCACCGTGTTCACCACTAACCCACGTCCCCAGTGCCACATCCACACGTCCTGGGAACACTTCCAGGCATGGGCACTCCACCAGTGCCCTGGGCAGAAATATCCAGGTTTCCCTGCTGGCCAGGAAGAGCCTTTGGACAAGGCTTTACAGGTTGGGCTTGGAATGCTCCCTTCAAGTATGCTCAGTTAAAGACTGAACAAATGGGTTTGATTTTCCTGTGCTGGTGTGTTTGTGCCCTTTGTATTTGTTCAGTTCATATTGTCCAAGGCCAGAGTCCACCCTGCAGCCTTGTCTCTCCTGTCCCCATTTTGGTGAAGGAAGAGGTGCCTGGCACTACATTTTATTCCTTACTCTTTTCCAAGGGTTGGACAGTGCTGATGTTCCTACTAAAACAATTTTGGTTGGGGCAAACCCCTTTTTTTCCCTCACCTTCCATCCACAGCAAGATTCTTGGCCAGGCCCCTGAGCTGGGACAGAGCTGAGGGGATGATTTTAAGTCCAGAGTGCAAAACCATTTTTGCTGGGCTGAGCCACAGCTCCTGCTGAGTCCAGACTCCAGAGGATGATGCTCGAATTTCAGCTCGATGCTGCAGGAGCCTGAGGTTAGAGACCTCCTCAGTATTCATCTGGATTCATTTTCCCAAGCATTCCCCTCTAGAAGCTGAGGTTTAAATCCCCAGATGTGTGTATTTGTGCAATGTGATTACTGAGATAAGAGTGCACCAGGGAAGAAAGCCTCAGCTACATCACTGATACGTGTTTTTTGCCCTTTAACTCGTCCCATTCAGCCAGAATTTGCTTTGAGTTACCAAGCAAAGCATTTCAGGCTGTAATTGCTGTGTAGGGGTCAGAGGGGGAGATTTTTCCTGGAGATGAAGTGGAGGAGCTTTTATATTCCTGGAGAGGCTGCAGCTCCTGAGCTCCCGTGCCATCAGCTGTGGACTCGTATTTGTGGTGTTTTCTGTATGGCTCAGTGTCCCTCAGAGCTGAATCCATGGGATGGGAGGGATGAAGGTGTCCACAGGGTCCTTCCAAAGCACGAAGATGATTTTTGCTTCTGTGCTGCTCTGTGGAAGTTCTCCAGAGCAGCCTCCTGGCACAGGGGTCTTTTAGTGAATTTTAGTGACACTGAGTTGGATTTAATCTGGAAAACTGCTGAATGGAACGTGGAGATGAACCAGTGACAGCTTGGCTGCAAACCCTGGGAATATTTATATGTGTATATATAGAGAGAGAAGTCCATAAACCCCCTCAAAGGAATTCTCCCGTGCCCTTCCCTGGGCAGGGGGGGTTTCCTTTGGTTTTGGCTCCCTGCTAAAGGAGGGGGTGCTTTGGTTGCTCCTGCTTCCAGCTGTGCCACTGTGAGAGTGCTGCTTTCACTGTGGGATGGTGAGGGATGCAGCTGGGGTGGGATGGGAAGGAATACACCTGGTGACAGATGCTGAGGTGTGGGATGGTGGGGAATACACCTGGTGAGGGATGCTGAGGAGCAAACACCTTTCCTATATCCTGGGGAAGCCACCTTCAGCACTAGGAGGAAGGAAAAGTTCATTTAAAAGGTGTTTTTAGGGATTTTTTCTGCTGCTGTCTGCAAATTGCCTTTTTGTTTTTTTTGTGTGTGTGGGCTCACAAAATAAGAGTTCATTACCACGGGCTCACAAAATAAAAATTCACGGGGTAGTGATGCTGTTATAAAACGTTTTATTTTCATCTTTTGCTTTGTCTGGCTTCATCTGCAGAGAGAAACAAGCAGGTGCTGCTCCTCTGGCCCTGCAGCCGCCGTGCTGAGGTGTGGTTTTCTCACTCCTCCACACTGCTCTGCTGCCCACTCACGCTGAAAACATGGAATGGAATACTTCCAACATTTTAAATTTTGTGGAGACTTCAAGGATCCCAAGGATCTGCTTCCAGTTTGAAGGGATGTACAGAGAAGCTTGAGAGGGACTCTGTGTCAGGAACTGGAGTGAACGGATGAGGAGAATGGCTCCAAACAGAAAGGGGGAAATTAGGCAGGATATTGGGCAGGAATTGTACCCTGGGAGGGTGGGCAGGCCCTGGCACAGGGTGCCCAGAGCAGCCGTGGCTGCCCCTGGATTCCTGGCAGTGCCCAAAGCCAGGCTGGACTTTGGGGCTTGGAGCAGCCTGGGACAGTGGGAGGGGTCCCTGCCCATGGCAGGGGGTGGCACTGGATGGGCTTTGAGGTCCTTTCCCAAAAACACTCTGGGATTCCAAGTTTCTCCCTGCTGGATGTGAGGTACTCACATGATGATTTCAAACACAAAAGAGGTTTAAGCTGTACCCGTGAATCATTTTGTGGGTATTTGGAGGGAAAATAACTTGGCATCTGGTGTAACTTTGCACCCACCCACCTGCTTGAGCACAGACAGGCTGGGGGATGGCAGGGATCTCGTCTGGAGTCTCTGCCTCGCTTCTTCCAAAAATATTCACTTGCTTTGGCCTCTCCATGGTGCAGAGTTGCAGCTTTGTTTGTGGCTGCTTTCCTTACACACAGCAGGGTTTGTGTGCTCCTGTCCCACAGTGAGCTGGGAAAGCTCCGTGTCTTTTTCTTTCCTGTGGAAATTCTTGTGTTTTTCATAAATCCTGTTTAAGGATTTAATTTGGTGAAGCTGNCCAGGGAGGTTTGGAGTGCCCATGGCTGGAGGTGTCCAAGGAAGGGCTGGAGGTGGCACTCAGAGCTCTGGGCTGGGGACAAGGTGGGCATTGGGCACAGCTGGGACTCCGTGGGCTGGGAGGGATTTTCCAGCCTCAGGGATCCTGGGATTCTGTCACTCCTGTGGCTGTGGGAAGTCTGTGGGGGAGTTCCCTCATGCACATCCATCCACACTGAGCACAGCCCTGGCTTTGGGATGTTTATTCCACCTGTATTAAATCCATTTATTCCCCTAGGAAATGACCTAAGGCTGTCCTTAGGCATGGAGAGGTATCCACACATGCAGTGCATCCCCAGGGAAGCTGGAATCACATCAGCTGCCTCTGCAGTGAGCAGCAGCTCACACAGACATTCCACACTTCTGGGCAGCGCAGCAAAATATGTCTGGGGCAGATTAAAGAGGGAAAAAAAAAAATAAGCTCTTTATGTGAACTAGGGGAAGGATTTGTTCCACAGAAATCCAGAGCAAGCTGCTAGAAATGTTGATTTCTCAGTTTTGAATTGGAACAAGAGGGTTCTTCATTATTTGTGAAAACAAAACAAAACCCTCCAGTCAAAAGTTGGTTCTTCTGAATCATAGAAACCAGTGATCATTCCTGCAGCTTTGTACTTATGTCATGTAATGGGGTTTTTTTACACCCTCAAAACAAAGCAATGTTTTCATAGCTTTGTTGGCCTCCCAGGCAAACCCTTCAGTGGCCCAGGTCTGATCAGCTTGTATCCACCCCGGCTCTGTGGGGAGAGGCAAACCTTGTGTTCCTTCTGACAATTCTCCTTTTTTTCCCATTGAAATGATTCACTAACGCAGCGCAAAAAGCCTGAATTTTTCAGAAAGCTGCTAAAAAAGGAGCTAGATAGCTTGAGCAGTGGCTGGGGCAGGACTTTCCACGCTTAATTTCTATTTTCTCTGGCTGTGCAGTGAGCTCTGTGCCCTCGGGGGTTCCTGATCAGAGGTGTGAAGTGCTTTGTGGCTGTACAAGGCTTCTCCTTGCACATCCTGGAGCCCTTTTCCCACCAGCACTGTTTAAACCATGTGGATTTCTAGTCTGGAATCATTCTGCAGCCCAAGGCATCTGCTCTACTTGAGGAAGGTTAACATACAAGGGAATAGAGACAAAGGTCAAATCTTGATTAATTTTTACCAGATTCTGGAGGAGAAAAGTAATTTTCCTCGCGTTTTCTCCCTGGAGGAGAGTGGAGACCAAATTCCACCATGGAGAAGCTGTTTGCTTTCCCCTGGCTCAGAGGAGAGCAGGGTCCTGCTGAGGGCAGGGGGTTTCCCTTGGCCCTGAGCTCTGGGGCTGTGGGGAGACTCTGGTCCCTCTTGGGGCCACCCCGAGTGTCCCTACACTCCGTGCTGGCTCACCCTCCATTTGCCTTCTCCAGGAAAACAGAATTCCACGATGGTTTGGGAAGGGATCTTAAAGAGGCTCTGTCTCTACCCCACACGTTCCACTGTCCTTGGGCACTGCCAGGGATCCAGGGGCAGCCACAGCTGCTCTGGGCACCCTGTGCCAGGGCCTGCCCACCCTCCCAGGGAACAATTCCTGCCCAATATCCCATCCATCCCTGACCCCTGGCAGTGAGAAGCCATTCCTTGTGTCCTGACACTCCATCCTTTGTCCAAAGCCTCTCTCCGTGTTTCTTGCAGCTCCTGAAAGGCCACACTGAGGTCACCCCAAAGCTTCTCCCCTCCAGGCTGAACAATCCCAGCTCTCCCAGCCGTTCCTCCCAGCAGAGCTGCTCCATCACTCGGATCATCCTGGTGCCTCCCCNCTCCCAGCCTTTCCTCCCAGCAGAGCTGCTCCATCCCTCTGATCACCTTGGTCAAACACGATCCTTTAAATCCCAGGAATCAGAGGTGAGGGGCTTTGCTCCATTCTTGCTGTCCAGAAGAGGCATTTCCTCGGGATGTTTAATCTGCAGAAATGTCCATCTGTTTAACTGCTCTGCTCTGTGTCCAGCAGAGTTTTCCTGCTGTGCTGGAGGAGCTGCCAATGTCTCAGCCTGTGCCTGTGTCTGTGATCATCCCTCAATCCTCGGGCAGGAGCTGTTTCCAGCCCCCTGGATCGGCAGCACGAGGCTCTGAGGCAGCTGAAGGGACACGCTCCATTAGCAGCTGAGATTTGCTGATCTCTCTGAAATTGTTTTCTAAAGAGTTTTCATGTCACTGTTTTGTTTCCATCAGCAAAAAGGCACAGCGAGAAAAATCCTTCCTGTTGGCATTTCCCACTGGTTTGTCTCTGCTGAGCTGGGCCAGGCTTGGGAAAGGGCCTTCAGAGCTCAACAAGGCTCAGCTTTGGCAAGTTCCAGCACCAACCTGAGGGCCACAACACAAGATGAAAGAACTTCACAAGGCACAGTGATGAGCAAAGCAGAAAAAAGGGTCGAGTTTATTTACAAAACTCAATTTTATACATTTCCAAAGGTGCTCGTGGATTGGAGGATGAAATCCCACCTCCCAAACCACACTGGTCAAGACAACTGTCAATCAACATTCTCCTCCTAACTATAAATAGGTAAACAGTGAAGGACAGTTAGGAAAACAAAGCCATTGTTTATAGTAAAAGTGTGGGAAAGTAAAAATTCTGACTCCAATATGAAAGACAAATCAGAAGGCCCAGAAAAATCCTCAAAACCAGAGTGACACCTGAGGAAGGTTTGCCTTGGGTTGGGCCCTCAGCACGAGGAAGATGCAGATCTGTTCAAGCAGATGCACAGGAGGCCACAAAGATTCCTGAGGGATGGGAGCAGCTGTGCTGGGAGGAAAGGCTGGGAGAGCTGGGATTGCTCAGCCTGGAGAGGAGAGGCTCCCAAGAGACCTCATTGCATCCTGAAGGAGCTGATGGGAAAGATGGAGAGGGACTTTTTACAAAGGCCTGGAGAGACAGGACACAGGGAATGCCTTCCCACTGCCAGAGGGCAGGGATGGATGGGATATTGGGCAGGAATTGTTCCCTGGGAGGGTGGGCAGGCCCTGGCACAGGGTGCCCAGAGCAGCTGTGGCTGCCCCTGGATCCCTGGCAGTGCCCAAGGCCAGGCTGGACTTTGGGGCTTGGAGCAGCCTGGGATCATGGAGGTGTCAAGGGTGGAGACTGGATGATCTTTAAATGTCCCTTCCCTCCCCAAACATTCCATGATTTTGTTTTCATGGATGTGTGAGATGAGGTGGAGACAACCTTCACTTGATGGGATCTCACAGTCCATTCCTTAGGACTAGGTCTGTCCTCTTGGCTGGATCTTTGTTTGTGTCTTCCTTTCATGACCTCCCTCCTTCCCTCAACATTTGGAATGTCATTGGTGACCCCACTGTCTGTGGTTATCCCCTCCTGTCTCTCTCCATCCTCAGGTTACATTGAGGGGGTGCATGAATCCAGCAGAAAACAAGCTAGAAAAGGGCTGGATTTCTGATTTCTGTTGCATAAAGTGCAGTTTCTACAGGAAAAATCCCATTTTTTCCTGGAATTCCTTTCATTTTTCAAGTAGTCCCGAGCATGTGGGCAAGAGCGTGAAGAATCTCTTGTCCCATCACTCTTCCTCATTGCTTAGATCCAGGGGAAAAAAAAAACCCACAGTTTTGCAGCTCTGCTTCTTTGCTTTTATTTTTCAATATTTTCAGACAGGAATATTGCATCCTTAGCTGGTGTGTGAAGGTGAGGGAAATAAACCCGGAGAGGAGCGTGAGGGGAATTCAGTATTTTTGGGCTCTAAAAGGTTTGTGTGGCTCTGCCCTCCCCTCTTGGAAGACTGAAGAAAATCCTGAAGCAATCCTGGCTTTTGTGCTGGACATGGAAGATCTACTGGGAGGGGTGTGAGGTGGGGGCAGTTATCCACAGAAATCCAAGGAATTATCCCCATTTTTATCGCTGCTTCCTGATTTTTGGGTGTTGTTTTTTTCACGTGCCTAAAACTGATGATTTTCCAAGCAAAATCACAGGATTCCTGAGGCTGGAAAAGACCTCCCAGAGTCCAAGGTGTGCCTGATCCCCAGCTTTTTTTGGTGGGGTTTTTGGTGGGTTTTCACAGGAATGAATCCTGGTGGGAATTGTACTGAAAGAGATGCCAGGCTGGATGACAAATTAATCAGAAATAATTATATATATGATTTATTAATGAGTTGAATCGGCAGCAAGCAGCTGTTGAAGGAATATTTTGACCACAGGTTTGTGTAAATCCATATCTACTCCCACAATATCCCCAGGAAAAGCAGCTGTAATTTGGAATGATTGTCGTTATTTTTCCATTAATTCAGCCAGGGAGTTATTTGATCCTTTTGACAAAGGAAGATAAGCTTGGCAAAATGATCTGGAGCTGGAAATGCACTGGCATTTTTTATTCTTTGGAGAGAAGTGGCTGATGCTCTTGTTTCCACTTCAGCTTTTGTTGGAGATGCTGTGGAATGTGGAGAAAAACAATCCCAAAATCCTTTCATTTCCCAGGGCTGATTTCCTGAAGGGTGACTGCAAAGATTTTTTTTTTTTTTTCTCTTTTCATCTCTTTTCTTAAAAACCTGAGGTAGCCAAACCTTTGTCATCCTCTCTGTTTTCCTGGAAATAAGAGCAGCACTGGGGTGTGTTTTTTGAAAGTGAATTTCTTTGTCTACACTCGAAGACAAAGACCCAAGGAAAGGCCAGAATTCCATCTGAAAAAGAGCCATGATAAATTTATTGTTGCAGGATCAAAAATTCCCTGTGTCTGTAAATAATAAACAGCCAGAAAAGTAACAGAGATTTCTATAGGATCTTTAAATATCTCTAGGAAAGTCCTGGCAAGTTTTCGAATTCATTTTCCTTTTTTAAATCAAAATAAATGCATTTTATACTTGCAAGCTCTGTGCCAGAACTGTACAAAAATGTGAAGGAAAACACAGTCACAGCTTTCAGTTTGTTTTAGGTTTTTGATTCCTGTGGAATGAGGCAACAAATTCCATGGAATGTGTGTTCCATAGAGAGGAGACATATATAGAGGTTTTAATTCAATTAATGCTTAATGAAGGCTATTAAAACTTTTATTGGGAGTTAAATTGGAAAAACCACACCAATACCCACCTTGCTTTGAACTGGATAATTATAATTATGGGGAAGCTGAGGAATTTGAGAACATCCCTCTTTTTTCATGAGCTGGTTGAAACAGCACCAGTCAGAAGGGAATAGTTCCTAAATCCTGTGGGAAGGAAGCTGATCCCACCTGTGGCCAGAGGCAGGAAAACCCCTGGAAAGGCTGGAGCTGACTCTGCAGAGCTGGGATGCTCTCCCCAGAATTCCTACATGTTCTCCCAGGGAACATTTTCCTTCTGGGATATTTTCATCCTAATAACTTCTGTGCCCTTATTCCAGCTGGAATGGAAAGCAGGTTTTGGAATTTGGGCTTTGCCAGCTGCATTCCTTGGTGGAGATGTTGCTGCTGTTGAATAGATTTGGGTTAATTTCGACTGAATCAAGCAAAATGTGCAAAGTTCTGGGCAAGCCCTGAGGAGGATTTGGGAAGAGCCTTGTTCTTCCCACCTGTGCTTTTCCATCCTTTCAGAGTTTCCATCCCACAGTCAGGGTCCCAAAGTGCAGCTGGTTATTTTAAAAGCACTGTTTGATAATTCCAGAATTCATTTTTAGCAGGGCTTGGTATAATATAGTCAGGGCCTGGAGGGACAGGGCAAGGCTGGAGTTGCTTCAAGCTGGAAGAGGGCAGGGATGGATGGGACATTGGGAAGGAATTCTTCCCTCTGAGGGTGGGGAGCCCTGGAATGGATTTCCCAGAGGTCCAGGCTGTCCCTGGATCCCTGGAAGTGCCCAAGGCCAGGTTGGAGCAGCCTGGGATGGTGGGAGGTGCCCCTGCTGATGCCTGAAGTTTTATCTTTCCTGTATTCCAGACTCTGTGCTGCCCAGGGTGCAGCTCTGAGCTCACACCCAGTGTCACTCAGCTCTGCACAGAGCAGGGACACAAAACAAATACTGTTCCTGCTGCACACCAAGGACAACTTTCAGCCCAGCAGCACAAACAAGGGTGGCTGGAGGGAGGGACATGAAGGATGGGACCTCACAGCCTGGAGCTGGAATTGGACAATTAAACCCCAAAATGCAAATGGACCAAAACTTATCAAAGTGTGAGACCTGGTGACTGATCAGACATTTTGTGACCATTCTAAACCCACCTTGGGTGCAGCCCTGTCAGGCTCTTGTCCTGCCCAAGGTGTATCCTAAAGGCCTTTCAATAAATCCCTGCTTTATTCTCCGGCTCTGTCCAGTCTCTGTTCCAGGTCAGCCTTCCCCAAGGCATCACTGCCCTGGCACTGGATGATCTCCAAGGTCTCTTCCATGATTCCAGGGTTTAGGTCCAATCTCGTTTTCCAGCTCTCACAGAAGTTACTGAGTAGGAACTTCCCAAATTTCCCTTCCTGTTGCAAGGGGGTGGGTTTTGGGAGTTTTATCTCTGGCTGAGCTTGAAGTGCCTTTCCTTGGAGATCTTTGCTCTTCCTCTCCTTTTCCCAGCCCCAGGCAAGGTGAGGTGGAATTGCCTTCTTGGGACACATTTGGAGACTGTAAAAATCTTAATTTTTTCTCCCTCTGAGACTCATTAGACACGGATGGGAAGTTTTCCCATTTTTTGAGTCATTGCTGCATTTGTTTCAAGACCACCAGCCTTGGATTTAATAAATAATTGAGAACAATTAATGAAGTTTTCTGTGGAAGAAGATATTTGGCATATATACTTGTTTGAATGCTTTTTTGGGACAGGAAGAGTCCAGGATTTTAAATACTGTAATGATTTCTGTTGCTGGAATTCTCTGTTTAGGGAAGAGAAAGTGCAATTTGGATTTTCCTTGTAGATTCCCTTTCTTTCAGTAATAGCTGATATGGAAAAGCAAAGCTCAGACTTTCAGGGTGGAATTCTAATTTTCTATTAAACAGGAATTGAAATCATCAAATTAAAATGCTTTTCCTTGAAAAGCAACTCTTATTGCTGAAATAAAAGCTTCTAATTTATTTCCCTGACAGCAAATGCAGAGCATTCATTTTGATCTGCGGATCTGCAAGTAATTTTCCTGGAGATGTTTTTTTTTCATTTAATAACTTTTCTTTCTCAAAAAAATGGGGGAAACTGTCCTGGGGGAAAAATCCTGAATTTTGGAGGTGAGCTTTCCATTTTTAATGGGCTATTCCAGGGGCTGTGGAAGGGATGGAGGCAGAAGGAAAGAAAAAATGGAAGCATTTTTCAGGTGAGAGTCATTGCAAGGAGCTTTTGTGTTGATTAAACAAAATGAAGTTGTTGATGAGCTGGCAACACACAGGGGATGTTTTGGGGTTTAATTTTGTGTATTCTACGAATTTCAGGGATTTGGGCTGTGTTTTGGATAGCTCCTCACTTGGAATCAAATGGATAATCACAGGAATATGTCTCAGGAGGAGGAGATCACCCCTTCCTCAGGTTTTCCTGTCGGTTGGGCTTTTTTCCTTGTTTATTTGTTGGCAGCATTTATTCAAGTGTAGTTTTTTCAAGTCCCTCAGTGGTGGGAACTGAAGGATGGGAATGCATGGATGGATTGGGGCGTGTAGGGAAGAGCTGGGGAGGTGGAATCTGACAGGAAAGAACAGGCTTGGGAGAGCTTTTGTTTTTATATTTGAGAATTCCACACAAAAGTTTCTGAAGGAAGCTAATTCCAAGCTGCAGATCAGCGCTGACAGTGTGAATAACCAGCTTTTCCATGAGAAAAGGAGATTATTTGTTTGTTCCAAACTATTTGGGAGCAATTGCTGCACGTGACCATGACAGAAATCAGTTTTCATTCCACTTGTGTAAATAACAGCCTCTGAAACTGGAGTTTTCCTGGGTTTTCATGGCAGTCAATATTCCCAGGATGCCTTTTAGCTGGGCCATGTGGGGAATAGCTGTCAATATATGGGAATATTCTCAGTAAGTGGAGTTGCTGTGTGATAGCAAAGGAAGGGGCTCCCTGGCAGGAGGGGTTTGGCATCTCCCCTTACTAAAAACAACAAATAATAAATGTTTTCCATGATGAATCCAAAAATGCGCGGAGCCCGTGGATGTGCCGCGTTATCCCAATCCCATCATTTCTCACCAAGACACAGCAAGAAGCACAAACCAAAATCTCTCTTTTGGGCTCTTTCTCCCCGTGTTGTTCCAAACTCTGATGGGAATAGGGTAAGGTTGCCTTTCCCAATAAATCATTTGCCAGGGGCACAAACACTCCAAGAAACCCTGAATTTGCCTCTCTGCATGAGAGGTGAAGTCTCGTGTAAGCCACAGTTTCACTTGTTCTTTTCTCCCCTTTGCTCAGATGTGTAGGAATTAATTGGAAGTCAGAATTTTTGCTGAGAGCTAAAACATGATTGGGTTCTTAATTGTGATTTTTCCTTTTCTCTCTCCATTTTGCTGCTGAACAGCCCTCAGTGCTCCGGCAGGTGGCTTTCAAAGGCACCTCCTCCTCCTTCCTTTGCTCAGGAATCATTTTCCTCTGCTCCTGAGGTGCCTGGGATTGATTGTGAACAGCCTGGGACACGTGGGAGCGTGTTGGATATTCCCACTGTGTCCTCCTAACGTTCCTCTTGTTTTTCCTGTCTGGCTGTGTGGTGGAAAACGGGATTAGCCCCAAATATTCTCCTTTTCGTTAAATCCCATGAGGGCTTTGCAGAGATATGCCTGGGGAGCTGGCTATCCATTGGAATTCTTCCTTCAGCTGGGCCATCAAGGTGGGGAGCATGGGCTCAGCTCGTGCCTGATTTTCTTTGGGAATTCTCTTTCCTAATGGCAGCACTTGGCAGCAAAGCTGAGAGCTCTGCAGGTAGGAACACACAGCAACTGCTCCCTGATTGTTTGACACCACCACAGCACTGCTGGGAATTTAATCCAAGTGTGTTCCTTGTCAAAAGCCTCCTTTTTTTCCACTGAGGAGCATGGGAATGCTTGGTTTATTGAGAGACAATAAGAAATATAAAATCCTTCCTAGAAGGTGAAGCTGCAGAGCAAAACCCCACCCTGGTTTTACAGAATGGAACTGTTCTGCTGTGATGGAAATTAGGACCAGCCTTGGGTTGCAGTTCAGGGAGTGCACTGAAAACTGGGGGGCAACTCCTACAACTTTGTCCAGCTGGAGAGAAATTCCCAATCCCATTGAGTGCTGGAAACACACTGGGAATACTGCTGGGCCTTTTGTTCACAGGAGCAACAGAGCACGTAAGAATTTATCTGATTTCTACCTCCGAAATGTCACTTGCACATCAAACCCTGGGATGTTCAGCCAAAGGGAACTGGAAATTTGTTTTATTTCCACGGTGACAGCCACTGTCTCTGCAGGTAAAGTCAATCCAGCTGGTTTGCCTTGCACAACCTCCACATGAGGAAGAATTTCTTCCCATGTGGGTGGCAGAGTGCTGGAACAGCTGCCCAGGGAGATTGTGGAGTCTCCCTCTCGGAACTGGAACTGTTCTGGTTTGCTCTGCTGTGGTGGGAATTAGGTGAAACCTTTGGTTTCAGTTCAAGGAGTGCACTGAAAACTGGGGGGCAGCTCCTGCTCACTTTGTCCAGGTGGAGAGAAACTCCCAATCCCACCCAGTGCTGGAAATACACTGGGAATATTCCTGTGCTTTTTGTTCCTGGGAGCAACAGAGCACGTAAGAATTTATCTGATTTCTACCTCCGAAATGTCACTTGCACATCAAACCCTGGGATGTTCAGCCAAAGGGAACTGGAAATTTGTTTTATTTCCACGGTGACAGCCACTGTCTCTGCAGGTAAAGTCAATCCAGCTGGTTTGCCTTGCACAACCTCCACATGAGGAACTTCTTTTCCATGAGCCCTGCAGCAGCTGCCTGGGGTGGGTGTGGAGTTTCTCTCTCTCTGGATTCATTCCAAGCCCACGTGGAAGTGCTCCTGTGTCACCTGCTCCAGGTGACCCTGCCTGGGCAGGGGCTTGGACTGATTTACCTCCAGAGGTCCCTTCCAACCCAGCTCTCCTGTGATTCTGGGGAATTCAGCATAGATGAAGCCACATTCCTTTTAAAGCCAGGGAAATCCAGCTCTCTAAGGTGACCATTTCATAAGATCCAAGTCTTTAATCCTGTGATGATTCCCAGTGTTCCCAGTCCTGCAGCTTGGCCTCAGTACAAGACTTCTGCCCTCAGTTCCTGCTGATGAATTATCACAGACTCAAGGAAAATACATCCCACAGTTTCATTTCCTGTATCTTTGGCAACTGTTGATGCAACCCATGTGTTTTTTTGCCATGAGGAATTACCAGAGCAACTTTTTCCTCCCTTTGCTGTGGAAATACTGATTTTCCCCCAAGATGTCTGGTGTGGTCCTCACTGCAGCAGCACCAGGGCATGTGAAAGGGGTTTTGGTTGCAGAATCCTACAATGATTGCACTGTTCAAACCTGCTCTGGCTGCTGAACCTGAACCTTGCTTGGGAAAGGCTGCAGCAGCCTCCTGGAGAGCCTGAATAAAACCCTCTTTGCTTGACTGGGAAATAAGCAGAGAGAATTTCAGAAATGCCCTCTAGCCCTATTTGTTTTGGTTCTAAAGTTGATTTAGGTGTATACATAGCAGAGACCATATAATTCATTTGCCAATAAAAAAACCCATAAACCAGCCCTGTTGGAAAGCTTTCCTGGTTCTTTGAGTGCCTCAGTGTAGGTGGAAAAAAGTCTGGACTTAAATATGTAATTAGTTCAAGAAAAAGATTATTTCTGGCAAGAGGAAAATAAGGGCCTTGTTATTTCAAGGTATCTTTCTTTGGAGGAAATAAAAGCATTGGCTTTAGGTGCTTTGGGGTAAAGGCAATGATGAATTTTGTTGGAAATGTGTGGGTTTGTAACAGCAGCAATCCCAGAATGGTTTGGGCTGGAAGGAACTTTAAATCCCATCCAGTGCCACCCCTGCCATGGGCAGGGACACCTCCCACTGTCCCAGGCTGCTCCAGCCTGGCCTTGGACACTGCCAGGGATCCAGGGGCAGCCACAGCTGCTCTGGGCACCCTGTGCCAGGGCCTGCCCACCCTGCCAGGGAACAATTTCTGCCCAGTCTCCCATCCAGCCCTGCCCTCTGGCACTGGGAAGCCATTCCCTGTGTCCTGTCCCTCCATCCCAAGTCCATCTCCATCTTTCCTTCAGTCATCTCCCCCAAAGCCAGGAGTGCCTTGTGTAACCTGGGGGTGTTACAGAGCTGCTTCTTTTCTCTTTTCCTTTTCTCTGAGAGGCCTCAGGATGCTTGGGAGCACTTTGTGTTTGCTGGGAAGGAAACTGAGCGTTCTAAAAGTGTCTGGGTCTGGCCTGGAAACCCTTGGGAGCTGCACTGCTGGTGAATGGGAGCGTTGGGCTCCCATATTTCCCTGAAATGTGTTCTCAATTTTCCTAAAGTGCTCTTCTTTCTCTCTCTGCTGCTGGAAATGGTCATTTTCCAAGGCAGTGTGAGCCCTCAGAGGTGTTTGAAACTTTGAGGTCCTTGCTGTTTGGTGTCCAGATATATTTTAGATCCGTTCATTCTCTTAAAGACTCCATTTCCACGTGGGCAGCTCTGCTGGGAAGTGTCTGCATACCACACCTCATTAATCGGTCTAACTGATGATATTTTAACGAGGATCAGCAGTTCTGAGGGCAGGAGATCCCTTCCCTGCTCTTCTGAAGGTGCTGGGAGTGTTCCTGCTGTGTTTGGTTCCTCAGGGATGGTGCTGCCCATGCTCCTGGGAGCTGTGGAGGTAAATCCCACACAGATCTCTGAAAGGAATAAAATAAAGTAATAAACCCAAAAAATCTTGTCTCCCCAGCTGCACCAACATCTTCTTTAGTGTTTCAGGAACAGAAAGGTGCTAACACTTCCCGCAGCTTTGCTCCCCCTTTCCCACTGCCTGTGGAGATGGTTTGGCAGGGTTTGGCCTCAGTTTGGGGCTCTGCAGTGTCACAGACATTTTAGAGGTGTGGGATGGTTAATTCGAGTGTGTTTTGGGAGCTGTATCAGTTTGGCACACAGGAAAATAAAGGCACAGAAGGACATCTCCAGGCAATGTGTTTGAATCACTTCACAGTATCCCGGGATATCATGTTTGGAGGCAGCTTTCCAAATGTTCAGGGATCAGAAGGATGCTGATGTGTTATTTTTCTAGGAGATAATTGTTGCAAGGAAGAAAAACATTAATGAAAAATGTCAGCTCAAAGTACAGTTTTACTCCGTTAAAATAATCGACAGAAGGGACATTTTTGGGGGGCTAATTTGGTAGTTCTGGCTGTCCTGGCTATGGAGAAATGAAAAATTCCTGAGTGTGGATGTCCAGGGAATGGAGTGTGCAAGTGAAGCCCACAGGCTGCAATCAGCAGTGCTGCCCCAGGAGAGCTCCTCCTGCCTTGGAGATCTTGGGTGGGAAACCGAGGAAGCTTTAATTTCCATCCCAAACCTTCTCCCAGTTCCTGGGGCTGCTCTGCAGGACATTTCCACAGGGAAATCCGGGAGCAGCTGTGAGCCCCCAGCAGCAGGAGTGGGGTAGGAAACGCTTTACAGCTTTAGCAATTACCAGTTCTGAATCAGCCAAGAAATGAGAGTTAACACCATCTATATTTCAAAAAGTACCAAGGGACCCTTAATGATACATCAGGCTCTTCTCTCATCCTGCAAACAGCTCTTCCCAGCACTGCTGCTGCTTCCCAGCTGCCTCTTCCCAGCAGATTCAAGGGGAGAAATCCAATTTGCTGGGTTACAAATGCCATCCCCTGCAAGAACAGAGAGGTTTGGAAGGCACCACCTCTGAGATTTGTGTCTGTGGAACCTTTGCTGGTGTGGATAATAAATAAATCATATTGGGCTGGCTGGGTTGATTGCTGTGTTCCCAAACATTTTGGAGGTGCTGGTTGAACCTGCTGTGTTTGAGATGTGCCTTTAATTCCCATTCAGCTTTGCAGCAACAGCCCATTCCCATTTCCTGCTCCTCTTCCCATCCCTGCAGGCTGGGCTGGACCCTTGGGCTTGCTCCCACGGGCACCAGTGTTGGCTGCAGGTTTTTATGGCATTTTTTATGGCATTTCAGCTAAAAGCTGATGGAAAAGCACAAGGGAGAGACTCTCCCAGAGTACAAGTACCATTAAAATTGTGTTTTCCACTCGTTTTTGTCCTGGCCTCTTCCAGCAGGGCTGGAGAGGCATCCCTGAGCCCTGCTGGAGGCTGCAGATATCCAAACCTACTCCCATGAGGATGTGTTTAGGTCCAATCATTTTTCTCTCCTTTCCTGTCACTTTGCCTCCATAATAATCTTTTTTGTTGGACATAAGAGATGAGAGATTTTTCTCTGGCTTGTGCAGCTGAGGAGTTTCTGCCACAGACCAAGGGCAATTTTTGGTGCACTTGGCACCTGCCACGGGATCAAAGTGGCCTGGAGGGGATCTGTGATTTAGTAACACAACTCATCTTTGACATTCCCATTCTTTTTCACTACTTTTGTTGTTTGTGTGATTTCTGTGAGTTGATCTCGTTGTTCTTTGCTAAAATATCTCCTCACTGGATGGGGACTGGGACTGGCCCTTGATCACCAAACCCAGCAGGGTTTTAGGCAGGTTTTGCCCCTCAGTCGTAATTAATTTCATGTTCAGTCAGAATTAAAGTGGAATTATAGAAAGCCTTTGGATGAAAGCTGGAGTGTTTGCTTCTTCTAGCTGGCATTACAATAAAATAATGATTGAAAACAGGTAAATCCCCCTTGATAAATAGAATGAAACATGATCCATCACCTTTGATTCACCTGCTCTTGCACACACGGGCTTCAAATCAAAATCCTTTGTATTTGCGATTGCTTCCAGCAGTGATACAGAAATTTTGGAGGAAACCCAGCAAATTGTGATTATTCAAAGCAGACTTCTGTATTTCTGCAGTATTGTTCTCACAGAACTGAGTCTGAAAACATCTTAAGCCTTTAAATCCATGGAGTGCCCAGGATGAGGTTTTGCATGAACCTGTTGGATTCTTCATTGACTCAAACTCCACGCACTGATATTCCTGGAAAAAGGAGGAGCACCCCAGGAACAATGCCTGGTGAATTTTGGGGATGTTTTCCCCTTAAAATATCTCAGAGGCCCAAGGTTAATTGCCTAACCCCACCTCCTAAAGGAGGGGGAAGGGGAAGCTGAAGGGTTCTTCACCCACCTCTGGAATGAGCACTGAGCAAAATACTCAGAGTGTTGCAGAATTTTCTGCCCAAAGTTCAAGGGAAGAGAAGAGTGTTCTGAGCCCTGGAAAAAGCTGAGGAAGGCTCTGGGTGTCCATGGGGAGGGCAGGTACAGGGGAGATGCCTGCAAAGATCTGCAGAGGGGTGGTTGGGTGCTGCTGAGCTTATGGGCCAGTATTTAATGCAAAAATAGGATTAAAATAATCACCAGAAGTGACTTTTCCACACACTTGATGATGGTTTTTCCTTTCATTTCACTTCTGAAAGCTTTTCCATGAGGGTTTTATGCGGAATGACAGATCCTGTTTGGATTTACTATTTAGTACATGCTTAAATTAACAGCATCCCAGTCACACAAGTTAATTACATTTTAAACTGTTATTAATTCCCTCTAAAGAGAAACATCTCCCCTGTATTAAATTCTGCTGCTTAACTGCTCTTTGGCAGGTGGAGATGGGCTCCTCCAGGAAGTTCAGCAATGGATTTGGGATGCTTTAAATTGGAATTTTGTTGTTTCCTGTTGTTTTTCTTCCAGTAACATCCAGTGGATGTTTGGACTGCTCAGCTTTTAGCAGCCAAAGAATTTCTGCCATGATCTGCTGGGCCAGAATTTTTCGTTCAGATTTCCACCACTGGGTTTTCTTTCAAAAACAGTTTGTTCCCATCGGCATGTGATAAGTAAGATAAGGAAGCACCTGCCAGGTTTTAGCATCTTCTATTTTCTGCTCAGAGGTGACTGGCACGCTTTTCCTTTCCTTATTTTTCCCCTTCTCTTCACTCTCCGGCAGTAAATTACTGTAATCCAATTTTGGGCTGTATTGAATCAGAGCCCTGTAAGGAACTGGGTAAGGCAGAGGAGGAGAGGAATGCTTTGGGTTCCAAAGCTTATAAATCCCTGGGCAAAAAAAAGATCCCCGAGCTCCAGTGAGGAGTGGTTTTGTTGCTTTAACAGAGTAAAACTGCCTGGAAAACCATCCCAAAAAAACAGCTCAAGGGAAGGGTTATTTTCAGGGAAATAGCCTGCTTGAAGTACTTCCTCACTCATTTTATTCCAGGAGAA
Organism: Hylia prasina; assembly: GCA_013397195.1. NCBI lineage: Eukaryota > Metazoa > Chordata > Aves > Passeriformes > Sylviidae > Hylia > Hylia prasina. The sequence continues at coordinate 223,290 of VYXD01008178.1, read as the reverse complement.
AAGAGGATTCCTCAGTGCTAAGGAAACATCTAAACTTGCCTGCTCTTGGGAGCATCTCGGCCCTCGCAAATGAGCCTCAGGAGTTTCCTTGCTGCTGCTGCAGCGTGTTCCTCACCTCGAGGCTTTAATATCTGCCATCTGTCACCATGCTTCGCTCTGATTTCTCTTAAATGAGGAGAAAAAGGCAGCCACCAAAAGGATCAGTGGCTTTTATTGTTATTAATCACATCTGTGGAGGCAAAAACAACAGAGGAGCGGAGCTCTGCAGGGGGGGCTGAGGGGAGAGCCTCGCAGCGAGGCAGCAGCAAGTGGGACAGGGAATGACGGACAGGGAGAGGGAATGTGGGGCTGGGAGAGGGAATGCGGGACTGGGAGAGGGAATGCATGACTGGGAAAGGGAATACAGGACTTTTTTTGTCGCTTTGGGCATTGGATGATGTGTGAAGGCTGCAGATTTTAGTGCTGGCCTGGCCTGCTCTGTCAGGAAAAACGTGGTACAAGGCAGGGACTTACCTCAACTCTTGGAAGCAACACAGGACGTGGTGTCCATCACCCCCCACATGTGTGTGAGCACACAGCAGTCTCTCAACATCCTGGCACCTTGAACAGAGTGAGGAGAGATCCACTGCAAACTCCGGCCAATGGATCCGATGTTTCCCAGGCAACCAGCGCACGGTTCCAGCACAAAACAGCAACATACCTGCACCCTGCCCCTCCTGGAGAGGCTGAAAACATGGGCAGAGAGCACATGGGCTGTGTGAGAAATGGCGTGGCAGGAATAGCTTATAAGGCAGGGGGGCTGCTTGAGTCAG